>VWZO01012369.1:159239-204864 GCA_013396975.1 Bucco capensis
TGCAACACATGACAAACAATCCCTACATGTCCATTTCTGCATCTCAAGAATCTACCCAAAGCCCAGCCAGCCCTCCTGGACATACCTTGTGCCATTGCCCTCCTGCATGTACCCGTTGCCGCTGTGTGGAAAGCCTGTGTCCCCTTGGGTAGAAGGTTTCCTGCAGAATCAGAAGGGTTCAGCATGGCACCACACCACATGAGGAGAGCAGTATCCCTTCCTGCACCAGGGGACTCAGGCCACTGTTGTTCTGGGGCTCCTTGTAGAGTTGCACAGGACATCTCAATGAACATGGGGCTACCTTGAACCTGTAATCCCATGCCATGTGTACACATTATTTCAGATGTTAAAAGGGGAATATCCTCTGGTTACATTGCAGGATGATAAGACCCACTTGGAAACATAATATGGTAGCTTGCTTTAGACCAGTGGCTGTTCCTAGCCCAGCTGGGTGACAGGGCATGTGTTTCTGCACAGAGAGCCCTCTGCATCAAGGCATTGCTCTGTTGAGTCAACCTGGCTTGCCCAAATAACAAGGCTCCAGCCACGGCAGCAGAAGAGTCAGGGTGATGGAGGCTGCCGCATCTCAGGGAGTCAGTGCTCCCACACATCCTACAGCCAGAAGGTCTCCTGGAAAGACACTAAAGCTTGCTTTAAGCCATTGGAATGGGCCCAAGAGCCTGTGCATGGGAGCAGATCAGTCCTGGGCCACCCCTTTCCCCACTGTGCAAATGTATGTGAGCTGCCGTGTGGGGCACCCTTCTCCTCTGGCCCCCCACTTCCCTTCCTGTGACGTTGCATGTTCAACATGATGCCTTGCGCTATAGAAGCCATGTGTTGTCATAATGTAACATCATTAAACAAAGTGTTTAGAGCAGTTTTCGCAGAGCCAGAACATGAACAACAAAACCCACCAATTACAGTGTCATTTTGTGGAGTTGTTAAGGTTTCAAATGTCTCCAACTTTCTCTGGTAGGCCATATTGAGCATGTCACAGAGAACATCTGAGATAACGATTTGCTAGGCAATGTGCAATTCTCGCCTTTTTTTTTTTTTAATATCCGAGAAGAAAGAGTTCTTTATAATAATTTGGCTCAAATGTCTACACACATTGCTCCAGCGTCTGTAGCAGCATGTGTTTCTAGGATTGTTCTGGAAGAGAAAATGCAGAAACAGCAGGGAGCAGAAGATAAACAGGCAATTCGTGACTCATTAAAACAAGCATTGGTAGCCAACATTGTGGAGTGTGTGAAGGCCCCAGATCCAGCTCGCCTATAAACTTTTTTTACCAGCTGGACTTAGCATCTGTCAGAGTTTGGAAGGAGAGATAATCTGGTACAAATGATTTCAGTGTGTCGCTTTTATTAACCTGCCACCTTACATAACACTGCTGATTGGGAACTGGGGGACCGGCATGAGCAGTGACACAGCTTATTGTCCAAACCCTACGACTTTGCTATTAAAGATGCTGCCTTTCCTTTCTCTTTTTAAATTATAATGAAGACAATGGAGCAACTGCAAAACAGATAATGAAGCAAACTTAAAAAGCAGCACAGTTTTGAGAAATGTACGTGCCAAGACAATATCCTCAGCAGATCTTTTTTTGCTTTGCTCTTTTTTTTTAATTTGCAACCCCCACTTTACTCCACACACTCAGAAAACTTTTTATCCTGCGTGTCACAGGAGCTGCAATCCTCATCTCTGAATATAATAAACACCACATCTCACTCCCCCAGCTACCACTCACCGAGTGCAATGTTGTTTACTGCCTGAACAGCTCCAGGAGTGGAAAACATCACGGATGGCATGGCAGGCTCAACACCCCACATAAAAATGAACATGAGTTTTTTCAAAGCATTTTAGAGAATTTCAAATATGTTCTCCCATTTTAATGCCGTTTCTCTCATTAAGAGTCTGATCCTCCTCTAATTAATGTAAACGGAAAAAATTCCTTTTGATTCCAAAAGGGAAAAGGCTGGTTCCTGATGCTCTGTAGGAATTGCTGGCTTGGCAAGAGGAAAAAAAATCCATCAGAAATAAAACACACATTTATCCTAGTTTGGGTTTCAGCTCTTTCCAGCTCACTGTACACTTACTAGGGACTACTTCACAAACAGAAAACCACAAAATGGTGTTTCGCTTCTTTTCCAGATGAGATGCCATGAATTTCAGATTCATAGAGATGTTTACTTGCTAATACAAAATTTATATGTATTAGCTTATAAAATATGAATGCACTAGTTTCCTGTTGCAAAATACAGCATTGCCATTTAAAAACAAAAACTACAGAAGCTTTGGGAGAAAAAAAAAACAACACTCAGGCTTTGGAATACCTCACATTTCGCTTTGGTTAGCCTATTATTTGTAGTTTTGAAACTTTATTGGTCCCCAATCTAATCTTTTCTGAGTATGAAAACATTAACATATGGTTTAACACAGCACAGGGCTGGAAAGTCCATATCCCAAATGCACATTGTATGCAGGGTGACATTCACACTAAATATCATCCCACAGGGTCTGTACTCCATTTTACCTGGGATTTGAGAGCCATGAAATCTCTGGAAAAGTTGTTCATGAGTCTGAACCAAATGGCATGCAGTGTACTGAGATACTAGCAGTGTGTGCTGCTGCCAAAGGTTGTGGCTCAAATGTCTCTCTAAGTAACATTAAAAATCTGCTGCTTCATGCCTATGAATTTCAATATTTATAGCATTCAATAAAATGGTCCACTGTCAGAGAGAGATGTGCCACTGTGCACTCTCTGAGCAGATGGGCTGCAATATGGCACATTTACATGGACCAGCTGTGGAGTGCAGAAATGAATGCTGGTCAGAGGCAGGCTGGAGGCACCACATCTGGAATGCAAACAGACCTGCTTCTGCAGCAGCCAGGACCTGTCCTGAGCAGGATGAGCTCTGATTTAGGGCTGCTCACCAGTGTACCTTAAACTGCATCAAGAGTCCTCATTAACACAAGAGACTACAGTGAGGTTTAGGGTCTGGAGCTTCTCTGCTGGGCATCTGTTAGAGCCCGGGGATGGCACTCTGAAGGCTGTTGTAGAGGCACCCCGGGGAGGCATTCTCTCCTGTACTGTGTTATGGGCTAAATTTAACTTCTTCTTTAAAAAACAAAAATTGTCTCTTGTATGATATTGTACACTAAATGCCTTCCAATGCAAGTAGCAAACAAGCTTCTCTCACCCCACTCCTCACCCCCCTTCCCTGCACCCTCCTGGGCAACCAGAGAGTCTGGTAATATTCTGAAACTGATTTGATCATTTTTTCTTTAAAGTAGAAAACAATGAATACTTCAGCAGTACACAAAAAGAACAAAGAATAAAATGCTTTACTGCTTTGTTTCTGTAGCAAAGTGGAATTTTCAAACATTTAGACCACAATATCTAGAAAAAAGGCTGGTGGCCACTTCTATACAATTTGTATACTGCATTTGGGCAAAACCCCAGAGCCTCTGAAGTCAATGGCAAAATTCCCACTGATTTCCAGTAGCATTAGGATCTTGCTCAGCTAGAAAAAAAAAAACATTAATGTGGGTATAAAAAACAGTTTACTCACATATTAAGGCCTTTCTGTGCTTTCAGAGGGGTCTAATGTGTCCTTAGTGTATATAAAAATCATTTGTTTAAATCTAAAGGACAGAGCAAACATAACCTTTGATTCTGTAAAGAAACAATCAAAACCAAAGTATGTGGTATCGCAAATCAGACCTTCCAGTTTTTCCAGATCAACATATTTCATTACCACATTTTACTTTCATGGACGTGTTGTATACTGGGGAGGGAAATAGGGGTATGAGAGAGAAACCACTTTTTGAAATCCAGCATTCTTTGGCATTTCAGCCTTCTCAGAGCTAATACAAGAGATAACGGTGCCAGTGCTGTGTAGTGGCTAGCCTGCTGCATGGCAGCTCCCCTACTAACCTGGCTTTGGAGTTAAAATGAATGTTTCACATGTCCCTGAGGCTGAGCATGCAAAGCTACGGAGAAGAATTGCTGCTTTTTTCCTAGGGAGTTTTCTACCCTTTCTCTCACACTCCTTTTACCTCCCACTCTGTCACCCCTGCCATTCACAGGTTTTTAGAGCATTCTTAAAGGCTTGGCTGGTTTTAATGAATAGGCACACAAAGGGGAAAATAAACTGCCCAGTTTATGATTGCTTCTGTCATCTCACTGGAGGGAGGCATGAGGAGACCTAAACATAAATATGGCTTTAAAAAGAGCATTGCTATACATCTACCCTGTCTGGTTTATTCATTTCTGTGTACCTGTGACACTGTGAAGCCCAAGTACTCTGAGGAAATCCATCATCAACATATACACAGCAAGGACTCCATAAAGTAGAGTATCAATGTGCATTTAAGAACTATGTTGAAAACAGATACATGTACTTTGTGCCCAATTCTGCTCTCGGGAAAGTTAATGACAGCTCCCTTTGACTGTTGGGGAGCTGCAGCTTGGAGCCATCCTTTATTCTTCAGTTAGTAATTCTGAGTCTGAATCACACATCCAGCATACTCCAAAGCTGTGCAGAGGACAGTATATGGTACATCAGCATTAATATCCCAAATCTGGTTAGGGCTGAATAGCTCAATCTTCATGGGGTTGGTCTCAGGGACTCTCCCTCCACACAGGAAGACACGCTGCAATGCTGCTTCTCCTTGCTCGGAAAGCACAAGTGATATCATGAGATGGAGGGCACTAGCCAAAAAGTAGAGGATTAGGGTACCAGCTGAGGAGAGAAGAGACCCTACTCTGCAGCTTAGTGAAAGCTGGGGATGCATGAGGATTCAGTGTGCACACATACATTGAAACCATCAAGAATGTCTGGACAGGCATGGAAATCAGGCAAAAACCCTGAGCTTCTCTTCCAGAGACCTCAGCAACAAGGGAACCTGAGACTTAGACCTGCAGCTAACTGGCACTGTAGGCACAGGCCTGGTTTTTCTGCCTATGAACCAGAAGGAAAAGTCCTATTCCATTGCTGGGGGGCTGCAAGGAAAAATCCACAGCACATTGTGAAGTGCCTCAGGACTGTGGCTGCAGAACCATATTCACACCAAATATACATGGAGTGCTTTGATGCTCTTTGGGACAGACAGCTGCCTGCTAATCAAGGAAAGCTTAGGTAATTACTATCTTAAGCAAGGCTCACAGCATCTGTGTTACTGTAGCCTCTCTGATCTGTCAGGGCAATTTTAATGCAGATTTATAGGCATCACCTTCCTCCTCCACCAGACAAAATGGTGGGACCCACCTGAGGGGGACGTGAGCCCTCAGGCCAGGCAAGCCTAGCTGAGCAGCACCAGCAGACATGAGTTACAGCACTCGGAGCCACTATCTGTCTCTTGCTGCCTGGGCTCGAAAGCAACAGACAGAGCCGTTAGCATCACAAATCATTCCGACGCTGGATGTCCATCATGCAAGCACTGTTCCAGTGTGGGGCTGTCTGGCACAACATGTGCCTGTCATGGACTGCTGCACAGGCAAGTTTTCCCATCTTGTAGGAGATATTTTGACCATATCCTTCCTGGCAAGGAACAAATCTATTTACAGCTTGCTTCTTTTCATAAATAACCCAGCCCTCACTGCACTGCACACATGTGTATTTGGTTTCTAGTGTTATTTACTATCCTTTTTTTTTCTTTCTTTCTTTCTTTTCTTCTCTTCCCATTGTAGAAGCAGCTCAAGGAACTCCTAAGCTTATTCTAATTGATATAAGGAGTTTTACAAGGAATTAGACCTCAAGGTCTATTTGACCTTATCCTCTCCCAATAGCAGCATTTGATTGCTCAGTAACGAACACTATAATCCTGGGCGACTGCACAGTGAAGTGAGATTTTTTGCTCTGATCAAATTTTACACAGTGGAAAAAAGCAGGTGTTAGGGAGTTACTGACAGATCTCAGATGTTCTTTTGCATCCTCAAGACTTACTGAGTCCCAGGTCTGGGCTAAATTTAGAGCAGCCTGTGGGCTAATCTAATTTACACTGTTCTGGCAGTGATCACCAGAGGGGCTTCTGCCAGCCAATGATGGGCTGGATGAGATGAAATCACAGGCTATATCCAGTCACAGACTATAGGCTCCCCACCTAATAGTAGCACATGAGTATTAAGTACCCCTTTTAAATAGCAAATAGTCTTGATTTTACTGAGCAGAAAGATCTCCTAATGCTGTACTCCCAGTCACGGTGCAGAACTAGCACAGCCAAGGGAAGGGAGATGGGATTCTGTGCATCCAAGAAAGCAGCTGAGCAAAGGTGGCTTGGAGGGATGTTTTTGTAGTACTGGTGGAAATCTGTCAGCAGCTGTGAAGTCTTCCTGATTTTCACATTCCATCATAGCTTGCAAAGGAAAATGAACATATGGCTTTTTTTTATAAACTGAATACACCTCACCTGGAAACCAATGCAAAACAAGAGCAGAACTCTCAGAACTCTCTTCCTTCATGTCAAGCCCTTTCCAATGGAAGGAGAGGAGGTGCCATGGTGCACCTCAGCATCCACTGTGTGTGAGGGAGCATCAAAAAAAGTGTCTGCAGATGATTAAACCAGATCTGTTGCACTGGTGTCTGCAATCTCATTTTCATTGCAAGCATTAGGGATCAAGTCGCTTGATCAAAATCATCAAAGTGTACATCTTGGATCGAGATGCCAAGGAATGCCAGTGTGTGCTGGCCAGCAGCAGTCCAGCATGACCAAAGAAGCAGCAGTGGAGCTTGGTCCATACGTTTGTCCTGCTTCTGCTGTTGAGCAGAATCCTGCCATGCTGGTTTCAGAGTTTTGAAGGCCAGAAAGGACCTTTATATCATCCCATCATCAGCCCTGGCTGGGGCTGCCTGGGCAACAGATGGCTGAAATGCAAGTGATGTTCATCAGGAGAAAAAAACCCTCTGCTTTATAATAATTTTCCAGGAAAAAAAATAAACAAACAAACAAAACACTACCCCAACCCAGGAAATCATAAACTTCTATATAGAGCTTTAACACTGAGGGGAAAAAAAAATAAAAACAACCCTGCAGTATTTTGTTCTGGAAGCATCAGAACATTATGTTTGTGAAACAAGTCAGGCTCCCTTGGGCTCTTATGCAGCTGCCAGACTGTTTCATCCCCCCTTTTAACAGTAGGAAGCTTTTCAGCCATAGTGTAGTGCTGGCAGTGGAGTGTACTCAAGTGGGTCAAGACTTTGCTGAAGACTCTGACCACAGTGCTGCAAAGCTATATGTCCTCAGAGGAGATTTGGATTGATGTCACTCATGAACTGTGCAGCACGAAGTACCCTCTCCAGGCAACAGAGCTGATGTTTAAGCTAGCAGAGAGGCAGCTGGCAGGGTGTTATCACAGAGGACTGAGGACCAAAGCAGTTCCAGGTCCTCTGGGTTACCTACCTTTTAGGCAAGGTGACCTCCCAATGTTGAGAGTGGAGCAACCTGATTGGGACATATCAGAGCCCCCAGGAATATGCTTGGCTAGCATGGGCATGGCCACCTCCACCTCCACTCAGCATGTCAACTAGCCTCTCCTGCACTATGCTCCATGCTAGCACAGAGACTCTGTGTGCAAGAACTGGAAAGGTGCCTGCCAAGACATAGTTAACACTCAAGTGCAATTCTTGCAAGAAGCATCTCTCTGCAGTGCTCACAAGCACCTTAGCCCACAGATGAGCCGTGAAGGTGGCCCACCCAGCGCAGCAGACTGGCATTGAGACCATTCTGCACCCCTTAATTAGCTATGGCAGTGATGTGGCTGCAGCCTGCACAGTGCCCAGGATCTCACCTCATGACAACACAGCCCTCCATGCCCATGTCTCCATGAGCAGCCCTCACCCTTCTCCTTTCTCTGCAGCATTGGGATGTTGCTTTCCCCGAAATCAGAGGCCAGAGCGAGGCATCGACAGTGGTCTGACGCCGTTTTCATTTTGCAGTTGGCTGCATCATCTGAATAGAACTGAGAGCACTGCAGGGACAATGAGTGAAAATTCATTTCTAAAAAGATATGGCAGTGTCAGGAGTGTGGGGTAGAAAACCTGCCCAGGTAGTGGTCTCCTATAGGTAGGAGCACATGGCACTCCCTGCTACCTAACATTTTAAACCTGTCATAGTGATGTGCAGGACTTTAAAAATTAAATTTTAACCAAGTTAAAGGGCTTCTGAAGGACAGCTAGGCCTCCTGGTTTCCACAGTGACTCTTCATCATCTCTTGGTACCTCTACTCTTTACCTCCACATCTGATTCTTCCCTCTTGAGTTCCAGGGTAACCCTTCTGCTATCTCACAGTGAATCCTCCTTAGTACTCACAAATCTTTCTGCAGGTAACTTCCTTCAAAGGAGGTGAGAAGCAAACCAGAGCCCTAGTGTTGTAGTGCTTCACATGCCACCAGCAGGGTCCTCTGCATTTATAAATTCATATCTGGATTTATCTTAGAGCTAGAAATGAGTAACATAACACAGTAAATACTCACTGGGGAAAATCCAAACAGCCCATCATTCTTGTGCTAAATTTTTTCCTAGTATCTATCATGCTACTACTTACTGGCCAGAAAGACTTTGCATAGCAGTAAAACTGTCTCCCTCTGGTAAAATGAGAAAGGGGTTAGAAGGCATAGAGGGTATTTGCATTTAACTTCATCTCATGGAGACAGAACATTAAAATGCTATTTGGTAACTTAGTCATAGAGAAGAATAGCAGAGCCATAGGCCTTTTTTCTTTCTTCTTTTTTTTTTTTTTAAAGATGTAACTCTTTTAAGAGTCCCCTTAAGAGTGCTCAGTAGGGTGTGTCAATATTGCTCCCCATGGAAATCATATGGTTTGCCTATGCAGACAGTGAATTGTTTTGTGGCTGTGAAATATTGTGTGTTGCCCTGTGAGCAGTGGAGCCAGTGGCTCGAGGAACCGTTGTTGAGACTGACAGTTACATTGTGCCACTGAATAGTGAAACGGCAGAATCAAAAACTCAAGTGGACCCAGACAGAATGTCCTGACCTTTAAGTAAAAGGCTGATTGGATATGGTGGGAGTTCCCCTTCATCTTTCACCATAATCCATTACACCTTTCTTGGCTAACCCTCGTAATTCATGTAGCCGTGCAGATACATTTCCCATAGAATTTTTTTGCATGCTTATCATTAAATTTATCTCTTATAACTTACTTGCCTTTGTATGGTCCAGTTGCTACATGAAGTGTCAGCTCTCTATCTTGGAGAATTCATAGTGTCTTGCCTAAGAAGTAATTCTGTGCCTTGCAGTGTGAAAGCCCAGCAATAATAAATTAGTAGGAACATGCTCAGAGGGAAAGTTTGTGCAACAAAGAAATAAATACACAAAAAGATATTATAAAATGACCAGCAGTGGGAAAAGAACAGACCCCAGGCACATGAAAGCTGTGAACTTTATTACACTAGGTCCATATTTTAAATTTATCTGAACTAGACTGTAAAGTATTTGGTGAGACATATTTGTGTCTGTAATGTGCCATGCACGGTATCTTAGAAGTAAGAAGGAATAAAATAATGGCATGATTGATGTTGGCTGCAAATACTACTTTAGAAATTATCAGTGTTACATGAACAAAATAGAACAAAATTGTGCTCCTTCGATATTCATTTTTAATTTCAGAATCGATTTTTACAAGTTTCAATAGTTTACTTCTGTATGTAGAGAAGGAACAACAGCAGCCTGGAAAGATACTGAGTAATTTTTAATAGAACATGACTAGCATGTGTGAAAAGATGAGTTTCCTTCTTTAAATGCATTACCTTGATCCTGGAAGTCAGAGCAAGTATGGTTTGTATCCGGCACTTTTTCAGGTGGAAACAGAGTAAGATGTATATTCTATATCCCCGTGTCCAATTGCTTTTTTCCCTTGGAAACACATGAACTTGTGGACACATTTGTTGCCTTAAAAAGTGTTTTAAGGACTGACTGCACTTTTTTTGCCCCTTAAAATATGTTAATGGCCCTTATTTTAGGTGGATTTGACAGTGAAAGCTTCCATGTACCTTGCAGATTTGCAATACATGTTCATATTATAGTCCCACACATCAGTTTTATATTATCATACATATGAAGACATATTCCTCTGGGTGAGGCTGTATATACATACATGTTATTTGCCTGAATGGTATCTATCTCTTCTGTGGATAGATTATCCTGTTATACACACATTCCTCTTGCCTGTGGTATGCATTTCACCCACTTGCTTTGAATGAAAACTGTACAACAGCCCCCGACACGTCTGAATGTGGCACTGGCATTTCTTGCATCCCTCTTCTGCAAGAGGCGAGAATCTTCAAACTCAATTAGCATTTTAAAGAATAGGTTCAGTTTTGTGGTCCATTAAAGTCAGCTAAATTGATGCACTGCATGTCTTTATTTCAAAAATAAAGCTGAACAATTAAAGCCCATGTCTCTTTGCTCAGCTTTTGATTCCTCACAAAGCTTTCCCACTTGCTGCCTTTGGATGTAATGTTAACAAAGTCAGTTAACATCAAGAGCAGCGCTAACAGGCATGGCACAATTCCTTGTTTTTGCTCAATCAGTCTGTGTTCAAACTATCAGTTTGATTTATTTGTCCACGCTGACCCTTATTCACCACTTAATTATCCTCGTATAATGTTTCAAGAGCCTCCTGACACAAGGAGAAAGACAATTGCCGATGTTCTGTGGAACAACTGTTGACCTGATGGCCAAAATGATGACTGTGGGTCGAAGGTTGGTCTCTTTTTGAAGGACCCACTCCATTCTTGAGGAGCCACTTAGCTCAGATGCTGCTGGCACTGGGCAGCCTGCTGGCCCCTGGTCCTCACAGCACGCCTAGGGTCACCCCGGCCAGCCCGGCCGAGCACGGCCAGCTGAGCAGCACTTTATCTGCCAAAAGAACTGGGGGTTGGAGTGGGCAGTCAGTGGGCTCACTCTGATCCTCTTCATCCCCACTCTGCTCCAGCACCAGTGCCCAAGTTAACTAGAACTAATCTCAATACCAAATTGCCAAAACCGAACCAGGTCTTTCAGGAAAAACAGATACTGTAAGTGGAACGGTCACCATCATCAACCCTGAGCAAAGGAGCTGGTCCTTATTCCTACAATGAAGGACCTTAGTTTAAAGTCCCCAACATGTATGCTCAGCCCCATGCCAGAGAGAGTGCACATTGACCTCCATTCATCCGGAAAGTATCCTTTCTGCCGTTTCAGCTTGGAAGGACTGAATGACATTCCTATTCGTTTCCCATTCAGAAACGAATAATCAACTAATAGGTTAATTTTGACAGGACATTGGCATCTCATGGGGACAGAGGGCAAGATCCACATTTTCAGGGAAGCTGAAACAGTGCTCGAGAGCTGGCAGAAGAAGGGGCTGGAGTAGCAGGGTATGAGGATCTGGGCATTAGCTGAGCAACTTGTGCAGGCAGAATCAAAAACATTTCAGTTGTCAGCTGTCGGGGGCTGTCTGGCCCTCTTGAAAAGCAGAAACCATCCCAAGTGTAAGCAGTCAGAGCACATTTAGTTCAGTTTTTTCAAATAACTGACCTTTCCTGAGCATAGTATGGGAGTTATATTTCATCGAGTTTACACCATTTCAGACCACTGTTTGAGTTAGAACTTGAAGATGTACTCAGCTATAAAGGCATAGCATTCCTCACCACCAACTGAAACCTGATTAAATCAGTTCCATGATCCCCATGCCAGGAGAACCTTTCAGCAACGCAAAGGCGGAAGGTCAGCTCCTCTGTCATCCTTCATCTAGTTCTCTAGTGTCATCTCTGAAAGAAAATGTGAACACATTTATTTCTAACTCACTGATCCCTGCCCATTTTTACAGTCTCAAGCAGGACTGGTAGGCACTGCAATTGGGAGTAGTAGGTGGGATCAGCACTGGGCACAGCCAGCACTAGAGCACAGAAGTACACAGCCTATCTCAGGACCTCCCCACTTGCTTTCCAGTGCTTTTACAGTATCCAGCCACCACCAAGCACCTGAGTCATGGTGAGAGTGAAACCACAGAGATAGCAGAGCAGGCTGGATGTCAGGCCACAGTACTGGATTCTTCAGCTGGTGAGAGTCTGGGGCATAATGCAGTTGGTGCTCAGCCTACTTCTTTCTTTCAAAACTCCTGTTTTCCCAGAAATCTTCACACATCAGTATTACTGTCATCTGAAAAGCTTTTATGTTTGGTTTTCAGGCAACAACATTTTATGTTTTCATCTTTAATGAAAACTCAAAAGCTGTTGAAGAAATATTTTGGCAAGACAGAGAAAAATTGTTTTCATTGGTCTTTTCCAGGATAGAAATAAATAATTACCCAGCTGCCCTTATTAAAGCACAGACACCTAAGTGTGAAGGCAGGATGCCATCAGCTCTTCACTGTATTTTTCCTTGATGTCCTTGGGAAATATCTCTCAGTGATGCCCAGTGCTTCTATGTTCAAACTCCTGTATGAAGAGGGACTGCTCCTGTACTTGCACTGACCATCCAGTTGACTCCTCCAGACAACAGAAGATGAAACAGTCAGTTGCTATATTCCTCATGTCACAGAGGTTGATTGGCCCAGAGGATGAAGTGCCCAGGTTCACACTTTTGAACACTTTGAAAGACCTTTGAAGACTTGGAGGTTGCTGGTGGAGCATGACAGATTTTAAGAGATTTGCTCAAGGCCACATGGCAAGTTTCTGTGTCAGGCCAGGGGACCTTCTCCTCAAAGCCTTATGTGCAACACACAGTGGCTGTTGGCTGCTGACTGTTGCCCATGGCAGGGACCATCAACCATCCTCCACCTGCTTCCCACGAGTCAGCAGCAAAGGCTGGGTGCAGTCCTGTGCCTTGGGTCACTTCAAAAGCAACTGAATATCCTGCAGTGTGGCTGTTCATCTAGGTTTCCCTGTTGGCTCCAGATGAGGGGCTGAGTGGGAAAGCTGAGATGGAATGTGGAACAACATGGGGCAGAGGAGCACATGTGAGCTGGGAGTGTGGGCAGGGCTCAGCCAGGGGATGCTGTGCTTAGCCATGGTGTGGGGCCAGCAGCTGACCATGCTCAATACACCTCTAGTTCTCAGTTTGGCCATGTGTCCAGGAAGGAGCTCATCATCCCTCCATGCCACAGCTGTGCATGCATGAGGCTCAGCACCAACCCATTTCCACATGATGGGCTTTGCTCTGAAACCCACAACTTTTATCAGTGCTAGGAAAATCAAATGATGGCTATTTTATGGTACCTAGGAGAGGGCCAAGAGTTTCCCTGAAAGCTCATCTTTCATTTTGAAAAGAGCATCTAATCACTTAGGGGCAGAATAGCAGGACAGGGAAAGCCTCAAACCTTGTCTGAAAGATGGAAAATTTATGGTTGCAAAGGGCAGCGTATATCAAAGAGCTTTTGGTCAAGGCTCACCAATAAAGCAATTCACCTACTGGGTGATGTGAGGACAGAGCAAGATGAAAGTAAAGTTCGATCATTTCTTCCCATCGCAACAAAAAGGTTGATAAAGAATATACTTGATATCAAACAGAGCTTCCTGCTGTCTCTAGTTACCTGGGAGTTTGGAGCCTGCAGTTTGAATAATGTTTCCTCCATAATAGGGTTGACAGCAGAAGTGTGGAGAGACTGATGGGCCTTCATGCAGGCTCAGCTTTTGTAGTTCAGGCTCATTCTTTATTCTCAGAGTGCAGCAGATAATAAATGTGTAAATAAATAGTTACCAATCTTCTGGCAGGGTAAAATAACTAGTTGCTTTCTTGTGCTGCAAAAGAATTCAGTCATACCAATAGTAAAGCCACATCCCTTGCAACCTTTCCTGCACTTTGCAAATAGCTCCGGAAAGTAGTTTGCATTGTTTGAGATGGAGTATGGGTAATGCTAAGGGTGTCTGCCAACAGGACTGAAACAAAACAGTTATGACTGTGATTTGAGAAAGTTAATATTTTAAAATAAAACAAACAAAAAAATTGGGGACTTTTCCCTTCCTTTTGTTTGTAAAAACAAGTCCATGCGAAACTCTGGCTCAGTCTAATGTTACTAGCATGTTTCTTTGTTCAATATGAGCTCTGAAGAAATTATAGCAGAACTGAATTTATATTAAAAGCCATGGTCCTTCCTATAAAAATATCAGTATTTCCACTTGACTGCAACTCCTGTTGAGCTCTAGGTTTATCACACCAAGTTCATGCACCTGGGAGAGATTTTTGTCCCTTAGATCCAAGTAAAGCAAAGTCACAGTGAAATATTTTAAATATTTCTTACTAGTAAGGTTTTTTTGTTTGTTTTGATTTGGATTGGGAGTTTTGTTTGTTTGTTTTTGAGTAATACTGCATTTAAACCAATTATTTTAATACCTAAAACAAAGCACAAATGCTTTGCACAAATGCAAATTAAGTATTTCAACAATTATTTTCCATTAGAAGGTGAGAAGAGAGTGTGCTGTTCATAATTATTTAACAGATTGCCACAGCCCAGCCCTGTCTCTAAACAAGCTGCCATGCACTTCTCTGGTGCACTGGGGCAGGTCAGAATTGCACTAATGAAAAGATGCTGTGCATAAGTACATTATGATTCTCAGAATACAGTTAGATGAGCTAAAGTGAGCAGCTTTAAGGAGATATCCAAGAAAATAAGAGGGAATGCACCCTGTGAAATTCTCCTAAATTAAAGCACAATCTCTGGGAAGACCTTCAGGAATGACTGGAAGTGCCATTATTCCCCTCAGCTTGATGCTTCAAAGGCACTGCTTTTTTCTTTTTTCTCTTCTGTGAGAAACTTGTTCTCAGACAGCTTGAAATTTTCCTTCTGGCTGAATTTTTCCTTTTTCAAAAAGTAATTCAAATAAGAACTAATTCTTAGGCATAAAGTTACTGAAGAAATATCTCTTTTTCAGTATTTTTCCCTTTTTTTTGGTCAATTGTTTTGTTTTTTTATCCACAGTCACAATATTTATCTAAAACTGTTGTTTTTTTTAAATGGAGACTTTTAGTGTCATAGTTTTAGTCCTGTACTGACAATGAAAACATAAAACTCTGTAGATTTTGACAGAAATAAGAAAAAGAAAAAAAACCTGATGCTTTCCATGCAGCTTTGCTGACAAATATCCCTCTTAACTCATTTGTAAAATATACTCATGGAAATACTGTTCCAAATTTGCAAAACTGTGATGTCTTTTTTTGTCCTGGTGTTACAGAAAATGCTTCTTAGTCTTCAAAAGGTAGTAGGCTGTAAGAAGCCAGTGTTCTGAGAATACAATGCAGAATAGCTCATTAGAATTTCAGGTGACAACTCAGCATTAGCAGCATCCTTGACATGCAATAGCTGAAGCCCCTGTTGAAGGTAAATCCAGCCTAAATGTAATGCTAAATAAATTCATTGACACTTCATTAATTAGTAAATTAATGCCTTTAACAAATAGCCTGTCTGTACACTCTTCCTCCACAGATCTCTCCAGGCAGTATAGCATCTAGAGAAGTAAATACAATTAGAATGGATGTAGATTTGGCTACTTGTGTCAGTATTGATTTAGGTGATGAGGTAAAAGTCTTGTAAAGTTGTCGAGGATAGTGATATAACACTACTTCTGTGCAGTAGTGTTATAACCTGGCGTTACACTGTTCTTATGAAGGACTGGAGAGCTTGTGTTTAAGCTACAGTTTGTATTTAAACATGTCCCTGTGACACAGCAGCCACCAAATCCTTGACTTCCCAAGCAGAGGCTGACATTAGGTCTTTCTCTTGGCAAGTGCAGCAGCCCCTGCATGGGGAGCTCTTTGCCTTTACAGGAATAGCTGCAGCAGACAGCTGGCATAGGATGGCAGCTTTTTGCAAGTAAGAATTTCACTGAGAGGTTTATAACATCCAGCTTATACAGAAAATTTTAAAGCAGAAAAGTGAAAGTGGATAAAACCAATACGTTTTGTTCTAGTGACTAAATCTTTGCAGTCTTTGGAGGAGAGAAGAAAGAAGAAACTCCCATGCTACCACAAAAAAAAACCCCAGCCTCTTGCAGATGCAAAGCTGTGAACCCTGATGAGAGCCAGAGTGAGAAAATGGGAATTACTGAAAAATCCCTTTATAAGCAAACAGCACTCTGATCATTATGGAGACAGGATCACATCCTATTTGCAGAGGAGCTCCCAGTTTCAGGTAACACATGACTGCATGGTCAGTCTGCTTTCCTTATCTCCAAATACTATCCAAAACTGGAGGTAGGACACTTCACTTGCAACTTTAGAGTTCTTCCCATCAGTTTCCTACGTGTTCATGTCCACGTTGCTTGAGAGACGCAGTCAGAATTTGGGTGGTTTAAAATCTGAGGTTCAGATCCAGGACTTCTCTCCACTGTGTATCAGGTCATTCTCCCCATATCAAAATTTCTTCTGGTGAGCTTTCTTCCAGACTTCAGCTGATTTAAAAACTAATTCTGTGTCCATAAAGGACAGAAGTTTCACCATGAATTTCTCCTCCAACTTGGCAGTTGGGAACCCGAAGGCACACAGGCACAGCATCCCCACAACAGAGAAGAACTATTTTAGGGGTTTGTTCCGATTGCTGCTTGATATAGATGTGCTGACACAACTTTGTGCTGACAGGTGAATGCTGGTGGAAGAGCCAGCAATTAGAGTGGCTGAGCTCTGCTTCCCCTGAGAGGGCCACAGTGGTCCCTGAGGCTCCAGCAGAAACCTGGGCAGGATCCAGCAGCCTTTGCTTGATAGGTTCTCTAGCAGAAAACCCATCAAGCACAAGCCACTCTCTCAGGATCTGTTTCCTAAATCTAGCAGACAGGTTGGTAGCTCTTTCTTTGATTCCTCAAGGCAGCAAGACAGTCCTTTAGGGAGTGTGGGAGCACAGACTTAGCTTGAGGTCTGGTGATGAGAAGTATCAGACTGGATTATTTTCTGCTGGTCTCTTTGTGATTGTAATGAGGTGGCTCCCCCTTCAGCAGGCTGCTGCCAGATTGCAGTCTGAAAATAGCCCTGAAAAGAGGGCCCTGCTCACCCCAACAGTGCCATGATGCACACCTCAGGCAATGCTGGTATCTCCCCAGGGAATAACACACAGGTGGTCTGCTGGCTTGGGGGGTGCATCGCCCCACACAGCACTTGTGGCAATGACACCACCCCAGGAGCAAGCATTTTGAGGTCTGGCTTCTGAGGGCAAGTGGCTCAGGCCAGCTGCCAGGGCTGCCCAGCTGTGGTGTGCCAGCAGGACAGGGCACAGCAGGTGCTTCCCACCAGCTGGGACTGCCGTGCCATGCCTTGCTGTGCCGTGCTGTGCCTGCTTGCCCGCCAGCCTGTCTCGAAGCAAGAGCACTATAATTAAACACAAGATTTAGAGCCTCCTTGGACCCAGGCCTCAGGTATTACAAAGTCATGTATTTCTCAATTACTAACAATTGTGGAAGGATGTTTATGTCATTTAACCATTCAGCAAGGAACAAATGCATTAGAGTTAAAATAAAGGCAGCAAAATGTGTCTAAGTTATATATTTCAACTTGAAGTAATAGGATAAAAACTATTATTTAACAACCATAATTTCATCACATATCGTAAAAATATGCTTTATATGTACTATTTTTAACACATTGTTATGCTCAGTGCAGCATGAGTACTCTGTAAAAATTACATTCTTCTATTTAGAGGACATCATGACTGCTCCAGACATATGAAAGACAAACTGCCTTCTATAGCCTATGAAAGATATTTTCCTGTATACTCCTTTAGAGGAACTAAGCAGTTAAAACATGTGAGCTGCCGTCTGCCTTTCCAAAAGAGCACAAAGTCAGTTTATTGTCAACACATGTCAATATATTTACTTGCACTGAGGAAATGGCTTCTGTTGATTGTTTTCAACCAGGCTGATGCCTGTATGCCAGATTTGCAAATCAGATGTTACTACTGTGTTTCTGGCACAAGAAATCAGAGCTGTAACTGCAGTACTGAAAAGGTCTGGCTTTCACAGTCACCTGACAACATTTGCAGACAGGGATATGAGATTGCAGCTTTTTTTCAGAGAAGCAATGCTGAAATTCAGGCTAGTCTCTACTGGAGCCATTTCAGGAGGCTGAGGAGCAGCGCTGGAGAAAGCACTCACAGTTGACTGAGCCTTTTAGCTATAAATTGCCCTGGGATACATTTATGTTTAGCTTTTGGCAGTAGGGGAAGGAGTAGTAGTAAAGCACCACACTCAGCAGAACTTCAAGCTATTAACAGGTACTGTCTGCTGGTTTAAGGGAATTGCAATGTAGGCAACACATCCTTCCACCAGGTCAAGTATCATGGACTCATGGACTGGAGCAATGCTGGTTGAAAATGATCCCAAGAAGTCATGTTGTCCAGTCCCCCACTTGAAGCAGGACCATCACCAGCGTTTGATGAGGTTAGCCATGGTAGCTGAACACTCATCAAAAGACTGGATGTAAGCCTCAGTACAGCTCATCTGTAATTCTCCAACCCACCTGTGATTTTATGATGTCTCTGTTTGCCTTATTTTCATGACCTGCAATCCACCAGCACACAGTTTGGAAGAGGAATGATGACAGAAGCAGGCAGGGTTGACATTAACTTAACTACTTGGAGGCAGTGGGACTCAGCATCAAATTTGGGAAGCACAATGTCTCTCTACTAATTGCCTTTGCCCATTAGCAAATTCCAGAAAAATTTGGCAGAGAAGCAAAATTTCTCACCTTATGCTTGAAGTTCAATGGAAGCTCCAAAAGATTTTTCACTACAGCTACCTCATTCAGATTTTCCTGTGATGAAGAAAAAGTGTGTGTTTCTTCTGCCATTAACACTCCCATGTCAAACACTCTCTAACTTGTAATTATTTCACTTTAAAACATGATGCAGCACAGCATAATTGCATACATATACATGCAAGTTGCATGTAAGTAAGCACCAGGAGTGGGCTGTGCAAAGCAAAGTGGAAAAAATACAAATATTTTTGTGTATGTTTTATGAAATACTATACAAATACTTTGTTTCTTTAAATCTACAGCATTACACACAATGTTCAAAGACACTCAGTATATTTTGATCCTTTCGAATTTGATAAGACTAGGAGAACAGTCTATACTCAGGACTGGAGCTTGTTACGGCAACAGAGTCTGGAAAACAGCATGTGGAATCAGTCAGTACCAGTGTCTAGAAGAAGAATAGGCTCAGCCTTGAATGTTCATGTTGGATATTGTCTGAAAAGTTGCCCGTCATGTTACTGCTTGGAAGCTCTGGCAGTTGGGGATGACACGCTCCGGCTTCCCTATTAGCCCCCCTGCGCCGTCGGGACAAAGGGAACCGCAGGCTCCCAGCCAAGCACATACATTTGCAAACTGCCGCCAGTCAGTTCCCAAGGCCAGGGGCTGGATGCCATTGACAAAGAGATGTGAACCGCAGGCGTAGCCTGCTCTGCTCTCCCTGCCGAGAGAGTGGCGCTTCTCATGGAGATCTGCAGGGCCTGCTTTCTTCCCTTCACCGCCCGCAAAGAGCTGGCCGGGAGCTGCTCCTGATTTTTCAGGTTTTTAACCAGTCCCTTCCACCCACCATGGGAGCCACCGGAGCATCCTACACTCCTTGCCAGCATCCCCTTCCACCACAGATCTGTGTAGGGACATATTTATCTGCCAGTGTACTCCACATTGCAGTCTTCAATCCACATTAAGTATGGGAGATCAGAGCTTGATAACCCCACTGGAGACTTGGTCTGATGTTGCAGGTAGAAAAGAAGAGCAGCAGCACAGCAATGGATGATCTCAGGAAAAGGTCACAGAGCCGTGGGAAGCACAGACACCTGGTTTATGTTTGCTCTCTTGACTTTCACTTTGCTGCTTTCCCCCACTAACGGCTCATAGGGCTGAAGGGATATGGAGAGGAAATCCTCTATCAACCATAGGTTTCACTTGGAGATGGCTAGCACCCAAGCTCATGCTCCTGTCATGCTGCTCTCACAAAACACCACAAATCCAAACAGAGGGAGGGGTGTTTGCCAGTGAAATTAGCCCTGAAACTTCCCTGAGCTGATACAAGCTTGTGATGAGATGGATTACCTGGGCCTCAGCATAGCCTGTGCTAAGGAAAGCCCTGCATTTCCCAGGGAGGTGGCCCAGACAGACAACAGCTCCTTTGGAGAGAAGCTGCTGGGTTTCCGGCACACAGCACCAGCCCTGCAAAAGGCAGCCACCATCTCCCCATACCTCTCAGTCTAGGTTTAGTCTCCCAATGTAAGTATGGAAAATGACATAACAAATCTTGCTACTGCACCACATGAGAACAAGATCCTTGGCAAAAAACCAAATCTCCGAATAACCTGTGAGACCACCTGCCCATCTATTCCTTAGAGGGGACCAGGGCACAGGAGAAGGGTGATGTCCTGTGTTTAGAGAGTGACCAGTGCACAGAAACTCCTTTTCTCCAGTACATGCTCTCCCCATCACCTTTATCCTTTCTCCCCACCTCATGATTTTTTCCATCTGTGTGCCTGAGCCCTACTTCTCTCTGGGGTCCTCCAAAGCATGCTCATTCCAACATTGGTACTAACTCTTGGGTTGGTTTTCATTAGCAATTTGCCTGTTAGCTGGGATGCAAATGCTTGGATCTGCCCTACATTTTTTTTCTTCCCATGTGGCATATGCCACTGAAGCAGAGGAGCCATGACACTCTACCTAACATAGGCTGGAGATAGAAAGAATCTTCTTATTTGGAGGTTGAAAACACTAAACTTGCCTACAAGATGTGTTATTCATAACAGAACTCCATCCTTACTCTGTGACCTTGGCCTGGCAGGGGTTTATGCGTGTTTTTTCTACAGATAGTTTTAACCACACTTAGCTGAAATCACTGGGAAAACTATCCCAGACCACAGCTATTCCTGAGCCAAGAACTCTTCTAGACTGTGGTTCTTGCCATGAATGCCTCCAGCACACTCACAGCACTCATGCTTTTCCCTATTTGGTTATGAAGTGGGGAACATTCCTCCTTCCCTGGTTATCAGTCAGGCCAGCCCAGCATACACAGCCTACTCTTGATGTACACAGATAACAGTCTGTTACAGCAGCAATAATGGATTTATCTCTTTCTTTTTTTCTGCAGAAGTAGAGTGTGACAGTCAAAGCCTTCAAACCTTCCAAGCACAAGGACTGCTGACTCTGTCAGCCTGGGGACATTATATGTATGTGCAAGATGAAACAATGTCAGGAATTAAATTCCATGAGGGAAAAACCTGGCAGTTCATTACTGTATGTTTACCTAAGAGAATATATATGTGTGTGTATGAAACAGATTGATTTTTTTTTTCCCAGTAGAATTTCATTCTTTCCTTTATGCATCAGATGGAGGACCTAAGCAAGCTTTGAAAAGCACTCTAGATCCCAGGAATCCACTAGGCTGAAAGATAACTGCATTGCTGTGACCTCCTCATGTGTACCCAACAGATTTTTGCAGAGCAGAGATATAAACCCTTGTCATCACCACTCTCAGTTGATTCTCACATTCACACCTTTAGGCTGGGGCAATGACAGAAACATTTGCAAACCTCACTTGATATGCTTGATAGTCAGATTGTGGACAAGCAGCAAACATTATGTTTCTGCTCTCCTCTTCCTTCCTCCCTCTGCATAACCCTTTCTCCACTTCAGCAGTGACACAGAGTGTGTAACCTTCTGGCTAGAGTAAATATCACTGGTTCAAAAGCAGTTTTGTCATTTGTCTAGCTTTTAGCCAAGGTCTCTACAATCTTTTCTCCCAGATTAAAGCCAAAGCTTAACTCAAAGCAGGACTATATCGAACCAGAAAAACCAGCAAAAATCTTCATTGCATTGGGCACAGCATCCAGAGCCCAGAAGAATTAATACCATTGTCATAACCAGGAGAAAAATCCCAAGAGGCTGAATATGCACACACATATGCGAATGCAACACATACACAAACCCAGATTTTTATGAGCAGTGCTATCAGCAGGGAGATGGTTTATAGTTGCCAGTAATTTATAGCTTTTAAGTGTAATGTTGGAATGCAAATAGCTTTCCATATCCCCTTCTTTCAGTGATCTGCTCATGAATAAGGCTGAAAGGAGCCCAAGCAGGAGACACAACCAGGGAGGATGGGAAGACAGGGAATGACTCGGTCTGCCCCCACGTTCTCCTGGCCCCTGGAGATGTCATCCTCTGGCCATGGGATCTGCTCCCAGCTCAGCGTGGAGACTCATTCAGTGCACAACTATGTGGGACACAATACTTAACAACTCCTTTCCCAGGCACTGAAACAGCAATACTGCTCAGCCCACTCCACAGAAAAAATATATGCAATGGCATTAACTGGAAAAAAAAAGCTTTCTGGGGCTTTTGACAGAAAGTTGACTTTTTTCTTTTCCCTGCAGGATGCTCCCCTCTTCTCTTTCTCCATCCTCTTCAAATCAGTAGGGAAGGATGAGATATTGAAAACTGTCTTTCCATGCCTTCAGTGTCATTCAACGTCAGAACTGCTGAGGTGAGTTTTATCACTGTTTAATGATGCTACAAGAACATTCATGGCTGGAAATGACCTCTCAGATCACCGAGTCCAACAAAAAAAGAAAAACAACAAAAAAAACAACAAACACATCGCCCAAACAAAAACAAACCACACAAGCCCTGCCCTCACTAGAGCATGTCCTGGAGCACCACATCTACATGTTTCTTAAACACCTCCAGGGATGGTGACTCAAGCACCTCCCTGGGAAGGCTGTTCCAGTGCCTCACCACTCTTTCTGTAAAGAATTTCCTCCTAATATCCAATGTAACCCCACCCTGTCTCAATTTCAGACCATTCCCTCTGCTTCTGTCATTAGTTACTAAGGAGAAGAGGCCAACCCCCACCTCTCTACAAGCTCCTTTCAGGTAGTTGTAGAGGGCAATGAGGTTCCCCCTCAGCCTCCTCTTCTCCAAACTACACATGCCCAGCTCCCTCAGCCTCTCCTCATACGGCTTGTCCTCTAAACCCTCACAAGCTTGGTAGCTCTCCTCTGGACATGTTCCAGCATCTCAATGTCCTTCCTATAATGAGGGGCCCAGAACTGAACACAGTACTCCAGCTGAGGCCTCACAAGTGCCGAGTATAAGGGCATGATAACCTCCCTTCTCCTGCTCACCACTGGCACTATTCACTCATTCACTGGCACTATTTGGAATGGGTTTTGTTTCTATGCAGTTACAGTCCAATTAACAAAACATGTCAAGGGTGCTCTTCCAGGCAGCCTTTGCTCAGCCAAGACCAGACTGAAATGAGTGAAACCAGTTGCTTTGGCTGCTAGTCTCTGTCAGGTTTGGTTGTGAGGCTTACAGGAAGATACATAAAATAAGAAGGTCAGCAAGTTACTGTAGTGTTCATATTCACAGTGTTAACAGAAAAGGTTATCCATCATCTGCAGAGCTTTTAACCTTCCTTCTCTGGTGTTTTCACTGTTTTTCTTCTCCTCCTCTCTTCTCCTTTCTCCTCTCCCAGTGGCAAATATTTCTATCTATTAATATCTATGATAAAGTACAGTTTGGACTTCATAAAATGCTTTTGGCATCTGCAAGTGAAACGAGAGGGGATAGCCTGTCGGTTAGTTATGAATAAAGACTGAAAACTACAGAATATCTGCCTCACCTCTCACACTCTTGAATAACAGAAAGCAATGAGAAAGTTTATGGTACCAGGCAGATGTAAACAAAGCTGTTGGACTGATCCCAAGCAAAGACAGGAATTAGCAAACCTTTGAATCCTCAGTTTCTTAGAGAAATAATAAAGAACAACCCTGGGTTACTAACTGTTGGGAAAAAAATAAACCAAAACAAAACATAAAGGATGTTTCCAAATGCTTAAAAATGAGCATTATTATGAGCTTCACTTAAAATCTGTGAGAACTCTTGGAGATTTTTGGTGGTCAACCTAGGGGTCAACTTTTCCAGTGGGCCTTGGTCGGAAAATCTTTGGGTTTGTAGCATGGAAATATAAATAACATATTTGTCCCTTAAATTATTTTATGTAGATGTAAGTCCACATTTTCTAGGATTTCTAATAAATTGAGCTATCAAAAATAACTTATCTATGTTGTTCCTTCAATTACCTAAGACAGATGAATAGGAAATTATCCTTGTTGGTTTTGTTTAACTGAATATCTCTGCAGGAGTCATATTTTTCAGATAAAATTATCAAGATCATTATCATCATTTTAAAACCTGGAAAACCACCAAAGCAAACATTAAAAAGAAAAACTTAATAGCCAACAAGTTAGTTTTCATCTGAAAGCTGTAAATGCTTTCCTACTAGGTAAAATTTCGATTTGTCTGTTAGAGATACTTTTCCATTTTCTCATTTTTCCTCATTTTGTTTCTTTTTTTCTTTTTTCCCCAAGAGCCATCAAATCTGTGAGGCTCAAGATGGAGAAGCACCACAAGATTTCACATGCAAGTGAGCCTATCTACAGCATTTTACAAACCAGAGTGGAGAGGAGCAATGTAATTCCTGCTTCATGCATTGTACACTAGTGACTTTCCAGTACCTAAAGGGAACTTCCAAGAAGGCTGGAGAGGGCCTGTTTGCAAAGGCCTGGAGTGAAAGGACAAGGGACAATGGTTTTAAATTGGAGAGGAGCAGATTTAAACTGGACATTAGAAAGAAGTTCCTCACCACAAGGGTGGTGGAACACTGGAACAGGTTGCCCAGGGAGGTGGTTGAGTTCCCATCCCTGGAGGCATTCAAGGCGAGGCTTGCCAGGGCTCTGAGCAACCTGATCTAGTTGGGGATGTCCCTGCCCAGTGCAGGGGGGTTGGACTAGATGACCTCCAGAGGTCCCTTCCAACCCAAACCATTCTAGGATTCTATGATACACTAGGAAGCAATACCCAGAGCAGATGTTCTAGCAATGCCACAACAGTATTAGCCTCCTCAGGACACATCCAACTTCTTTCAAACTCAAGACACAATTGCTCCTTCATGACCCATGGAGATGCTCTGGGCTGGGAAATCCCTGTTGAGAGGCCACATTGGACAGCCACCAATCTTTGCACATACTCTAATGGTCAGGCCTCAGCAGGCCAAATTCAGTGAGCAGGAAGGGCTGGCTGAGAGCTGGTGGCAAGTCTGCACAAGCACCCACAGACCTGCCCTTTCCTGAGGCAACCTGGGATGTTTTTCAGTCTCTTCCATTCCCATATGGCTGTGAAGAGACAAAAGCAATGCCCTTATCCTTTGGGGACACTTCCCAACTCTTAATTAATTAATCCTCCTTCTATTTCCAGGGAGAGGTCATCTGAGGTGTTCTTCTCCTTGCAAGGAGAAGGGGGGAGGAAGTATCACAGAAACAAAAGCAAAACATAATTACCTGGGGTTTGGATTGGTTTCACTGCCAGCTACTAGACTCCAGGCTTTAGGTACTGGCAACATAGAGTAAAATTTACCTGACCTAGCTCTTCACCTTTCAGGTCAGAGAGCACTTCTGATTATCTTAAAGAGAAGTTTTTCAGTACTAACCAATTCATTAAATCCTTAAAGTTCTATTTCACATCAAGTACTTTCCATCCAGCAAATAAAAAAATTAGTGCCACAATTACCTTGAAAAATGCTGTGATGCTGTTCATTTGGATAATTTTAAACTGTTACCACTTGCAAAAAAGAGCCAAATGACCACATTTATAGTATAAACAATCCTAAATTATAGTTAATACAGTTTCTGCAACAGCACTTCTCAGAAAAGTGACTGCACATTAATGAAAGTTTATTGAAGGGTTTATCTTCATTTAAAAAACTGTTAAATTGAAAATGTCCACATTTGCTCGGATTCATATTTCACAGAATCACAGAACATTTATGGCTGGAAATGACCTCTCAGATCACTGAATCCAACCAAAAAAACCACCCCAAAACAAAAACAAACAAACAAACAAAAACTCAAACAAAACCAACCACACAACCCCTGCTTTCTTGGCATTGTTTCAGATTCTTCTACTACTCTGCATTCAGGCTCTTCATGAAATCTGAAAAAGTCTAAAGCAAGTCACAAATACTGTATACCACCTCAATATATGCAATGTATCAGAAGAGGGTTTGCTGTAGAAATAGATAGCATGTAAACTGTGGCTAGAATAAGCAGGCAGAATGAAGGTAAATAAACCAAATGAAATCTATCATTTGCTACAGTGGAAACTCTAAGTATTCATTTGTTCATTTTTAGTTATATAGACAGTGGAAATTATGCCGTTCAGAGGAGATAATTTAGTCTTCAGATAGAAAGAATAACTCAGGTCAAGTAAGTAGCTGAAGAAAAAAATTGATATAATTAAACATTTCCATTTACATTCTTAAGACTCAGGTCTGTGGGAGATGGATTGACATTCTACTCAGGCAAAGCACAGCTTTTTTCCTGAATAGTTCTGTGGGAAAGGTTTTCAGAGTCCTCTAGAATCTGTGGGAATCTCCATTTTGTTCTGCTGCACAGTACCACAGGCTGTTTTACACTTGGAACACTGCAAAATTCTGGTATCCTATTCTGTGGTAAGTATAGAAATATTCAAGAGGCAATCCTCCAATTTCTTTCAGTATATTCTGCTGACAAGGTCAGTGTTATGATAATCACTAAAATTTCAGTGTTGAACACAATTTCAGATAAATTAATCACTCCTAAACATATTATAATGTTCATTCAAAAAGTAAGTACATGATAACTGTTAAAAAGTATTTTACTTTTTGGTGAGTTAAATGACTTCTAATAATTATTTTGTGCTTGTCATCAGCTTTATGCAGAAATACCATATATTATTTTACAATATTATATATTCAGAATGACAAGGGTTGATGTGTATTTTTTAAGTTAGTTTCCAAATATCCTTTGCCATTAATAAGCTAATGGCAATAACTTCCCTCCCATTCAGCATTTTACACCACATTCACTCTTCCAACAAACATTATTAAGTACCAATTCCCACAGCTTTGCTGGAATTGCCCAGGGAATTGCAGCCTGAGACCACAGCAGCCTGTTCAGTATCAGTTCTGCATTCTGCTTCAATCCTTTGCTAAACAAACTCAATATGCATTTGTCTGGTGGCTTAGGCTGCTGTTGGGAAGCAAATACATCACCCTTGAAATAAGAACGCTCGAGACAAAAAGTGACCTAGCAACTACGGCAGCAGTGGTATCGTAAACGTCTCATTCAGTGCTTTGGCATGGTCTAAATATCTGGACTGTAAATGAGATTGTGGAGAAGGGACAGGGGATAGTAGACTATTTCCTGACAGACATGGCTATACTGTTCCCATCACCCCATCTCTGAAAGATACAAGATTTCAAACAAAACGGGAACGAATTCATCTTCGTTCAAGTCATTATTAGTCACTGAAACTACAAGGTAATAATTTAATAGACTTTTAATACTGTTGCTTACAGCTAGAATGCTATTTTATCTCTCTGCCAACTGCACCATCATAAATTATTTTAATGTTGGCTTGTTGTATACCTTGTCCTTTCATTAAATGGCATCCTAAAACAACTTTGTATCAATTGAGACTGGTGTGTGAAATGCTTTCTGTTTTAACCTCTCTTAACCATTGCAGCATTTGTGAGACTTTCTGCATAACAGTAGTGGAGAAAAATAGGCAGCAGTCCTAAAATAAAATTCTTCAAATAAAATACACCATTTGCTGTTTATAGTTTACAACCTGAGGCTAGTGTTTTGCTTCATAGCTGTGCTCTGCCAACTTCTGTCCAGTTGTGTAAACTTCCTTTGACACTGATTTGCTTCTTCCCCAGTTGTGTTTCCTTTCTGCAGAAGCAGAAAGCTATAGATACATGTAAGCATATAAGCAGCCCCATCCTTTCAGTGGGACCGTGCACCTCACATAAGAACACAAAATCATTTTCTTTTTTTCCTTTTCTTTTTTTTCCCTAACTATTTAGCATTTTGCTTTTACACCACTTTGCAATGCACAAAGGTATTCCTCAACTCTCTGGCAAAATACACTACAGCTGCTTTTGTAACAATACTTAAACTCAGGCACATCATAGAATGTAAATGTAGAAAGAAGAGTCATTCGTGAGCAACTCGGACAGGTCCGGGCTGTCCGCCGGACCTAAGTGCCCTTGCGTGGTGCAGGGGATGGAGCTGGGGATGAAGTCGGAGTCGGGGATGGAGTTGGGGACGGGGCCGAGGACAGGGCTGGGGATGGGGCTGGAAATGGAGCCGGCGTCGGGAATGGAGCCGGGGATGGGGATGAGGATAGAGTCGGGGATGGAGTTGGTGAGGTGATGGGGCCCAGGATAGGGCTGGGGCTGGGGCCAGGGATAGAGCCGGGGCCGGGCAGCCCCTGGCTGGTCGTGCGTTCCCGTTTCCCGTTTTCCCCACTCCTCGTCCCTGGCCGGCCCCGGCCGCTGGGCTGCAGTGACCCCCAGCGGATTTGTTCAGCTATTGCCATGCTCGATGAAACAAGCCTTACTTTGGGGCACTTCGCTTAAATCAATCTTCATCGTCTACTGCCTTCTTAAACTCGGCCACAACTTTATCTCGTGAGTAATGACACTGGTTTTATTGACCTTACTTAACCTGAAGAAAGGTGTTTATGTTCACACCTCTGTCAGAGTCTTGGAGAGAAAACTTGTGCTGAGATAAAGACAGTTTAACAAGTAAATCAAAAGCCATAGACATAAGGAAAGCAAAATAAGGAATTCATTCACCACTTCCCATGGGTAGGCAGGTGTTCAGCAGCTCCAGGACAGCAGGGATCCATCATATGTAATGGTTACTTGGGAGATAAACATCACTCTGAATATCCCCCACTACCTCCTTTCTTCCCCCAGCTTTATATGCTCAGTATGACATCATGTGGTATGGAATATTCCTTTGGTCAGTTGTGGTTAGCTGTTCCAGCTGTGCCTTCTCACAACTTCTTGTTCACCCCAGCCAACTTGCTGGTGGAGTGGGGTGAGGAGCAGCAAAAGCCTTGACTCTAGGTAAGCAGTGCTCAGCAGTAACAAAAACAACCCTTAATGATAGACACTGTTTTCAGCACAAATCCAAAACATAGCCATATTAGCTACTATGAAGAAAATAAACTCTATCCCAGACAAAACCAGCACATCCCAGGAGAAGAGTACTAATTACCTAGTAAGCACTTCCTCCATCAACATTTGTTCTTGAAACTCCACGTTTGTGTTAGGCAGCTGCCTGACACCCTTTCACAGCCCAGCATCCATCTCTAGATCTGCAGAACAGTGTTTTCTAAGGGGAGCATATATCTGGCAGCAGGTCATCCCACCAGGGCTATAGGCAGCATTGGTAGCAGTGAGCTGTTCCTGCCCAGCCCAGGGAGCTGAGGAAGCTCTGGAGGCAGAGGCAGTGTTCTCCTGGGGCTCCCTTCCCACTGCCATCAGGGAGGCAGCGCTGGCCACCAGAAGTCTCTCTGAAGCACTCAGGTCATGAGTTGAGCAGAACTAAGTGGTGCATCTGCTTTCTCTGACTTTTGCCTTTGTGTGAAACAAACGTTGAATGGTTTTCAATGCCTAGAAAAGTCTGATACGGTAGTGCTTTACCTGCCTTCCACAGAGGTGTGAAGCACACCCTGTACCAGCAATCTGTCAGGCCCAGATTAACAGCTGTAACAGCAGCTGTGCTACACAGTCCAGGTTTCTTCAGGTTTTTGCTTACAAACATGTTTAAGAAAGAATTTCAGGCACAGCTACCATTCACCTCCAGATCTCCCAAGGTTAGAGTCAGACCATGTTCCCAGTAAATTGAGGGCACCTAATAACAGGACTAGATCATTCAGTGGAGCCCAGCTTGAGTCATTTAAAAAAGAAAACAGCTCATAGAGCCACTACTGCTCCATAGCAAGGAGCCATTATTCAGTGAATCCTCAGGGGCAAACTCGGTTGCGGTTGGTCAGTCATTTAAATATTCTTCTTGGGCTGCCTCCATGCTGTCCAGGACATGAAGCAAATGAAGCCTGGCTGTTACCCAGATGATCCACGATGTTGTGACCAGATGGAACTTCACTTACAACATGTGTAGGTGCCTGCTGGACAATAAACAGGCTTTCTCTGTCTTTTGCTCTGATGAACTCAAGGGAGTTACTGGCAGGTTAAAACAATCACAGCCCCCAGAAGATTTATTTTCTTTTTAATTTATGCCAGATAAGAAGGGAAAAAAACTACAAACAACAAAAAGGTTAAATGGATGTTTATTTTTTTTATTAGTGCTGATTTCTGGTTTTAGCTACTTAAGTCACAATCAGTAAAAAGCTGTACTTTGACTCATAAGCTTATGTTTATTTTTCTCTCTTGAAATCATTGTGATAGCTGCAAACACTGTTTACAGATAAAAAGAAAAATTAATTATGTATAGACTCATTTCCATTTGGAGAGGGGTTTGGGTATGTAGGTGCACAAATGAGTGACAACCCCCCCACACCATGTGGATTTCTGCATGACTGGCCATTCTCCCTTCCAATAACTTTTACATTGATTGGAAAATTCAATTAAATACCATCTGCATTCTTACAAATAACATGGAAATATAAAGCCAGAGACAGAAGAAAGAGAGAGATTCTAGCTCCTGCTTAAAAAAAAAAAAAGGTGCAGTGCAGGCTGCACCCTTGCTACACATCAGAAATTGGAGTAAAGGGAGTGACACACACACAAATACACATACACATTCTTACTGTTCCAGTTGCAGGAAAAGCCTTACTAGACCAAAGAAGATGCAGATCCATGGCCAGCCAGGCTACAAAGGACCTACTGTGCTCTTTCTCAGAGCAGGGGCATGTGAAACTTGGCTTTAGAATAGAATAAGAACTACGCAGAGGCCAAAGCTTATGCAGAAAACTCAGTTGTTTACTGCACCTGCAGTTTTTGTATTTATTGCTGAAATCTCTGGCAGTTCTCAAAAACAGAACAGCCAGAACCAAAAAGCCTTTGAACAAAATTTCTCCATTCATGATAAAGGATGCAAAAGATGATCCCAACACCTATGGCTTTAAATGAAACTTTAAGGGCAAGTTGTTTGATTACCCTTCACTCAGATGTAATCCCCAGTTCTAGAAGCTGAACACTGATTGGTTGAATGAGCACCTCCAATCTGCTCCTGGAGAAATTCAGCTTACTTAGTTAAAACCACTGTTGAAGCTTGCACTAATATGTCCAGTTTTATGTTGTTGGGAACATCCATCACATCTGTTCCAGCAGCTCAGCTGTGTGGGGAACAACATCCAAATTGTTGTACTAAACAGCTGGCAATTTTTTTAAATGTTTCAGCTGGCTTTTGAATGATTTTGTAACAACATCCCTGCAAGAAGAGAAATCTCTGCTTTTTTCACAGAGGAGGAGAAGAAGGAAAACAGGAACTGCTCAGTCTGAATCACATTATTTGCCTGTAGTTCTACACAAAGGGTGTGTGTCACACTTGTGCTGGAATGATAAGAAACAAATCAGAGTTGCCAGAGCACAAGAACTTAGCAGTCAATGGCTTTTAGTGAAGCTACTCTGATGTTAAAAATGTTGTGTGCCTGTATCAATTTCATTTCCCTATTTTACTGCTGTTGAAACACATTTATTCTACTAATGCTAGGTTTTGTGTTACATCAAAAGATAAAAATATTTCTTGTTCTCAAGAGCTATCTTGTGATGGTGAGGCTGAGGAAGATCACCAAGATCACCCTTCTGAAGGGTGACCACTACATTGATTTCCTAGAGCCAGAATTAGAAGCATAGTTCACAGGGAAAGCTTAAGCACCAGTTGTATCTTGTTTTAATTAAACAGAAAAGGCTTCTGTAGGCAGACCAAACTTCCTGTTACCATGGCTAGCTGGTGCCAGAATGACATGCCACAGAAAAGATGTGCTGTGCTAGAGTTCCTTAAGGAAGGAAGCTGTGAGGGATATGTGATGATGATGAAGGGGGAAAGACTTATATTTTACCCTAGTAAAAGTAGACATTTTTAATAAGAAATAGTGTAGTAGAAACTAGTTTCTAAAACCAGAGAAACCCTTGTTTGGAGGTATTTTCATGAAAATATGTTACATAGAGTGTTTCATCCAGACTAATAAACTATCAAGGTAAGAGGACACCCAGGAACAATGATCAGTGGAAGTGCTCTTGTCATTTAGAAGTAGATAAAAGACTTCTAGACACTATGATCAGCCTTGGAGAGGGAAAAAGACAGAGGAGAAAGATATATGGGGAGGAGGTATGCAGAGATGAAATTAGCTGTCTTGTGGCTGTTCTTCCATTCCCTCTCTAATGGACATGTTTTTCAGCACCAGGCACTTGAGTCAATTGAGGTGAAGACTGGGCATTATGCAGTAAAGTTGTTGTGTGTGGCTGAGATGAGCATCATATCCACAGACCAGTCACACCAGACCTGCTTTCTGAAGCAATTTCTGACCAGACTCCAGAACCAGCTCACACCTTCTTAGTTCTGGGTGAGCAAAATTCCACTTTCAGTTTTCTTGAGTAACCAGCTGATGGTAAGGAAAAGCGATGGGAGAAGTCAGACAGGCTTTAGGAAACTGATGGGAGCCCGTATGAACCTAGAATCACTGGGTTTGTAGGCCAGGAGAAGACAGGAAACTTTCAGTGAGCGATGGGTAAAGGATACCTCCCTGCTCCTCCTTGTCTCTAACAAACATCTCATTCTCCTGGTTTATCTGATCCCAGGCTCTCTTTCCTGTCCTCTCTCTATAATGACATGGGTTATTAATGTAAATAATTACAGTTGTTGCTTCAAAATTGATCACCTTAGAGATAAACAACACCTGAGGAAATAATTTTCAAAACAAGCAGTAGCATCCCAAAGAGTTTCTTCTCACCAATTGACTGAAATGGACCTTGAACAGAAGCCACCAAGCTGGAAACTGGTGAAATGTTCCTCCTCCTGGCTCTGATCCTGGCTCAAGACTCCAACTGAGGTCTGGCAGGAAAAAAGGAGTGTACACAACTACTATTGTTCTTGATGTCCTCTGAGTTTTTCTCACATTGGATGCAATGTCCAAAACAAAAACTTGCCTCCTGGCTGCCACCTCTTGTTTGTTATCCAAGGCTTGCTTCTGCCCAAATATTTTCCAACTTCCTTCTGACTCTTGCTCTGCTCTTCTGTTTAAATTGCATACTTAAAGAGCATAATGATGAATAAAGTGGTTTAAGGCAGAACAAGAGACTGACTAAGCTTATAAATCCAGCTGAAAATCTTTAAAGCTACTAAGACAGTAAGTGACCATGCATTCATTACTTCACAGACCAGTTTGGCTACAATAATTGCCAGGTTTGGTCCAGCTGGAATCGGATCAGTAGTGCTGAAACTAACAAGCACAAGTCTGGTTTGCTTGAAGGGCAGAGTGCTGCTCAGGAAAGGTGGATCCTGTATTTATTGTCTCCAAATACCTTATTTACATGAGAATTTTGTCTAGTTATAGCCTCCTGACCTTCAGAATGATTTATTCAGTACATGAAATCCATCTCATGCTCAAGAAATGGTATTTCGATCTGTTTTGTTTTTACATCTCCTCCTCCTGATGCTGTCAATGCTGCCGCAAGCAGTTTCGCTTCATGAGTTTCTGTGCCCACATTCTGACAAGCCTTTAGATATGTCCCTAACTGCTGGGTTCTTCCCTTGAGAGATACTAGCATTGCTTGACAATCCGTATTAGCATTGTCAAAAGCTAATTGTAACAACAATGCCTTGGCTGCTTCAGGATTATCTACTCGTCTTTCCACAGCCACTTGCAGCCGGTCTATGAACTCCCAGTACGGTTCCTGAGGTCCCTGGCGAACCGACGCGAAGGATCTTGTGCTATTCCCCCCATCCGGGATTTTTTTGCAAGCCCTGAGTGCCTCCTTTGCAGCCGGAGTACATACCCTTAAATCCTGTTGAGCCTGTATGCGGGGGTCAATATACTGTCCCTGACCCAACAGCATCTCATGCCCTATTGGGATCCCATTGTCCAAATTTTGTAATGACTGTTGGATGCATAAACCTGCATATTCGGTCGTAAAAAACGCGTATCGCACCGGTGTTAACGCTATTTTCATATCCCAGGGGAGCATGTTAGAACTGTTAGCACCTACTTTTATTATACCTGTTGTGAAGGGGTTCTGAACCCTATTTTCTTTCACACTACGTTGTATTTCCTTAAGAAGCGAGCAAGGGAGCGATTCATACATCGGTTGTTGATGCGGTTGATACACTGAAAACCCCCAGGTCCCCTTCCTTTAATGCTTCTTCTAAGCAGCCTTCCATTATTGGTCCTCTACCTCATAGGGCGCAGGCACGCTAGGGTCGGCGCCGGAAGGAGGAGAAGAGGAGGGGGTGGCAGGGGCCAGGCAGGCCGGCGGGGCCGCGAAGTAGGGAGGAAGCTGTGGCTCCCGGCCGGCTTGGGCTCGTCGAGCAGCTGCGGAGCCGCCGGGGCGGAGGGGGGGTGGCCGAGCGAGGCGCTGGCGCCGAAGTTTGGGTTGTGGCGCAGTCTGGGCTGTACTCGCGGCAGCAGCTATCCCGAGTGCAGTCCTGAGGGAGGGGATCTCCCGCTCCCTAGGACAGGATCTCGCGGGTCGAGGAGAAAGGCTCCCCGCAGACGATGAACGAGCAGCCCGGAATCGGAGGTAGCGGTGGATAATTTGGAGGATCGGGCTCCCGTGTATCACCCGTCTCCTCATTTTTATGAGTCATTTTATCCTCGGGAGGAGCACTAAGTGTTATTTTTGCTCCTTCCATTGGCTTAGCGTTTTCAGGGTTTGTTAACTCTGTTGTTAAAGTTTGTAAAGCCGAATAAACCAAGTGCCAGGTGATCAAGGTAGCAGTAGGGATGGAAATACCCGATTCTTTTTTTGTCTTAAACTCCTGTCCCACTTTCCACCATACGGCTAACTGTCTTCCGAGAGGAACCAAGTACAACAACGAGAAACATATCACAATAGCTCGTATAATTGCTCCTCTGCCACTGTATATTGTGCTGCCTTCGATACCTGTCTCAACACCAGCGCATAAAGCTTTTGATCCTTTGTTAATCCTGAACCCATGTTTAAAAGAAAAAGGCAGAGAGTAAGAAACCCCGCTCCTGCGATTACATATGCTGGCAGTTATCCCAGGGTGGGTAATGCTGATTTGGTACTTAGCCAAATGAAAAAGAAATGGAGCCTGGACATTACTATCTCCCTTGGCATATGAAGCAGGTCGCTGTCTCTGTCCTTCCTCACACAGGGCACCACTCTGCCGGTTTCGGTGCAGCTGGAATCGGGGCAGTCGTGCTGAAATTAACAAACGCAAGTCTGGTTTGCTTGAAGGAGTGAGCACCCTAAGAGCAGAGAGCTGCTCAGGCAAAGTGTCTCCAAATGCCTCATTTACATGAGAATTTTGCCTCATTACATCCTCCTGACCTTCAAAATGATTTCTTCAGTACATGCAATGTCTCATGCTCAAAAAACTGTTTTGATCTGTTTTGTTCTCCCACTTCCAACAGAGCGTTCCAGACTGTTGTTTCATTCTTTCTAAATCACATTCTTTGCTAAGAGGGTCAGTTTACATTTCTGTTAGCTACCAATATTTGGTTCCCACAAAAAATCACTTCTGAAATCTTTTTGTTGTAGATATAGTGGGTTAGTATGGCTAAGCAAGTGCCCTGCAGAGTGCAGTCAGCATCAGGAAAAGGAGATTACAAGTCAGTGTTACTTCTCAATTTCTGAATATTGGAAAATACTACCTGAAATAGTCATATGAAATGAGGTACTAGAAAATGACAACTGGCTAAGCAATAGGGAAAGTTCATGTTTCTGAACTGCAAGTATGGCTTCACTTATTAGCTCCAGATACTGACATAGATAGTTTCAAAACATGTATATTTACAAATAAATCATTCGAACACTACATGCAAGAAAAAATACACAGCTGTGGGTTGAATAATACCTCCCTGACTATGCCTGTTCTGTATTTGGGAGAAACACTGGAATGCAGGTTAAGTTTCATGACCTGGGTGCTACAAACTGGTTGTAAATGCTGACAAACTTCAGCAGGAACACACTCAGATTGTGCAAGTATCTGGGATGCTTTGCACTTCATCGTATCAGATCTTTCCTAGCCAACACTATTTGGTACTATTGCCAGGCTGTAACTCCTTATCCATGCCACTGTGTGTTGGAGTCCATAATGTCAGAGCCTGCACTGGAGTGGCAGAGAGCCTGGCCAGCAGGCTGCCTCCTCCATGCTCTCTAGTAGGGACCCTGGGGCCTTGGAGGGGTGAGTAAAGTGATCCATTGCTTCCTCATCCAGCCCACACAGCACCAGGCAGCCACTCCAGCCTGGGAACCCTTTGCTCCTGGCCCTTTAGAGAGTCACCACCACCTGATTTTGGATAAGGGTGTAACCATGTGGTGTACAATAGGGTATTGCCATTGCTAGTAAAAGGGTATATTTCTAAATTTTCTAATTCACCATCTCTCTATAGCTAATATTATTTTGTTCTGGTACTCCTGTGGGTTTACAAATCTAATATAATGTGTGCTGTAGAGAAACAGAGGCTTGATGTGGTAACAACAGCCTTGAGAAGTGGAGATACAGGATGCAGTATAGAGGAGAACAACAATGGGATTAGAAAAGACAGAGTCTGGCATCGGAGACCCCACAGGTAGAAACAGTTTATCAAAAGTCAGTTAAATAAATGCAGATATGAGCAAAATTGGTTTTAGGGCAACAAAGAGAACAAAGGAGTAGTACCTAGCACACATAAAAGCCGTAAGATATAGTTCATTCAGATGTAATGTGGATTTGCAGGCCAGCAGAGAAAAAGCAAGGTTCAAAAGCATGTTAGCAAGCATATCAAAAGGACCTAAAGTGGATCCTTGAGTGATGAAGCAGAATCTATTATCACGAACATCATATTCCTCCAGCAGAGGACTCCAGACACAGACAGCTTTCCTTAACATCTGTCCCACCATATGCAGTCAAACTACCAACCCTAGGTGCCAGAAGAGCAGAGGACGCGTGAACAGAACCCTGGGAAGTCATAGAAACTAAGTGTGTGTATAATGGTTTTAACTCTGTTATCAATACTTTTTCTGCAAGAACATAGTCTTTCCCTTTCTGTAACAGTTACTAACAATTCTTGGTTAGGCTGCAGAGGTTTGATTTGTACTAACAAAAGATAATTGGCTTTATACACAAGACGAGTTTCCCCTCTGCCCATAAACAAGGGAGCCCAGCATGCTTTGGTGGGACCAGGACATTTTGTCATGAGAAGAGATTTGGAATGCAAAATCCTGTCAGGGCAGCTGTGTCAGGAGTGAGCTGGGCCATCAATATCACTTCAGCACAGTTCACCCAGCTGTGCAATGGCTGCAAATGGCATTCACAGCTCCTGAGCTAACTGTGCTAGCAGAAAAAGGAATCTCTAGTCAGCTTTCACTGAATACCAGGTCTGGTTTATGGACTTGGTATGAACAGCTGTGAGCAAGTACATAGTGCCTGCTCCTGAGTAGGGCAAGAGCTAGCATCGTTTTCTGCAGACAGGCACGTCAGCAGCCTCAGGGTACCAGTCTCTGTCCTAGACTTCTGTTGCTTGAGTCATTTGGACCTGCCTAAAGAGCTCAAAGCCACACAGCCAAGTTAGTCAGGTGTTAAGCTTCTGTTAGGCAGTGACAAAGTATAAGTTTGGTCTGCTAGCAGAAAAACACCATCCTGAGGATGTTGCCACTTCAAATGCCATTCATGTTTTTCACTGTTTCTCCAGAGCTAGCTTGAGGACAAAGTCTCCCAAGCTACCTTTCCACAGTCCTGGGCAATGAGGCACAGCTCCCAGCAGAAAAAGAATATAAATCACAGAATCACACAGAATCACAGAATATTCATGGCTGGAAATGACCTCTCAGATCACTGAGTCCAACCAAAAAAGAAAAAATGGTACACTTACACAGCATGAAAGCAAGTTGCCTCATGGCAGTACTACCTGGGACTATTTGACTGGCATCATCAAGATTTCTCCATTGCCATAGCATCCCTCCTTGTCTCAAAAGGCAACTGCAATTTCTCTAAGAACAAATGGAAAAACACACACATACACAGACAAAACCCCAACACAAACAGGAAGATTATCTTGGGTCTTTATATCCCAAGTTAAAACTAAATTAAACCAAACTAAAAAGGATATGATATGTTATTGCAAATAGACATGGTATTGTCAGGAAAAAACCTTGCTCTGTCATCAGTTTTTCTTCCTCCTAGAAGCCATTGGCATTCAAAGTTCATCAGCTTGGGTCAAAAAGAGGCAGAACAACATGGTCAGCACTACCAGGGACAAGAAGTGGATTTCATGAAGTCTCTGAGGGTTCTTTTGTCTTCTGCATGTCCTGTAGCAAGTAATGACAGCTTATTTAGGAACAGAGGTTCTCTTCTATTTTTACAGTTCCGCAGATAACATAGAAAAAAGGATTTCAAAACTCTTTCAGGGAAGTGGTAGTTGAAATGTTCTGTACCATGTAGCACTCTTGCACAACAAGAGTCTTTTGCATCCTCTTAACAATCACAGTTGGTAATTTTTGAAGCCATTTATGTACTCTTGTACAAACGAATATCATGATCACCTAGTCCATCTTTGCGTATAGTGAAAGCATTTCCTAATTTCTGCATTACACTTCTTAATTTCTTCATTAATCTTAGAACTTCTGTTAAGCAATGGCACGTTTTCTAGATATAGAAATAGCATCTAGAGTCACAGAATGTCCCGTGTTGGAAGGGACCTACAAAGATCATCGAGTCCGACTCCAGTCTATGCACAGGACAATCCCAAAGTCACACCCTGTGTCTAGCCCTATCAACTTGCTAAATGATGCCCCCCAATGCAACATCTACCTGTCTCTTAAACATCTCCAGGGATGGTGACTCAACCACCTCCCTGGGCAGCTCGTTCCAATGGCTGACAACCCTTTCAGCAAAGAAATTCCTCCTAACGTCTAGCCTGAACCTCCCCTGGCACAATTTCCATCCATTTCCCCTCGTCACCCTATGACATCCTATCACTCTCCACCAGTGAGAACAGACCAGTCCCTGCCTCTCTACAACCTCCTTTCAGGTAGTTATAGAGAGCCATGAGGTCTCCCCTCAATCTTCTCTTTTCCATGCTAAACAGGCCCAGATCCCTCAGTCTTTCCTCAGAAGGCTTATGTTCTAAGCCTTTTAGCAGCTTGGTAGCCTCTGTAACCTCTCCAGCACCTCAATGTCCCTCTTGTAGTGAGGGGCCCAAAACTGGATGCAGTACTCAAGGTGAGGCCTCCCCAAAGCTGAGTAAAGGGGCATGATCTCCTCCCTGCTCCTGCTGACAACACTGTTCCTNATAAATAACGTCCACAGCTTTTCCTGCATCCAGTAAGCGGGTCACCCAGTCATAGAAGGAGATCAGGTTAGTTAAACAGGACCTGCCCTTCATAAAGCCATGCTGACTGGGTCTGATCACCTGGTTATCCTGCATGTGCTGCATAATGCAACTCAGGATGATCTGCTCCATCAGCTTCTCTGGGACTGAAGTTAGACTTACAGGCCTGTAACTTCCTGGATCCTCCTTCCTTCCTTTCTTATAGATGGGAGTTATATTTGCTTTCTTCCAATCAGCTGGGACCTCTCCAGTCAGCCAGGACTGCTGATAAATGATGGAGAGTGGCCTGGTGAGCGCCCCGCCAGCTCTCTCAGGACTCTAGCATGAATCCCATCTGGTCCCATAGATTTCTGGACGTCAACGTGTAGGAGTAGGTCCCTGACCTGCCTTCTTTCAGATAAATCATACTAACCAACTTGTTTTGGATTCTTTTCAATAGGAAGAATTTCTAGATCTCAAATCACAATTTTCTGCATGCTCTGCAGGAGTATCTACCCCTATAATTTTATTTTATTATTTTATTTTGTATTTTATTTATGGTTATAACATAGTATACCTTCTACACTTGTCTGACATTCTTCTGTTTACGCCTTCCAGAGTTGTATTAGCTCTCTGACATACAGCTTCTTATTGGGAGCTCATAAGAAGTAGCATCCTAAGTAAAAAGAAAAATTCCATCCAGTCCTTATCCTCACAGTGGCACTTAGGATAGGGTATGTAGATACTCAGAATAGGGTATATGCACTGTTTTAGATACTAGGCACAAACAGAGAGACCCTCTTTTTGATAACATAACCTGGTATCTGGTGAAGTACCTCATCAGTGAACTCAGTCAATCCATTACCAGCACCATGTGATGCTAAACAGGTAAAATGTGCAACATCAACACTTTTTTCCCCCCACAAACAACTTGGTATAAACATTGCCAACTGTATTTGATTTTAAGGAAAATCAAGAAAATATTTGATAGTGTTAGTTTAAAGAGCATGATAAACATCTTCCTCACAAACAGGCTGTCCTTCCAAAGTCATGGTTTGACAGAGAGGAAGTGCTTTTTTGATAATATTTTTCTAAATTTGAAATTTTTTTCCCTATAAAATGAAGATATGAAGACATTTGGGTACAATTTCGATGGAAGAAGTGCAAAGACTCCAGCTAAATGAAAATCCTCCCCAGGAGCCCATGTCCCAAACAGTAAGTTCAATAATAACACTTGTAGATTTTCCTAAATGCAAACTGCATCCAGCTGATGGCCTCAATCTCTTCCCACACACAGTTTTATTTTGAAATGATAGCTAATGTGCAAAAGCCTTTGGAACTCTTTATAAAACTGTGCTTCTCCTGGTATGTGATCCCAAGGTCTCTAACTTAAAAGGTCTCAGACTCACCAACCACATCTTCACTTTATAGCCAGACTCACCTAGGGATTTCCACATGAACCTGGAAACTGAACACTGCTGTTCAGAGGCACTTGCTATCCATTTCTCCAGATTAAAGCATTTTTTATCCTTTCACCTAAAGTTACAAATCATGCAAGACTAAAGCATGAAGACAACAAACAGTTTTACATTTTTACTGTTTCCCTCAAATTTTCTTACCACACTGTGGCTGACTTTCCTAGGGGGAAAAGAAAACCACAATTCAAGCATAGAACTCCAACCAACCAACCAACCAAAACCTGGTTTACACCTCCCAACATTATCTCTCATTTCATAGGTCATACCAGCAAGTTAGCTTTTTCACTGGCATGCTTGGGCAGCTCTTGAAATCTCATGGAAGTTTATATTCTTCACTCTTGCCTCTAGAAGGGTGAAGTATTTCAGTCAACACAATGCCAGCTGTTTTGATCTTAATTCTTCTGAGCCTTGCTGGGGCGTTACTGTGCCAGTACTCCTTGTTTGCTCTGTAGCAGTCTCTTTACAGCTTCCTCTCATTTAATTAACAGGAAAACCAACTCCTTTGTCAAGCTCTTAAGGAAAAGAAAGCAGACATTTTACCTATTCATCACAACATCCACACAGAGACACATAAGCAAATGCAGAGATCTCTCCCCAGCCACTCGCTTCTGTTTATCCACCAAGATAGACTCAAATAGCAAAGCCTTTGTTATGGTTGGGTTGGAGGAGAATTTTGGCTGCAAAATGGATCACTCAGCCATGTGTTCAGGAAGAAAAAGAAGAGCAGTTACTGTGTTTATGTTCATGTTCCTCTGCCAATACATATTAATCTGTATGCTGGTTTAATCATTAAATTCTACTTGCTTGCCTCCCTTTTCCAACAACGAATGTCAAGACCACAGCTCTTGGGGAATCAATCACAACCAGTAATTTAAATATAGGAACAATTTAATCATCTACTTTATGACAGATGATTAAAACTAATCATCTACTTTTGATGCTTTGAAACATAACAGCAGCTAATATTTTTCAGTGGAAAGCTTAATACCTTGAAGTCTCAGCACAAAGAGTAACACTTAGCTTCTTGACTGTTTTGCCAGCCAAGTCACTGATCTTTCAAATAGTAACAAACTGGGTAATGCTTTTTTATCACTTCCATCTCCTGAGGAAAAAAAATACCCTCTTCCTCTTTGGTCAAAATCATTCAAAGACTTGGCAACGAACACAGTCCTCTGGGACTATACCCCTACCTTTAAAAACTAAGTAGTTATTTCTGTCTCTCTTTTAGAGCCACTCCAAATTTCTGTAATAATACAAATTTCTGTATTATCAGTCAAAGACAATCCCCTCCCAGCCACAGCAGGCACAGCACAAACACCTCATGCTCCCCTCTTCAAAACACTGGTGGGTACAGTGCATTGACAGCCTATCAAGGCTGGGCTTGCAGCACATGGTGAAATACCTCAGCACATGGCAGGCTGCCCAAAAAAAAACAACTGGCCTTCATTGGAAGTTAAAAAACTTAACAGGAACTTTTACTTAAAGCACGCAGCATTAGGAGATAGATAGAAAATAAAAAAAAGAGCATTTTTTTTTCATCTTCCAATATTGTTGGTGTTGTGATACCAATATGGAAATAAAGAATGCATTCTTGATGAATGTAAAGTAAAAGCTAAGTTCACATTTACTTTGTATTAACAAGATCCACTGTGTATGAAGTGCTGTTATTTACTCAACATATTATTATTCCTTCTGATTGTTACTTGTGGAAACTTGGTGATTTTGTTTCCTCTACGAGCAAAAATTGAGACTGAGTCATGTTTTCTTTTCTGACAGGACCTGGATATTGTAAGCAACAAGTAAGACACGCTTTTTCCAAAGCAAAGTTCTTCCTAAAATGTTCCATTTCTTTGTTTTATTCCCTACTGACTCTTTCTTCTACTTGGGAGGATGGCACTCCCCATTCCCCAATCCCCATGTTGAAGCTGCATCTGGCCAGGGAGACAAACAGCGTGGCTGTGAAGGCCAGTGATAATGCTCCTTCAGGAAAAGTGGAGTCCTGGGCTCTGGTTCTTTCTAATTGCAGTGTTACACATACTATGTAGTTATTCACAGGCCAGGTGGCAGCATAGCAATGTGGGAGCAACCTAACTGGCCATCCCTTTTGGCCAGTGAAGATCAATGCTATACTTGGTTGCTCTGCAAATTTTCTTGTTCTCCACAGTGTTTGCTACAAATTCCAGAGCCTGTCCAAGCATCATCAGCCTCTTTCAATAGACCAAAATGCACCTGACCAAAGGTAACTGTGTGCCTACATACCTTCATCTATTGGCAGATGTCTGTATTTCCATATCTCAGAATAGCAAAATTCTCTAGAGTTCAACGCCTCTTCCAGGTTATGCTTCTTCTTTTTCTTATTTTGGATTAATTCCTGGCTTCTGTTAAAGTCTTGTCCCAGACTGGATGTCAGCTACTTTTCTGAGGTTAAATTCTGGATCTCTGCAGTTGACAGCCTGAATCACAGAATGTTAGGAGTTGGAAGGGACCTTTGGAGAACACCTAGTCCAACCCCCTGTCAGAGCAAGTTCACCTAGAGAATCTTCTTCATTTTTGCTGCTGTTTATCTGTGCCATGAAGTTGAGTTGAACTAAACAAACCTCACAGAGGAATCAGAGGAATTCTCTCTGTGTTAACAAACTTTTGTATTAATTAGGTATGGGCACCTGGCTCACTTTTGCTGAGAAACAGAGTGTTCACAGGCAAGAGTTTGTGAGAAACTGATCAAATTTTCCATTGGACAGTTTTTACTGATGTTGTTGGATGGCCCAATTTCCTGCAAATACAGGTGACACCTTCAGTGGTTTTTCATTCTCTAATATTTTTTCGAATTTACCCAAGCTGTTCAAAAGTATCTTGCCTTTCCTGTGTAAGTTCAGCACACATGGAATTATCCTAAAGGGTGGGCCAAAGTTATGATAAGAAGAGCACACATCTCTACACTATCTTTTCAATCTAAAAAAATTGAGGAGGGGAGGGAGGGAGATCAAACTGGGACGTGGTTCCCTTTTACCCAGCTGGACTTGGAGATTTTCTGTAACAGTGGTTGACTAATCAGGCCACACTGGTTTTCCTTCACTTTAGAGTCAAAAAATACTAATTGTGAAGATTATCCCAGAATAACAACAACAAGATTTTATTTGGAAATAGAAATTATAATTATTTTCTATCTCCTAGAGATCTGTCAATGTATACTCTGATCCTTGTATAAGGGTGAGTGGAAGGAGAATGTCTGCTCCCTTAAGGACATAGAATCAGAAAAGGCATAATAAGAAAAGGATGAAGCCATAAACAAGACATACAGGGACAAAAATTTGACCAACAAATGGTAAGGGAGGCAGTGATGTGAACCAAAACTGGCCAGTTACACTAATTGATGAGGACAAGCAAGAGTGTGGGAAGATTTATTCCAGCAAGGTTATCTGATCTGGGTCCTTGTCAGCTGAGACACCAAGAAGAAAAAGGAGGGAGAAACAAATTGACAATCACACTGATTGATGGGTTATGAAGAAACAACTGGCACCATTTCCAAGAAGATCAGCCTGGACTTTGCAATGGCTGGGTCTCTAAGTCAGATGAGACCTGGGCTGTGGGAATGGGCAGAGCTGTACAAACCACTGGGGGAAACAGAAGAGAAGGAGTGCCAGGACAACAGAGAGGAGAGTAGGTAAAAAAGGTGTGAAGGGGGCCAGTCAGATGTAAAACAGGTCCAGTCAGTGCATTTGTCTGGCTGAGCCCTGGAGGTGATCACTACAGTCTGTCCTGCATAGGGGTGAGGGAGGGGAGGGAGGGGTCTGGAAGAGGGAGGGAGGTCACAGCCTGGGTGCCTGCTGTTGGCTGCTGTGGGTGCATGTCTGTATCTCCCCAAACTGGGTGTAAGTAGGATGTACATGTGTGCTTATCAGCAAACTTTAATTAGGCTCATCCAGCGAGTAAGAGAGCTTCAGCTCAGGGGTATCAGGCAGCCAGGGGATCAGTGTTGCTATGCCTGGGAGGACTTGTGAACATAGGGTGTCTGTGGGATGAGTGTATGAGTGTGTGGTTGTTTGCAGTGAGCCTCAGGTTGGACCAACGAGAGAGTGGGAGACTGCAGGGCATGTAGAGGAGGCTACATGCAAGCAGAGGTGCCAGGCAGGCAAAGGGGTCATAGAATCAGAGAATCATTTTGGTTCAAAGAGACCTTTAAGATCAAGTCTAGTTGTTAACCTAGCACTGCCAAGTCACTGCTAAACCATGTCCCTCAGCACCACATCTATACATCTTTTAAATAGCTCCAGGGGCTGACTTCCCCATTTCCCTGGGCAGCTTGTCCCAATGCTTTACAATACTTTCCGTGAAGAACATTTTCCTAATGTCCAATCTAAATCTTCCCATGCTCAACTTGAGGCCATTTCCTCTTGTCCTGTCACTTGTTGCCTGGGAGAAGAGACTGACTCTCACCTCACTACAGCCTCCTTTCAGTATCTGTAGAGAGTGATAAGGTGTCCCCTGAGCATCCTTTTCTCCAGGCTAAACACCCCAGTTCCCTCAGCCGCTCCTAATAACACCTGTTCTCTAGACTCCTCACCAGTTTCATTGCCCTCCTCTGAACACACTCCAGCACCTCAATGTCATTCTTTAAGTGAGGGGCCCAAAACTGAACACAGTATTCAAGGTACAGGTCCTACTGGTGCTCAGGGGATCAACAAACGCACAGGTGCTTATGAACCTAGAAAGTGTGATATATACATCTACAGTAGTGACCTTCCGCCTCTGCCAGCCTAAGAGGGGGGGACTTGGCAGTCTGTATTTAATGTGAGACCTGCATGTGGTTGCCAGGCACAGTCTGAAAATCCCTTGGC
>VWZO01012370.1:0-10563 GCA_013396975.1 Bucco capensis
AGCTCTAGTCTCTCTCGAGCAATCCCTGCTGCTGTCAGGGATGTTCTGTGAGCAGCCAAGCTTGCTGCGAGTCACAAGGGCATGGTGAGGACAAGCAGGGCTGGATCCCACTTCCCAAAAGCCATGAGGTCGCTGGCAGGGTTAGCATTGTCCTCAGGAGACACATCCTGATGGCACAGGCACAGCATGCTGTGGTCCCGGATCCCTTCTCCTTGCATCCATGCTCCCACCCTTAAATTTCCCCTTTAAATAGAATAATAATACAAATTCACTTGTCTCTGCTGCTGACATCTGGGGGCACCTCTGCCCACAGCTCCTCTCCCTCTCCCCTCCACGCAGCAGCTGAGTCACCCAGCACCCTTGCCACTGCAGGCCAGGTTTTCAGGGGCTTACCAAGCTTGTCCCCCCCAGCTGGGGCAGACCTGCCGAGGTCACTTCAGTAGCTGCAGCTTGCAGATGAACCATCATCCCAGCTGCAGCATCAACCCTGGGATCCTGCTCAGAGGATTTGTGAGGATTTATGGGCAGTTTGGAGCTCTCAAAAGTTTGAGAGCAAATTGCAGAGTCAGTGGCTGCTTCCTGCCTGCCCTCCCACAAACCCAGCACGTCCCAGCCTGCTCCTCTCCACCAGTCCAAATAAACCCTTTGCTTGGCTCAGCACTGCATCACTGCCAGCTCTGCCCTTCAGCTGCTGCATGGGAATTCACCACTTCTGTTCCTTTTCCTGGCAGTTCTGAGGGACCCCAGGCCACAACCTGGCAGCACCTGATGCAATGGAAGGAGCTGTGCCTCCCCTGGCTGCAGGTGAGCACCTCAGGACAGCTCTGCTGGACTGTTCCTGACACGGATTCCTTGGCAAGGCCTTTCCCCTGCCCTGCCCAGCTCAGAGCCGGGTGGGAACCAGCCTTGCTCACCTTCTCTCTGCCTCTCTCCTGGTTTGATGAAGAGCTAACAACCCCATTTGTGAAGAAGGCTCACACCCCAGCTCTCCATGAGGATGCTAACACTGTGGTCATCTCAGGTAGGGACTCTCCTTGCTGGCTCCACCTGGTTTACCAAGGTGCAGCTTGGTACCAAGTGCCTGGGGCTAAACCCTGCTCCTCTCTGCCTTCTCATGGGTAGTTGTCATCAGCCTGGTGTTCCTCACCCTGCTGACAGTCCTGGTGGTGATCATCATCTACCTATACAGAAACAAAGGCAGCTACCTCACCTACGAGCAGCCAGCAGCCGAGCTCAGCGTCTCGGTGCAGGTGGAGGATGCTCCATCCAAGGAGAAAGAAGAGTACTTCATCTGAGGGGCAGCTCCAGCCCACAGCTCCCTCACACACTCAGCTCCAAGCTCCACACATTCCCTGGAGCTGGGGAGCTCTAAGCTGCCTTTTTTTTTTCCCCCCTTAATTTATTGAGCCAACCACAGAAGGAAAAATAAAGGAGTGTGTGCCAGAGCTTTGCTGTCGCTGCCCACGGGAGCAGGCATGGCCAGGCTCTGCCTGCCTGCCCACAGCCCACCTCCTCCCCTTGGTGCCTCCAGCAGAGCCACTGCTGCTTGCCTCTTCCTTACCTCACACAACAAGGGAGTGACTCTGCTGCTGATGCAGGTGCAATTCACTAGCTTGCAGGGTAAGCTTAGGCTTGCTGAGGGCTCAGGCAGTCCCAGGTGTAGCCCACAGACTGGGGAAGCTCCTCCCTGCCCCCAGGGCTGAGGGAAGCAGAGGAGGAGCAGGTTCTCCATCACCCAGAGCCAGGCTCAGACACTCCTCTGCCTGCACTCTGCCACGCACAAAGCTGGGGCAAGGAGCAGCTCCAGACACTCCTCCAGGGCAGTTCCTCCTTTCAATCAAACTCAGAATAAAACAACCACCAAAAACCCCAAATCCAAAGGAGAAGTTCCCCAAGGGGCAGCAAGGAGGAAGGAAGTGAAGGAGCCCTAAGGCTTGTGAGGAGCAGGAGCCAAGGGCTTTCAGCTGAGGTCTGAGGCAAATCTGCTACTTACTCAAATTTTCAAAATAGTCTTTATTCTACTTTTTCTTTAGTATAAAAAACTCCACAAGTTAAGTGCACCACAGTGTGTACAGAGAGAGAATGCTGAGCCCCCCTAACAGTCAGTCCTAGGGTTAAACCCAACAGAGACAAGACAGGTTTAGATTCAAACTGAAACCTCACCACAAAAGAGACTGGAATCTGAGTTTGTTTCTTCATAAAACAAACAACAACAAAAGAATTGAGGATCCCTGAAATATTTTTCTTAACCCTATTAAGACTTCATGAAACCCAAGTCATGTTGAAAATGTGCATCCATAAAAGAAGCCATTAACCAAGCTAATCTGTGAGTTGATTGACAGTTGCTACACACCCTGGGCAGATGGCAGCCAGCCTCTGAACAGCTGCAGGAGTTCTGGTGGCAAGACACCAGGCTGAGTTTAACAAAGAGGAAGGAGTTTGTTTATTAAGCATCACTCTAAAAGCCTCATTAGCATCCAATGAAATGTTCAGACAGGAGCTGCATTGTGTTCCTGGCACCAAGCATGGCTTTGATCAGATCTCATGTGCAAAGAAATCCAAGAGGACTTGGAGGGTGCAAGACAAACCCCATGATGGAGGCCAGCTGCAAAGCTTCCTGGAGGGAGCACAGAGTGCTGCCAGGGAACCCTTCTGGAGGAGGTCAGCAAGAGAGAAGCTCCAAGGTGGCCTCCCTACTCCTGGGGAGTGCTTTGCCTGGCTCCTGCACCCAGCACCTGTGCCTGGCTGGCAGGGAGAGGCAGGACGCTGTGGTCCTGGCTCCAGGACAGGAAGGTGCAGCTGGACCCACCCCAAAGCCAGAGCAGAGGGAGCTGGGCACAGCAGCATGGCTCCAGGCAAAAGACAGGAAGAGGCAGGACTCCCTGTGTGAATTCATCCCCTCCCCAGGTCCCTTAGCAGGATTGCTTGTCTGGCTCTGAAGTGCCTGCAGGGCATCACACCAGGAAGCCACCTCACCAGGCCTCATCTGCCACTGGAGGTTAATATGGACTAAAGCAGTTACATGGTGAGCAGTGCTGACAGTATGTGATGTCTGTCCTTAACAAAGGTAGCCTCCCCTCTCCCCCCTTCCCCTCCTCCTTCACCAGATAGTGTAGCCACCCTCTGAGCTGCCCAGGAAGAAGTTTCCCTTCCGCTGCGTCACCAGGACGTTGGCTCCCTGCATCAGTGCCAGCTGGGCAGTGCTGGGGGGACAGCCTGGAGGAGGGGGCTGCAACAGAGACAGGAGAGACAGGAGCATTAGCTGAGCTCAGTGCCACAACAGGAGCAGCCACAAAACCACCCCGGGCTGCAGGGACCTCCCACTTGATCTCCCTGTCACTTGCCCCCAGCAGAGCCCAGGAGCTCCATTCCTCACCCTCTCTCTTCAGAGCTCACAGGGCCAGCCCCTAGCTTTCTGCCCACCCACAGGAGCCTGTGAGCTGCAGAACACAATCCTTGCAGCCACAAGTGGAAAGCCCTGGGGGAGCAGGAACCTCCCGCAGACCCACCATGGCATGGGAAGAGGCCAAGTCTGCATTTGGGGCCAGGGAAAGTCAGGGCACTACCCAGCCTCTCGGCTTAGCTCCCCCAGCCCGGCTCCAGCATGGCCCCAGGCCAAAGTGGGGCTAGCAGAGGCCACAGGATGGTTCTGCTGGGAGCCAGAACCACCTGCATGGCTCCAGAGTGACCAGAGACAGCAAACCCCCAGCAGGGGAGCAGGAGCCTGCTCTTCACCCAGGCTGCCTCAGAGAAGCAAGGGCATCTCCCCCAGTGCTGCCTGTGAACCCTAACAGCAAAGCACAGGGGTTCTGAGGAGACACTGACACTCACAGGGGTGCTGGCAGCTGCACCAGCCCCAAGCCAAGCACAGCAGGTTCTGAGGAGACACCAATACTCACAGGGATGCTGGGAGCTGCACCAGCCCCGAACCTGGCTCCAGCATCAAAGCCACCTTCCACAACGACCGTGGAGCCTGGGGGATACACAGGAGCCACGGGGTAGTAGGCCATGGGCACCGAGGAGCCAATGGGGCCCATGGCCACCGACTGGGCCATGGGCAGGAAGACAGAGGTGCCCGGGTATGCCGCAGACATGGTGGGGACAGTGGCAGCCCCCAGAGGCACGAAGCTGGGACGGTAAAGCTGTGGGAGAGAAGCCATGGTAGCCAGTTCAGGGCCTTGCTGCTCCTCACTCAGCCTCACGCCCTCTGCACTAGCCCTGAGGAAGACCTTCACCCTCCAGCTCCACCCTTCTCCGACTGTTCTCCTTAGGCTATGGAAAAAGGGCATTTTCCCACTGTTGGAGACAGCTTTTCCCCCACTGCCTGCAGGAATCCAGCGACTGTAGATGTGTTTTACAGCCACAGGTGAGCTAAAGCTGTCACTTTAACCCAGGGAAAGGCTTCCAACATTTGTCACTTGCAGTAGATGATTCAGCTCTTGGAAAAAGAGAACCTGGGGACCAAGCACTGCCCAGAGGTATGAGCAGCAAACACCTCCTCCAGGAAGGAAAATCCATATTGCAGCTATAAACTCATCCAGAGACAGTTTTGTCCTTTGGGAGTGGCCCCAGAAGAGAAGAGGCACCCGAGCCTCCCCAGAGGTGTGCTCCTACCTCAGAGTAGGCAGGTGGTGCGTCCGTGTAGGGCGGAGGCTGCGGCAGGGGCAAGCTCTGGGGGTACACGGCGGGGTTGGGGGGGGACTGGACGGGGTAGGATGGCTGTGTGGGATATTGTCCTGCAAGGAAGAGGAGCAGTCACAGAACCATGGAGTTATTACAGCTGGAAAAGACCTCGGAGATCAGAGGCCAACCACCCACTCAACACTCCCACGCTCACCACTAACCCACGGCCCCAAGCACCACAGCTCCATGCCTTGTGAACACTTGCAGTGTTGGTGACTCCATCACCTCCCTGGGCAGCCTGGGCCAATGCCTGATAACTCTCCCAGGGAAGAAATTCTTCTTAGCATCTAACCTGAACCTCCCCTGGGGCAACTTGAAGCCATTTCCTCTTGCTTGTTCCTTGGGAGAAGAGCCCAAGCTCCAGCTGTCTGCAAGCTCCTGGCAGGGAGGTGCAGAGAGCCAGAAGCCTCCTCTTGTCCAGCCTAAGTGCCCAGTGTCCAAGCCCAGTGCCCTCAGCTCTTCCTCAGCACACTTGTGCTCCAGAGCCCTCAGCCCTGCAGGTGCAAGGCAAAGGACACTGATGAGTTGGCTCAGTGCTCAGTGCCAGGAGCAGCCCTGAGCTTTCTGGGTGCCCAACACCCTGTCCCTGCCGAGCACAGGCGTGTGGCTGTGCCTACCCAGGCTCCAGCAAGGACAATCCCTGGAGTTCAAGTATCCTGTGGGAGCAATCAGCAGGCAGACAAGGAAAAAACAACAAACCAAACTATTCTGGGCTATGGCCAGTGCTCAAACCAAAACCACCAAGGGCCCTCACTCCATCTCCTGGGGGTCTCCTCCCCATGACACCTCCTCCTGCACCGTGCCACCAAAAGGGATTTTTCTGACGTCATCCGGGAGATCCTCTGGGTCAGCAGGGATGGGGGGGGGTCCCTCTCATTCCAGCTCTCCCTGACACCTCCTAGGGTCCCCCTGACGTCACCAGGGGCACTCCCCACGTCAGCAGGGGCTGTGCCCACCCCAGGGCACTCAGAGTGTTAAGCTGTGNGGGCTTAGAGCGGGGAGGGGGCTCTTGGGCTAAAAAGGGGCTCTAGGTAGGCGTAAGGCATCGAGGGACACCTTGCAGACAGGTCTGGAGCAGTAAGGAGGCTCCAGGTAGGCCCACGGGGTGAGGGGGAGCCCCTCAGCGGGGCTCTGAGCGGAGGGAGGGCACTCGGCAGGAGCAGGGCGCAGGCAGGGCCGGGGTGCTCCCTGGGGAAGGCTGAGTGTGGGGGTGCGGTCCCCAGGCAGGCCCTAGGGGTGAGGAAGCCTCTCTGTAGGGCTAGGGAGTGCACTGAGAGCCGCAGGCAGAGCCCACACTAGTGGGGAGACCTGGCCAGGGCCTTGGCGGGGGAGAGGTGTCCACGTGCAGGCCCTAGCATTGAACGGGAACCACAAGCGGGGTCCAGGGGGAGAGGGGAGCCCTGCCGGGTCCATAGGTGAGGTGTGGGTCCCCAGCGTGCCCCAGGGGCTCTCTGGGCTACCCCAGCAGGACCCAGCCCAGTTGTCTGTCCTGTGAGGCAGGAGCCTTCCCAGGGCCTGGGGCAGCACTGGGGAAGCTGGTGGGTGAGGCAGCCCCCAGCTCTCTCTGCTTTCTCCTGAGTTGCACCCAGCAGAAGCATCTGCCTCTGAATTCATGCATAAATGATTAATGGAAATGGTTGGTAACCTCCAAATATTGTTAAGCATAATTAAGCCTTAAGGAAGTGAAGTGTCAGCAGGCAGAGCTCCTTGTTAGCTCAGTGACTGTGCTAAGTTGGTGGCTGCAGCCTGAGCTCCAGGTTATATTGGTTCTTCTAAGCCATGTCCTTGTGGCTGTTGTTACAAGCCCCAAGTCCTCGTTGTTGGCCTGCACAGGACCCTGTTATCTGCCTCCCTGCAGGAGGGAGCCCCTCGAGCCTCCTTTGGGGGCAGCATCCCATCTTGGGACCTGCTGCATTCCCCATGGTCTTCCCCAACACGTAGAGCACCTGAAGTGCAGGTTCTTGCTTCCTTTCCAAAGTGGCCATGGGCTCCCCTTCTTGCCCTAAGTGTAGCCAAAACGCTGCTGAAGATGTGGTCAGGCTTGTTCTGCCCAGCCCTGTTCACCCAGCAGCAGCATGGGAGGGAGCTCAAGTGTATGGAAATAAAACCTCTGATTCCAGCTCTTTCCTTGCTGTGTGCTTATGGCTGCAGTTGCTACTGTTCCCTCTCAACTCCAGCCCTGTTTAAGTCTCTGAGATCTACCTCAGCTTAAAATCTTTGGGGGTTAAAGGGAGATTCTCCTGATGATCCTCAATAAATTTGGGATGAGTTCTTGGGCCTAAATGCTGTTACACAAATCTGATGCAGGTGCCAGCTGTTGAAGATCAGTGTGCCTGCAGAAGAAGGTGCAGTTGGAGGTCTGGAGCTGTGCAAAGAAAAGGTCTTGCTTAAAAACATGTGTCTGGATAACATTGAAAGGACCAGAGCAAAGAAACACACTGGAAGGGTAACATTTCCCCCCCCTTTTTTGTGTGTGACTTTAGTAAACTTTCTGTGTTCTGGCCAGGGTTTGAGGGCACAGCTCTGTTTTTCAGGCTCATTTTCAGGCATCTCCATCAACAGGATCATTGTTCTCTTGCCATTGAAGTGAGCTGCTCATGAATAATGTAGTGCTGCCTGATGAATATGCAGCTTGGCTGCCGTGCCTGGGAGGGCTTCATCCATAATTCATGCCTAGGAAATGTTCTTCACCTTGCAACTGTACTGGAGCCATAAAAACAGAACAGATATGTATATATTTACCCTTGCAAGTGGGAGAGAAGAAGGCTTGAAACCTGCCTGTGGGAAGGGGAAGAGTGGTGGAGAGGAGCTGCTGATGTCTGAGGGGATGATTGTAGCACCAGCAACCTGCATTAGACCCCCTGCAGCCTTTAGGAAACTCATGCTCAAGCTCAGGTTTAGGGCAGTTGGGGAGCAACTGGAGTCACTCTGCAGCAGGGCAGTGGAAAGGAAGTCCTGGCTCCCTTTTTCCTGCAGTTGCAGCCATTGGAGTACTTGGAGCAGCTGGGATAAGCTGGTTTGTGGCATGTATGTTTCTGGTGGGGACAGAAACCTTTCTGTAGCAGACGAGATGTGCCACAAAGCAGAGGATGCAAACCCTTCCCTGCCCCATTGCTGCATGGGATGAGAGCAGCCAAGCCAGCACAAGGAGCACAGACAAGAGAGCTGCAACATTCCCTTGGTCACCTACCAAGAGCTTTCTTTTCCCACAGAGCGAGCTCTGAACAAAGGACACATTCTTGCAGTCAGCACTGGAGTTCTGCTGGCTACTCCTGCCAGTTCATTCAAATCCCACCCCGTGCCCTGCCCCCAGCAAGCTCTTTTCCTGAAGAAGAAAACCTTTTCAGCGCTCGTGAAATCCATTCCTCTTGGAGCCCAATTAGCGATGCAGCAGGCATCCTTGTCCCCACGTGCATGCCATTCCCCAGGATGCCACTGTATGCAAACGAGCTGCGAGCACTTCGATATTCATCAGCACGGCAATGCAAAGGAGCCTCTCAGAGGAGAGATGCCTGAAGGTCTCTCCTTCCCCGAGCACTGCAAGCTGTCCAGGGCTGGCTCTGCTCACCCTGCTGACCTCTGCCAAGCACTCCCTTCCCTCCTGCTGGAGCTGGGCACAGGCTGCAGCCCTCGGTGCTACCTGGCACCAACTGCGATGTTGAGCTGGTACTGAGGCTGGGAGCTGGCACTAAATCCCCTGGGGTGAGGCTGCTACCAAGAGCTGGGCTAGTCCCAGTGGCATTAACTCCAGGAACCCTCTGTGCACCCAGGAGTGGACGTGGGCTGGGGTCTGTGCAGAGGTCTGTGTCACCCAGGGGGCAATCAGAGGAGTGCTGTGGGCTGTCAGGATCTTGGGATGAACTCCAAGTAGGTGTGCTGTGAGACAGGGATCTAAATGAGTCCATTAGCTTCTCCTGGAGACAGATGGGGTGACTCTTGGCAGCTAGCAGGGATGGGAAAGGAGTCTCAGGGATTTGGCTTTGTTGAGCTGTGCCTGTAACTGAGATGTTCTGTGGGAGGTTTTGTCCTTTCTCTTGTTTTCCTACCAGGAGATAAGGAGGAAGCTACAGTTTTAAAACTGTAAAAGATAGAGAGTGCAAGATAATCATGCACTCTGTTTCCTTTCTCTTCCGTGACCCCAAACAAACTATACCTGGTCCATAAGTTGGGTTGAAAAGCTGCAGCATTGCACCTGTGCCTCTAATGAGCTTTGCAATTGCAGAAAGAGTTTTCTTCCTACTTTTAATTACACAGGGACAAGGTTAAAGCTGCAGCTGAGTTCCCTTTCTGGGCTTGTTTCATCCAGTCCCTCCGAGCTGGCAGCGCGGTGCCGGGGAGCAGGAGTGGCTCCCGAGCCTTGTCTCTGCACGAAGCTGCGTGATCAGGGCTGGAAATGACCATTCCTGGTAGGATTCGGAGAGCCAGAAGCAAATCACCTGCTCGTCTGGTGAACTCTTGTGGTGTGGCTGTGGCTCTGCCTCAGCCCCAGAGCAGCCCCTGCAGCCTCGCCTGCTGAGCGAGGAGGAGCCGGGAGCAGCCAGGGCGATTCCGGCCGCGGCACGTCCCGAGCTCGCTGCGGCAGGCTGAGTGCTACCAGCTCATTCTGGGGCTCCACAGGTGTCCCGAGGTCCGGTACGCGCTGCTCAGGGAGCTGCCAGCTCGTCTCTCAGACAAAGCTGATGTGCAGCGCAGCTCCGAGTGCCCTGGACGCGGTGCTGCCGGAGCTGGGGTGGCCGCAGCCTCCTGCAGATGGGAGGGAGGATCTGGCACTAATGCTATGCTGGAAGATGGAGCCTCTTGAATTATTCCTGTGCCTTCCCCGAGCTCTGCTCCCGCCCAGCGCCTGCCTCCTGCCTCGAGAAGGCTTTGGGGTGACTGAGCCCCAGCGGGTTCGGCTCCAGGGATCTGTCCTGAGCCGTGGCCCTGGCGGAAAGCGGATAACGGGGGAGAAAGGGGAACAAATTGAGTCCTTTGTGCTGCCCTGGGGTGGTTCACGTTAATGTGATGATTAATGTATTAATTTATGATGATGAAATGCAGTGTTAGGGGTGGGATGAGCTGGCTCAGAGCTGGGGGCTCCCCCAGCACAGCAAACTGGAGACAAGGCTGCCTGAGGTCTGCAAGGGGTGATCCCGAAGCTGGGGGGGTCACTGCTGAGAGGGGAATTGGGGGGGCTCTGGGCTTGGGGAGTGTCAGGGCTGGAGTTTGGGAGAGGCTAGGATTGGGGACCTGGGAGTTTGGGGAAGCTGTGGGGGGAAGTCTGTGGGGTTTGGGGGTCTTGGCACTTCAGGATCTGGGGGTGCTGTGGTTTGGGGGTCTCAGGGCTGGGGGTGTCTCTGCTCCAGTGAAGTTTCTCTCTGCCCTGGAAGTGTCTCTGCTCCAGGGTTCCCTCTCCTCCTGGAGACGGTCTCTGGCTCCGGGGTTCCCTCTCTCCCCTCCGGGGGGGGGTCCCTGGTTCTGGGAGTCGGTCTCCCCTCCGGGGGGGGTCCCCGGCTCAGGGGATCTTTCTCCTCCGGGGGTGTCTCTCCCCTCCGGGGGGTTCCTGGCTCCAGGGGTGTCTCTCCCCTCCGGGGGGGGTCGCTGCTCCGGTTCGCCCCAGCGGCAGGCAGCGGCTCTGCAGTTCCGTGGCTGCGGCAAAGGCCTGCGCATAAATTATGTTCATGACGCAGCAGCTAAAAAATCCTCTCGAAGGAGAGAAAAAAGCTCAAAGGCCACAAATCTCCCTCAAAACGACGGGAAAAACCACAAAACAAACCCAAANGGTAGGGGTCCCGGGGAGGACCTCGTGGCTGGGGGTGTCCGGAAAAGGGAGAGAGAGGAGGCTGGGGACCCGCAGGGCAGGGACAGGAGGTGACTGCTCTGGGGGGGAGCAGGAGAAAC
>VWZO01012370.1:26077-51859 GCA_013396975.1 Bucco capensis
GCTGGGGAGCTGGGGGGTGGGCTGGGGAGCTGGGGTGGGTGGTTAGCTCTGCAGCACATGTCTGTGACAGCTTCAAGCTGTACCTGCTGCTTGCAGCTTGCACTGGAAGGTCAGGGGTGGTGACCAAAGGCAGACAAAGCTTGTGTCGTTAATGTCTGCCCTGCTCTTGGTGCTGGGCTAATAAGGATAATTCCTGGAAAGCACTGGAGGAAGATGATCTGTTCCTGGAGAGGAGCATTAGAGCTGCAGCTGCACTGACTGCTGCTTGCATGCCCTCCACTGAAACATGGCAGGAGAACAAGTAGCCTGTCTGGGGTGGCAGAAAAGGATGTCCTAGGGCCCGAGGAGGGGCAGCAGAGAAGGTCCATCCCCAGGTAACTGCCAGGTGCCTCTGTCTCCTGTCCCTCAGGGCAGTCCTATGAGATCCGGATGCTGGACAACAGGAAGATCGGGGAGCTGCCAGAGATCAACGGGAAGCTGGTGAAGGTGAGCAGAGAGAGCAGGGCTTGGGCTCCCTGCCTAGTGAGCAGAGAGCAAGGTTGTGTCCTGTGTGACAGCCTGGCTGGGATTTATTGTCCCCTCTGGGCTTTCTTGTGTTCCTTTGGCTTCTGGCTGAAGCTCCCAGGCCCCTCTGCTCCCCTCTGTGCCTGGGCAGTGCCTCACAGCTCCTCTTTCCCACAGAGCATTTTCCGGGTGGTGTTCCATGACCGGCGGCTGCAGTACACAGAGCACCAGCAGCTGGAGGGCTGGAGGTGGAACAGGCCTGGGGACAGGATCCTGGACATAGGTGAGCTCCTGGGAGGAGGTGTGGGGGCTGCAGTGCCTTCAGCCAGACTCCTGCTCCCTTGACTCAAAGGGACCAAGTGCTGTCACAGTTCTGAGCCCTGGTTGGTGCTTCCCTGTGAATCTCTTCTACAAAGCACTCCTTGTTCTCTGTGTGTGCCCTGCAGATATCCCAATGTCCGTGGGCATCATCGACCCCAGAGCAAACCCCACACAGCTCAACACAGTGGAGTTCCTATGGGATCCTTCCAAGAGGACTTCTGTGTTTATCCAGGTAAAGGAGAAGTGGGGAAGCTCCTGCTGTGGGGGTCTAGGGGAAAATGTAAGTTTTCCAACTNTCCCTGCCCCACTGAGCCAGGGCTCGTAGCATGAGGAGCTTGCCCACCTTGAAGGCATGAGGCTCCAGCTCTGCTCTGGCATGCCCCTAACCCCTGATGCTGGGGTTCTTGCTGTGGCCCCATCCCAGCTGCCTCTGGCTGGGCTGCCCTGAGGGGCCTGGAGGTGTGTGCTGGGGCAGGACAGGCTGCTGCAGCAGGCTGCTCCCCTGGCCAGGTGCACTGCATCAGCACAGAGTTCACCATGCGCAAGCACGGGGGGGAGAAGGGAGTTCCCTTCCGCGTGCAGATCGACACCTTCCGCGAGAACGAGAACGGAGAGTACACCGAGCACCTGCACTCTGCCAGCTGCCAGATCAAGGTCTTCAAGGTACCGCTGGGGCCTTCCTGCCAGGGAGCAAATGGGGAGCCAGTCCCAGGCAACATCAGGGCTGCAGGGTGGTGGCCAAGCTTGCCTGCCCAGGAGCCTCTGCCTCCTTCTGCTCTTGCACTGCTGCTCCCTCCCTGCTTCTCTCTGCCAGTCGAGTCCAGGTGCCCTTGAGGCTACAGTAAGCCAAGAGCAGTGTTACAGGGGGAGCAGGGCTGCTGCTGCCTCTGTCTGACACCTCCCATGCTTAGTCTGGAGCCTTAGCAGCTTGGGAGATCCTTCAAGGAGCTTTGGTGTCCATCTGAGCTCCTTGCTTCATTATTGCTGTTGGTCTGTGTGCAGCCTCTGCAGCAGTGCAGGTGTGCCTGCTCTCTGCTGCCAGCCTGCCAGGCTCTAAGAGCTGTGTCTTCTCCCCAGCCCAAAGGAGCTGACCGGAAGCAGAAGACAGACAGGGAGAAGATGGAGAAGAGAACCCCTCACGAGAAGGAGAAGTACCAACCCTCCTATGAAACCACCATCCTCACAGAGGTGAGCAGCCCCAGAGCCAGGCTTTAGAGCCCAGCTCTCACTGCTCTTCATGGTGTGACTTCTGGCCTCTTGGGACTAAGAATCACTTCCTGAGAGCTTTGAGAGCATCTGCAGGGAGCTGGCATGGCTGCTGCTCATCCCTGCTCTGCTCTATAATGCTGTGGTGCTCTTGGTCAGCAAATAGCTGTGAGGCTGTGCTGGGCTGGTGTGTGCTTGCTCAGAACAGTCTGTGACTGCTCTGGCTCTCCCTTTCAGTGCTCTCCTTGGCCAGAGATCACCTATGTCACCAATGCTCCCTCCCCTGGCTTCAACAGCTCCCACAGCAGCTTCTCCATCGGCGAAGGGTGAGTCTGGAGAGGCTGCTGCTGTGGCTTCCAGAGGGAGAAGTGTCTGGGGGCCTGCTTCCAGGCTGCAGCAGGGGGGTGGGAGCAGCCTCAGGCTGTGTCGGTAGGGAAAATCACACTGAAGCCCCTGAAGCTGAGTGCTTTTGCTTCTCCTGCTGGAGGAAAGCTCAGCTCTCCTGGGAGAAACCTGCTGGAGTATGAGCAGCAGGTTAGCTCCCAGCCTGTGCCCCTCTGCCCTTCTCCATCACATCAACAGTCAGACAGCAACCAAATCTTCTACAAGAGTCAGCTCAGCTGCCAGGCTGTGTCCCTCTGCCTTGGCAGTGTCACTGCTGTTGCAGTGTGTCTGTGCTGCTGGGGGCACTCAGGGGGTGGTCAGTGCCTGGCAGCCCATGCCAGAGCTGCACTGACTCTCTCCTGCCCTGTCTGCCTCTCTCCCTGACTAGCAATGGCTCCCCAAACCACCAGCCTGAGCCTGCCCCACCGATTGCAGATGTAAGTCACACCTCAGAGCTTGTGCCTGGGGTAAGGATGGGGCCCAGAAATTGGGGTGGGGATGGAGCCCAGGTCAGAAATTGGGGTGGGGATGGAGCCCAGGTCAGAAATGGGGAGGGTGATGGAGCAGGGGCAGGTTCCTGGGTGGCTGTGATCTGCTGGGGAAGAAGCTGCTCCAGTTTAATATCCTCAGGGATCTGTAACTCCTTTTTGACTCCTGTTTGGAGAAGGAGGTGGCAGGGTGAGCAGTGTCCAGTGCAGCCAGGCAGGGCTGAGAGCCTCTGCAGCTCACTGTGCTTTGTCCTTTGCTGCCTTCCTCTTTGTTCTCCATCTGAAGCCTTTCAAATCCCAACCTGTCCCAGCTGCAGCCTCTGCTGTGCCTGTGCCCTGAGCCTGGCTCACTGGGCACTCCAGGCAGGGCTGTGGGGATAAACCCTGAGTGACCTGAGCTGTGCAGGTTCCATGTCACCTCTGAGGCTGTGACCCTTCTCCTCCTGCCTTGCAGAGTCTCTTGCCCACCAGCACACCCCAGGAGGCTCAGCAGTGGCTGCACAGGAACAGATTCTCCACCTTCTCCCGGCTCTTCAGGAACTTCTCAGGTAGCTGAGGGCTGGGGCTGGGAAGTGTCCCTGGTGACAGCTTCCCCTCTGCAGGCTCACTGAAGCTCTGGGCTGGGGCTGAGACATGTCCCTGGTGACAGCTTCCCCTCTGCAGGCTCACTGAAGCTCTGGGCTGGGGCTGGGAAGTGTCCCTGGTGACAGCTTCCCCTCTGCAGGCTCACTGAAGCTCTGGGCTGGGGCTGAGAAGCTGGGGCACAGGGTGCTGCAAAACCAGTTTGAGAGAAAAACCTTGCTGGTGTCCTTCTGGGGGAGGCAGGAGCTGGGGAGAGCTCTGGGAGCAGGAGGAGAGGGAGCAGCCAGAGCCCTCCTGTCCCACACACTTTGTGACTTTCTCCTCCTGGGCTGTGCCCCTGCAGGTGCAGACCTGCTGAAGCTGACCAGGGAGGATGTGATCCAGATCTGTGGCCCTGCAGATGGCATCAGACTCTTCAATGCACTGAAGGGAAGGTGTGTGAGCTTGTGGGGGCAGCAGTGGTGTTTGCTTCACCCTGTGTGCTTGGCTCCTGCTCCCAGAGCAAAGAGAGCTTCATCCTGAACCTCCTTAGTCAAATCTGCAACTGCTCCAGGGACAGGCTGGGGAAAGAAATCTGTGTGGGAGAAGCATTGGGAATGATCTGGGAACTGAGTCACAATCCAGGAAGTCCTCTTGATGCACCACTTGTTCTCTGTCCTCTGACTTCCCAGAAAAGCAATATCCTTTGCACCTTTCCCTGAGGAACAGGGATTGCTGCTTCCCTCATCTGCTGCCTGAGCTGGAGCACTTCAAGAGGCACAGGGTGGGCTCTGTCCCAGAGGGAAGGCATGGGCAGGGTCTCTGCTACAGGGCAGCAGGAGCTGTGTGGGTGGGAAGCATTCCTGGAGCTAATGGAGTGCCTCTGATGGCTCTGGAGATGGTGGGAAAGGTCCTTGGGCAGTGCTGGGGAGAAGGGCACTGGGGACAGGAGGCACGGAGCTTGCTCTGAGGGTGGCTGCTGTGCCCAGCTTGCTGTCCCCAGGCCAACTTCCTCCTCTTGTCAGCAGCTCTGGCTGTCAGGTCAGGGTGTCTGTGGTGGTTTTGCCTGGAGATGAGCTGTCAATCCACTCTTTTCCTCCTGAGTGTGCTGGGGAGAAGGGAGGAGCTGTGGCAAAGGCTGAGAGCAGCTCTGATGCTGTTCCCTGCCCTGTGCCCAGGATGGTGAGGCCCAGGCTGACCATCTACGTGTGCCAGGAGTCTCAGCAGCTGCGGGAGCTGCAGCAGAAGCACGAGGAGGCAGAGGCAGTCACCAGCACTTTCTTTGGTAAGGCTCTGGAGCCTGCTTGGGCCACCTGGGCTTGAGCTGCTGCTGGCTGGGGAGGGGGGAAACAGCCTGGAAACAACAACATCCTGTTCAGCAAAGCCAGGAGCCTCTCCCAGTCCCTGGGTGCTCAGCACCAGTTGCCTCTGAGCCTGTCGTCCCCACGCTGCAGCCTCTGGGCTGGCAGAAGGCTCCCTTGCAGCCAGAGCTGCAGTGGCTCTTGGAAGCTCCTGGAAGCTGCTGTCATTCTCCTCTCCTGAGTGCAAGGAGGCAGCAGACTCCCCTGTGAGCTCACCTGCAGCCTCAGAGAGGCTCTGCAGGCACACGGACTGTGCTGCACTGCTGCTCCTCCCTGAGGAGCCAGAGACTGCAGCAAACCTTCTCCCTGCCCCAGTCCTGCCCAGCTGGGTCTCCTTGCTCCCAGCACGGGAGGGGCAGCAGAGTTTAGCTGTCAGCTTGGTGCCTGCTCTGGCCTCCTGGGAGGATCCAGCCCTGCCCAGACAGTGAGTGACCTACATTGCAGGAGCTGCCAGGCCCCAGTTCCTCCACCTCTGGCTGCAGCAGCAAGGGCAGGAGCAAGGGGCTGTCCTTGCCTTGCCCTGCTGTAGTTCAGAGCCTCCTGCTTCTCCCAGGGGGCTGCCTCATGGCAGTGAGGGAGCAGGGGGCTCTGGAGAGGAGTGTGGACACCTTTCTGTCCTGCTGGGGTTGGAATGGTTCAAAATGCTAGAGGAACTAGAAGGTGTTTGGGGCAGAGCTGACACTGCAGGCTGCTGGTGACAGGCAGGTCACTGTGGAGCTGGTGCCCATGGGGCAGTGGCATGGAGGGCCAGCAGCTTGGCCTTGGAAAGAGGACAGGTTAATGTGCTGACAGACAACATCCAATAGATCCCAGAATCCCAGTATGGTTGGGGCTGGAAGGGACCTTGGGATCGTGCAGTGCAACCCCCCTGCTCCAGCAGGATCCCCCTCAGCAGCTGGCACTACCTGAGCTGGCCCTGCATCCCTGGTGTGGCCATCAGAGCAGGGCCTGTGGCCTGCAGCAGCTCCTCTCCCCACAGTGTACCATGCCATCTACCTGGAGGAGCTAACGGCGCTGGAGCTGATGGAGAAGCTGGCCCAGCTCTTCAGCATCTCCTGCCAGCAGATCAGCCAGATCTACAAGCAGGGGCCCACGGGTATCCACGTGCTCATCAGCGATGAGGTGACAGCTTCTGCCTGCTCCTTGTTTCCCCCTCTGGCCCTGGGCTGCCTCTGATGTGCTCTGAGCTCTCCTGGGGAGGGAAGGCCCCTGCGCAGCTGCCTCTGCTTCCCAAAGGCTCAGGGTTACTCCTTGAGGATGGTGGCTCCTGGGGATGCTGAGGGGCACCTCACCTCAGCCTGTGAGGGTTAGCAGCAGCTCTGCCTGTGCTAGCCCAGGCTCTGTGCACACCTTCCTGCACCCATGGGCTTGTTCTGGCCCTGCTGTGAAAACAGGGAGGGCTTAGCTTTCAGAGCTCCACCCCAGAGGCCAAGAATCTCTCTTGGCTTGCTGCTTCAGACCTTCAGTTCTGGAGAGCTGGAGGAAGGAACAGATATTGATAGCTGGTGTCTTCCCCACCTCCCACAGCACTAAGCTGCTGCCTGAGCAGCCTCCAGCCCTTCTGTGCTCCAGATCTGTGCCCACCACTGCCTGGCAGACACAGACCTCCCCTGGGGCTGTGGTTTGCTCTGCTCAGGCTGAGCTGGGTTTGTGGCTGTTTTCAGATGATTCAGAACTTCCAAGACGAATCATGTTTCGTTCTGGACACTATGAAAGGTGAGTAGATGCCTGGGCTCCTCCTGTGTTCCCTTCCCTGCTCCTTGGGGAGCTTGGCTGTCAGATCCCTGGGCTGTGCAGGTGGCTCACCAGCTCCAATTCCTTTGCAGCTGAAACCAATGACAGCTACCACATCATCCTGAAGTAAGAGAGGATGGGATGAGGAGCACCCATGATCCTCTTGTCGTGCATGAAGATCTTCACTTCCAGCACAGGGACAGGAGCAGAGACCTGGGAGTTGCTCTGCAGAGGCCCCGAGCTCTTGGCTCCTCAGCTGGAGGCCAACCATGGTCAAATGCTGCTCAGGTGCTGGAGCTCTGGAGTCACCAGGCCAGGGGTTTGTCCCTGGGACCCAGGCCCTGCCTGAGGGTTTGCTCTGTGCCAGACCAGCTCTGCTCCTCTGGAGGCATCAGCTCCTGTGACACTCGTGGACAGGAACTGGAGTACCCAGCAAGCCAGCTGGGCCTGGGGCATGAGCTGAGCTGAGCAGGTCTCCCTGTGTCTGTTCTGAGCAGTGTGGCAGGCTCAGGCTGGGACAGGGCTCAGCAAAAGACTGTTAAGCTTCCATTTAATACTACATCTGTTAGACAGAGGTGGTGACATCTCTTCCCCTCTCCACCCACCCTAGAAGGTGCTGGCCCTGGGCCTGGCCCTGCTGCCATCCTCCTGCCTTGCCAGGCCCTCGAGAGCCTGACCTGCACATCTAGTGTGTAAAGCTGGAGCAGAGTGTGGAGTGAATCAGCATTGGATAAAGACATAGCTAACCAGCTGGCTCTGTGGGTTCTCTTCTGCATGTTTTGGGGAGGAAGAAGAGACTTCTCCAGAGCTCCCTTCCAGCCCCTAGCCACCTGTGAGCCTGTCTCTGCTGGAAGTGCTGATGGATTTGTCCAGCAGGGATGGGGCTCGGTCAGCTTTCTGTTCTGCAGTTGCTGGGGGTGTGGCAGATTCTGATCCATTGGTTGATGGAAATGCCAGGGAAGTGATTTGTCATGGCAGCACTGAGGAGAGCAGGAAAGCAAGAGAGAGGCAGCACCAGGCCTGTCCTTCCTCCTGCCTCAGTTGCTGGCTGGAGACAAGGGTGGGGACAGAGGGGTCACAGTGGGGGGACAAAGAGGATGCTTTAATCCTAGAACTTGACCTGCTTGTTAGCTGAGAACTCAGCTAATCCATAATCCAGGGGGCAAGCACTGAGGCTGATGGCTGAGCCCTCCTCGGGAGGAGTGTGTGGCAGACGCTGCCGAGGTGAGCACGGGGGGGGCTCCAGGGAGCGGAGCCACCGCCTGGGGCCCAGTGCCCTTCGGCCTGCAGCTGGGAGCCTGGCTGCCTCTGCCCCGCTGCAGGCTCAGCAGCCCCAGGGCTGCCACCCTCAGCGGCTGAGGCCAGGCCTGGCCGTGCCCACTGCCGCTGCCTCGAGGCCGCAGTAAGGCGCTTTGGCCGTGCCCGCTCTCGCTAATCCCTGTCTAGACGCTCGGGCCCTTGCCCCCTCCTCCAGCGGCCGGGGGTGGGGGCAGCGGAGCGCCGCGCGCCAGGAGTGCTCCGGGGGTTCGGGCAGGCCTGAGCGCCGTGCCGGTGCCGGTGCCGGTGCCTTCCCGCCGTGCCCCGCGGCCCCGCCCCGGACTCGCCTTCCCGCCGTGCTCCGCGGAGGGGGCGGGGCGCTCGCGTCACGTGATGCGCGCTACTTAAGGGCCGGCGCAGGGCTCGCGGCCCCATTGTTGTCGGGGAGCGGCGCGGNAGGGGAGAGCTATAGGGGAAGGGGGAGCTATAGGGGATGGAGGAGCTATAGGGGCTAGGGTCTTAGAGCTAGGGGTATATAGAGGATGCAGAGGCCTATAGAGAACCTTGCCGCTCAGGGAACCTATAGGGGCTGGGGGTAGGACATAGAGAAGATGTTGAGGCCTTTAGGGGATGCAGGAGCCTCTTCTAGCTGGTAGGAGCTCTAGGAGCTATGGAAAGCTCTTCTAGGCAGCAAGGCCTTTCTGGCTGGGGGAGGGGAGGCTATAGAGGATGCAGGAGCCTATAGAGAATGAGGACCTATAGGGGACCTGGGGGGTGCGGGGGCTCTGCCCTCTCCTGTACCTGGGGGGCTGTGGGGGGTTTGGAGGGGACTGAGGGGCCTTTGGATGACTTGTGATGCCCTCGCAGCACCTCTAAGGGATGTGGGTGGGGGTTGGGTTGAGCTGGAGCCATCACAGAGGTCCCTGAGAAGCCACAGAGTGATGGGACTCTGTGGGACACTGGTCTGGAGGAAGAGCTGCTGGCATGGAGATCCTGGTCTGGGGTCCCTGAAGGCAGGCAGGGCTTGCTGCATGAGAAGAGGTGGTTGTGTGGGTTGGGGTCATGTCACAGGCTGGTTGCCCCTGTCGCAGGTGCTGAGAGGTGAGGAGGGGTCTGGGAGGGCCTGCCCCCTGGGTGGGCACTGGTGGTGTGACCACTAGCCTGCAGTGGAGATGACTTTTCCTTGCCCAGCCCTTGCTGTGCTGTGGCCTGGCCCTGCTCAGGGTTGTTGTGACAGGAGCTAAGGGCCTGGCCCTGCTCAGGGTTGCTGTGACAGGAGCTAAGGTCCTGGCCCTGCTCAGGGTTGCTGTGACAGGAGCTAAGGTCCTGGCCCTGCTCAGGGTTGCTGTGACAGGAGCTAAGGTCCTGGCCCTGCTCAGGGTTGCTGTGACAGGAGCTAAGGTCTGTGCAGGGGCAGAGCTAACCCCAACAGTCTGGAGTCCCCAGGCTTGGGTGCTCCATGATCTCCTTGTGGCATGGTGGTCAGGACCAGCTGCCTCCAGATGTGTCCCCTAAGCTGTGGCCACTCTCTAGAGGAAGCCCAGGAGCCCACGTCAGCCAGTGTGTGAGGCCTTTGCCCCCTCACCCATGTGAGGAGAGCAGCTAGGAGCAAGGGTTCAGCTCAGCAGCCCCACAGTCACCCTAAGAAGAAGCTGGACCAGTGGGACAACCACAGCAATGTCTTCCTGCTGCGCTGCTTTCACCTCCAGGGTCTCCCTTTGCCCTCACCTCCAGGGTCTCCCTTTGCCCTCACCTTTGAGGTCTTTGCACCGAGGTGTTCTGTGGAGCCACCATTTGCCACACGGGGTAGACTCACCTTGATTCTGGTGACGGGCAAGAGGACCAAATGGGCATTTGTAGGACAAGTGGCACTGGTCTGAGCCTCCGTAGCAGGGGAAGCTGTGCTCCCCTGCAGCAGGGAGCTAGGACAAGCTGAAGGCAGCACTGCTGCTTGGGATGCTGGTTGCGTAAGCGCAGGCTCCAGCAGTGCCTGAGCCACGGGAGCCCTAGCCTAGATCTGCTCCTTTGCTGCCTTCCTCAGCAGCAGTGCAGGAGAGGAGGCTCAGCCTGAGCTGTCACTGCTGAAAGCCTGAAGCTGCCTGCTGCTGCTGCTATGGGGACTGACCCAGGCTGAGCTCAGACCTCCAGCCACATCCTCCTGGCAAAGCCCTGACCTACGGATCCCTTGGGAAAGCTTCCAGGGGTGACCTGTGCCTAGCTCCAGGTGGCCTCTGTCACCTCTGCCCAACACCCGTGTGGACATTATTTACTGTGAGCTTCTGCCCCAGTTCCTGCACTGGGATAACACCTGGATTTGAGGGAACACAGGCCAGGAGCAGTGTGCAACGTGCTGGAGCTGCAGCAGCCAGAGGTCCCTCTGGATCCCACCCTCAGTGCCAGCTCCTGCTTTAATTCTACAGCAATTAACAAGCCTGAGCTTAATCGTTTCCCCCTTGGAGAGGAGTTTACATCCTCTGCTGCAGCCACACACCTGGTCCAGTGTACCAGGCCCCTTCTTCCCGAGGTGTGCCAGCCCCTTCTTCCCGAGGTGTGCCAGCCCCTTCTTCCCGAGGTGTGCCAGCCCCTTCCCAGGCAGTGCTGGATCCTCCCAGAGGTGTTTTGGAGCCTTCCCAAGCAGTGCTAGATCTAATCCAAAGCTCTCCTGCCAGGTGCTGGGTGCTGTGGGGGCTCCCTGTCCCTCAGCTGGCTCCAGGGAGGTGAGCTGCTCCGGGCTGCTCCTCAGTGCCTGGAGGAGGGGCAGAGCCAGGTCCTGGGGTCCCTGGGGGTTCCTCTTGCCTTTCCCTAGGTGTCAGATGCCTGATTCCCATCCTCAGTGGGGTTGGATCTTCACCAGCCAAGCCAGGGGGGCTTTGGGATGAAGGTGTGGGAGCTTGCAGGGAGCACTGGTGGGTGCTGTGTGCCTCAGCTCTGGGGCTGGGGCTGCTGAGCCCCCAGCATGCTGCCCCCACCTCCCAGCGCCTGCTCTGCAGCGATGCTGCCGTGTCATCGCCGGAAGCACTGCTCCTGCTGCATCCAGGGAGAGCTCCAGGCTGGGGCTGGGGGCTAGCAGGGCAGCCCCTCTCTGGGCGGGTTTCACCCCATTCCCAGGGCAGTGGCTGCTGAGAGCCATGCTTCTCTGGGGCAGGGGGAGCTGCAGCCTGGCTCCTGCCAGCCCCAGAGACACCCAGTGCTGCTGGAGAGCAGTGGGCTCCTCTGGTTCATCTTTGCTTCTGTTTTGTTGGCTTCATCCTATGTGCCCTGATCCCATCTGGAATACACCCAGGCCAGGTTCAGATGCATCTCCTGCAGCTCCTGGGCTGCTCTGTACCCTGAGGGTTTCTCCCTGGCTATATGTGTGTATTTTCTTCCTGCTCACGTCTCGTTCCTAGCCTCTCCTCATCCAGCTGCTGCAGTAATCCCTGTGTGTGACACCTCTGATGCCTCAGGACCTTGAGAGGCTTTGTCAGGATCCCTTCTGGCTCTTGCTTGTTCCAGGAGATGCCTTGTCCTGCCCCAGGAGTGCTGCTGGAGGATGTGCTTAAGGCAGCTTGTGCAGGGAATAAACCCAGGGAGGAGACCTTCAGCATCCTCTGAGCCCTTGATCCATGCCTGGTTTTTGGGAGCCATCACAAACTCCAGAGGATCACAGGAAGGGTTCCCACCTGCTCCTGGCCAATGCCTCTGAATAGCTGGAATGCAGCCCCTGGTGGCTCTGGAATTGCTGAGCCACAGTGCAGGATGAGGCTGGCAGCGTGTCCAACGGAGCTCAGGGATCACCAGAGGGGACACTGGAGCCACGGAGCAGAGCTGCATGGAGCTTGTCAGTGGAGCTGGAGCAAGGGCTCTGGAGTGCTCCTCATCCAGAGATGCTCCTGCCCAGGAGCTGGGAGCAGGAGGTTTGCAGCAGGACACTGTTGATCCCTCCTCATGGTCTGGGCTCAGCCTTGCATGAGCTTTGGGCCAGCAGGTTTTCCCAGTTGGATCCTGGAGCCCTGTGGCTGGGCCAGCTCCATCTTGGGAGGCTCTTTGCATCCTTGGTCATGAGTCCCATCTCTCCTGACCTCTCCCTGCTCCCAGAGGCAATTCCAGCAAAGGCTGACATGGAGAAAGAGAATGTTTTCAGTAGAGCTCCTTTTGGTGTGGTTCAGTAGTGCAAAGGAGAGGAACTGGGGCTGCCTGGCCCTTTCCTCACAGGATTCCAGTCAGGCTTTCTCTTTTCCCCACCCCAAATCTCCTCCTTGGGGCTTTACCTGCAATTAAAAACTGAACAGAAGCTGTAAATGATTGATTTTCATTTCCCCTATGCTCTGCCTCTTGCCACCAGCACAAAGAGATCCATTGCTTGGGCATGGCTCAGAAGGCAGAGGGAGGAGAAGCTTTCCCAGCAGGACTAGAGTCTGCATGGATCCATCAGGGCAGGATCCAGTCTCCAGCTGCAGTGGGATGCTCTTGCAGGGTTGGTTGTGCTGTGCTGTGAGGATGCTGTGGGAACCATGGAGCCTCTCCTCTGCAGAGGAGGCCAGGGAAGGCTGCTGAGCCCCAGGATGTCCCTGCAGGCAGCTCCTGGGCCCAGAGCTGAGGCTCTGCTGGGCTGCTGGAGGTGGTGGTACCAGGGGGGGGTCAGGGCTGTGGTGGCAGCCATGCTCCAGGGGGTGATTGCCATCTCTGCTTCTCCTGGTGTGTGGGGTCAGTGCTGATCAATCAGATCCTTGGCTGCCTCCACAGCTGCTGTTTTCCTCTGCAGCAACAGGGGGAAGCAATTTGCCTACAAGTCAATACCCTAAAAAGCCATATTTAAGGCCAGGCCAAGCTGGGAGGTCACAGCCTGCTCTGGGGTCACCTGTGCTGTGGCTCTGGCTCCAGCACATCCTCCCTGGGGGAGGAGGAGGCTGCCAGCAGTTGGCTTTGGTGTTAGAGGTGCCAGAGGCTGTCCCTGAGCTCTGTGTGGCTGCAGCTGCTGCTACTCACTGTCCCTGCTTTGGCCCTGGTGACCCCACGAGGCTTTGTGTCCCAGCCCTGTCCAGGTTCCCCTGGATGCTTTTCCTGGGATGCTGTTCTGTTGCCATGAGAACAGTGACTGGAGCCAAGGGAACAGAAAGCAGAGGAGGCAGCAGAGCCTGCTGGGTGCTGGGCTCTGGGGAACAGGGAGTCTCGGAGGGGTTCTGGCTCCAGCCTGGCTCCAGGGGCAGGATGAGGGATGCTCAGGGCTCAGTTCAGGATCAGAAGTTCATGGAGTCTTCTGGATGATGGCTGATTTGGTTCCACATTGGTTTAGGACAGAGGAGCTTGCTTGGATGGAAGCTGCAGCCATGACTCTGCCCGAACTCCTGATTCCCCCAGGGCTGCCCAAAAATTAGAGAGGATCATTAAATAATGTTAATTAATGACATGCAGCTCCCTCCTGCAGACCAGAGAGGGAAAGGATGAACTCTCCTGGGAGAACTGTGACGACAGGGCAGGGATCAGAGACTTTATCCAGGATAGGGAGGGCAGGGCCATGTGGGGAGAAGCTGCAATAGAGCCCCAGGGGAGCCTTTCCTGGGTATCCCAGGTGAGTCCCAGGGAGCCTTTCCTGGGTATCCCAGGTGAGCCCCAGGGGAGCCTTTCCTGGCTATCCCAGGTGAGCCCCAGGGAGCCTTTCCTGGCTGTCCCAGGGGAGCCCCAGGGGAGCCCCAGGGAGCCTTTCCTGGCTGTCCCAGGGGACACTGGCCCAGCTGGAATGCTGCTAACAGCTTCTTGCCCTCAGCAGGGCTGCGGGGATCCCTCCAGCCGCTCGGGGCTGGCCCCGGGGGCTGTGGCTGAGCTGCCCTGGGCTCCCCATGCGAGGCAGGGCCCGATGGAGGCTGTGGGGAGCACAGGCCTCAAGCGGAGGTTCGAGGATGCAGACGTGGGCTCGGCAGGATCCAACTCGGACGACGAGATCTCCAACAGCGACAGTGCCGACAGCTGCGACAGCGTCAACCTTGCCAGCTCCAGCGGCTTCATCCGTGAGTGCTGGGGCTGGGGCTGGCTCTGCCCTTCCCCTCCTCATCCCTGGCTGATGAGCAGAGCCCTGCTCTGGTCCCACAGCCGGCAGGCACACCAGGTCCTGGAGAACCTCAAATAGGAAAGCTCAGACTGGTTGTCCAAGGTCCATCCTCCTCCCAGCTTTGTCCCTGCTGGGGTGTTTTGGTGCCCAAGTGGGGTGATGGTGGTGCAGGGCTGTGGTGAGAAATGAGGTTACTCTAGGTGGCATCAGAGGGAAGAGCACAGCCTGGATCGTAGAATGTTAGGGGTTGGAAGGGCCCTAGAAAGCTCATCTAGTGCAACCCCCCTGCCAGAGCAGGAGCACCTAGAGCAGCTCACACAGCAATGTGTCCAGGCAGCTCTGCAATGGCTCCAGACAAGGAGACTCCACAGGCTCCTGGGCAGCCTGGGCCAGTGCTCTGGCACCTGAACTGGAAAGAATGTTAATACTAAACCTGCTGTGCTCCAACTTGCTCCCATTCCCTCTTGTCCTACCATTGGATGCCATGGAGCAGAGCCTGGCTCTCTCCTCCTCACACTCACCCTTCCCATATTTCTAAGCATTGCTGAGGTCTCCTCTCAGTCTCCTCTTGTCCAGGCTGAAGAGACCCAGCTCTCTCAGCCTGTCCTCCTAGGGCACATGCTCCACTCCTTTCATGATCCTGCTGGCCCTGTGCTGGACTCTCTCCAGCAGCTTCACCAGCACCAACTCAACCCACTGCTGGGAGCAGGAAGGTCATTTTCCAGAGGGGGTGGGGAGATCTTGGAGGGTTCCTTTTCCCTCCTAAGAGGCTCTCTGGCTTCCCCCCCAGCCACGTCGATCCTGAAGCGGCAGAAGCAGCTGCGCAGGAAGAGCGTGCGCTTCGACCAGGTCACTGTCTACTACTTTGCGCGGCGCCAAGGCTTCACCAGCGTGCCCAGCCAGGGTGGCAGCTCCCTGGGCATGGCTCCGCGCCACAGCTGCGTCCGCAGCTACACCCTGGGAGAGTTTGCCCACGAGCAGCAGGTCAACCACCGCCAGATCCTGCGTGAGCACCTCAAGGAGGAGAAGCTCCACGCCAAGAAGATGAAGGTACTGCTGGGGAGATCCGGGCTGTGCTGCAGCTGGAAGCAACCTTGCCAAGCTTTGGTGGAGCTTGAGGCCAGAGCAGAGAGGTCCAGGCTGCTGCTTCCTCATCGTCTAGGGGTGGACTCGTCACTGCTAGGCTGTTGCTTCCTCTTTCTCCTCCCTGTTTTGCATCGATGCTGTGCCCACACCTGGGGCTGGCAGGGCAGCACCAAGCTGTGCCACACTCAGGAGCTGCTGGCTGCTGGAAATTCCAGTCTGGGAGGAGGCAGCTGAGCTGTGCTGGGGAAGATGAGGATCTCAGGCAGCTCTGCCTGTTCTCCAGCCCCTCCCAGGCTGGCTGCTGCCTGCAGGCTGGGCTCTGCTCAGCAGGATGCCCTGTGCTGGGGCTCAGTCTGCCTCCCAGCCAGCTAGGGCCAGAGGGACACAAATCTACCCAATTCTCTTTGGTTTTATGTTTTTAAACATGGGCTTTTCCAGCAGCTCCTCAGGAGGTGGTGGAGCTCCCTGCTTGCCAGCTCAGAGAGGATCCTCATTTATCCTTGGTGCCAGGATCTGGGGATAGTTGAGTGCAGGAGGAAGAGCAGAGCAGGGAGCTGCAGGTTTGCTGCAGGACCTGCCTCTGGCCCCTCCATGCCTCTCCAAGCTCCTTTCCCAGGGGGATGCTATGCAGCTCTTCTCTCCTGGGGCCCTGGTATTTTAAGCAGCAGTGACCTGCTTTTGTCTCACCATTTGGAGGCCATGGTAGACGAGGAAGGTGGAGAAGGGAATCTCTGCTCGAGTTCTGTTGTTTCCTCTTTTTCTGCCTCCTTTCTCCTGTGAGCTGCCACAAGCCCTGGGGGAGGAGGCTCAGGGGGGGCTCAGCTCACTGGGCCAGACCCTGCTGGGTGCTGGGGGATCAGGGGGACCTCTGGGCTAGGTGGAAGGGAGGGGAGCAGGAGCTGGGTGGAGGGATGTCCAGAGTCCCTCTGTGGGTGCTGACTGCCTCGTGCCCCACAGCTCACCAAGAACGGGACGGTGGAGTCGGAGGAGGCCGAGGGCCTGACCCTGGAAGACGTGTCGGACGATGACATCGACGTGGAGAACGTGGAGGTGGATGACTACTTCTTCCTGCAGCCGCTGCCCACCAAGCGTCGCCGAGCGCTGCTGCGCGCCTCGGGCGTGCACCGCATCGACGCCGAGGAGAAGCAGGAGCTGCGAGCCATCCGCCTGTCCCGCGAGGAGTGCGGCTGCCACTGCCGCCTCTACTGCGACCCCGAGGCCTGCGCCTGCAGCCAGGCAGGCATCAAGTGCCAGGTGAGGCAGGCAGTGCTGCAGCAGGCTGCTTGGGGCCCATCCTGGCCCTGGCAGTGCTCTCCTGGAGGGGCTGGGCTGTGGGATCACTTCCCCCAGCACCAAGTTCCCAGTGTCTGGGGTGCACTCTGGGCTCTGGGGAGGGATCTGCTGGGATGCTGGAGCTGCCATGTCTCCCTCTGGCTGCCAGGTGGATCGCATGTCCTTTCCCTGCGGCTGCTCGCGGGATGGCTGCGGGAACATGGCTGGGCGGATCGAGTTCAACCCCATCCGCGTGCGGACTCACTACCTCCACACCATCATGAAGCTGGAGCTAGAGAACAAGCGGCAGGGGGGCAGGCCCCCGGCGCCCGAGGAGGAGCCTGCTGCCGCTGCCGGGGCCTGGCTGGGGCCGCAGCCGGCCGAGACGCAGGACTTCCAGGAGTTCATGGCGGAGAACGAGACGGCAGTGATGCACCTGCAGACAGCAGAGGAGCTGGAGAGGCTGAAGGCTGAGGAAGACTCCAGCAGCGGCTCCGGTGTCGAGAGCCTGGGCGTGTGCATCCTGGAGGAGCCCCTGGCCGTGCCGGAGGCTCTGTGCCCGGCTCTGGCCACCCCCATCCTCATCCAAGCCCAGCTGCCTCCGGGCTCCTCCGTCCTCTGCTTCGCCGAGGGCTCGGAGCAGGCACCCTCTGCCGTGGGCACCCAGCCCTATCTGAACGATGCTGGCCCCGTGCTCTACTACCAGGTGGAGCCACGGCCCGGGGCCAAGGGGGAGGGCAGCCTGCCTGAGCCACCCTGCCCCTGCCCGGCCCCGAAGGAGCTCAGCCTCCCGCCCAGCCCAGCACTGCCGTGCAGCCGAGCCAGTGAGGGACAAGCATCTGAACCTCCTCCTTCGTGCCCGGAGAACACGGAGCCCTCCGAGGGCTGCCGAGCAGCTCCTGCTCCCCACAGCCCCCACCCCCTGTCCCCAGAGCCCCTGGAGCAGGAGCCTCCCCCTGCCGAGGAGCAGCCCCCAGGGCCTGTGCTGCCTGTCTGAGCGCCCTGGCTCGCCTCTATTTATTGACTCGAGGATGTTGCTGGACTGGCTGTGGCTGCCGAGGGTTATCTAACGGGGGAGGGCTGGGTTGCTGAGGCTGTCCAAGGCCTTGCCCAGCAGAGCTGGCTCTCCTGGCTCAGCCAAGGCTGGGAGCTGCTCGCTTGCCACCAATGCACTGGGACATGCCAGACCTGGAGCCTTCTGTGTCCTGTGGCAGCTCCTTCCCATCCTCCATCCCCTGAGCTGCCCCCAGCACAGTCCTGGGCTGCCAGAACCCCCTGGGCTGCCAGAACACCTCTGTGCTCTTTGGCTTTTAAGGAAAAAAGACTTTTTTGTTGTTTTTTTTTCCTTTACTGAATGTTTACCACATCACAAGCTCCGAGCGATGCTCCCTCACCCCACAGCAGGGGCCAGGATGGATCAGGAGGGATCTGGAGACAAGGAGGAGGCTCTGATTGCACAAGAGAGGCAAGACCCCAGCCCACAGGCCCTGCTGGGAGCTTCGGGACAGCTCTTTGTGGCACAGCCCCGTGGAGATCCACATCCCTCAGCTCGTCCACGTGCTCCGGGAAGCCTCCAGGAAGAGCCAAGGCAAGCAGGAGCCACAGCCCCTGCCAGGCTCTGGAAGCACTTTCTGCTCCTCAGACCCTACTCTGCTCCCCAAACCAGACACCCAGAGGGACTCTGCAGTGCATTCTGGGGGCAGCTATGGGGCAAAGTCCTCCTGGAGCTTCCCTTCCCTCCAGCCTCATCCCGGGAAGTCTCTGCCTGCTGTCGCCACAGAGAACTGGGAGGAGGGAGAGCTGAGAGCCTCCAGGCCCCTGAGCTTCCTCTGCTGGAGAGATGAACCCAGCACAGCCTCACTCCTCCTGGGAAAACAGCCCTGGAGCTGCTGCCAGGGGAGGTGTCCCAGCTGGAGAGCAGGGAGATGGGAGAGGAGAACTGCAGCTGGAGGTGCTGGAACTCTTGTGGGGCTCCTGGCAGTGGCCTCTCCCTGCCCTAAGTGCTTGATGGGGCTTGGGAACTCCTTTGCTGCTCTCCCCACAGCTCCAGCTGAGCCTTAGCCCTGCTCTCCCCTCCCTGGGGCTGCTGTTCCCCTTCTCCTGGGCCAGGGGCTGCTTCCCTAAGGAGCTGGCTGCTGATGCCAGCTCTCCCTGGGCACACAAGGGCTAGACCCAGGAGGAACAAAGCCTTATCCCTTGCTGGGCTTGGCTGGGGATGTCCTGCCTAGTGTCCCCGTGGCTGTTTGCAGCTCTCAGCTGCAGGAAGGCAGCAAGCAGTGGCTCTGGAATGGCTTCCAGGCCTCACTTTGGGGTTTTCCCCCTCTGCCTTTGTTGGTTTTTAATGTTCAGTGGACACTTGGCTCCCTGCCCCAGCTCCTGAGCTCAGAGACTCCTCCAGGATGAGTTCCCTGAGGGATGCTCCATGCCATGCACGGGACTGGCAGCATTTGTCCTTTCCCCCAGGGAACTGTGCTGCAGCAGTGCAATGGCAGCTCCTGTCTGCCTTGCCTTGTCCTGCTCAGTCCCAGCCTCCCCTGGCCCTCAGGCTGCTCCCATGCTGCTCCCACCCTGTCCCTGCTCCCCATGGCACAGCCCAGGCCTCCTCATGGAGCTGGGGCAGGAGCATGCTGCCCATGCCAGTGTCACCTCCAGCAGTGACCCTGTCCCCTCCTGCCCCCCTGCCCAGGGTGGCTTCCTGTTCCAGTGTGAATCCAAAGCTTCTCCTGTGCCTCCCCCCAGCCCCAGGCTCTCCTCCTCTCCCGTGACAATGTTGTATTTAAAGAGAGTATTTAAGTGTACAAATAAAAGAGATGCTCAGAGCTGGACACGGAGCTGGGTCTGGCTGCCTGAAACCCTCCCGAGAGCTTGAGCTCCTGCCCAAGCAGGGAGGGGAGGGCTGGGCAGGAGCTCAGAGGTGACCTCTGCTCCTCCCTTCCAGCCCAAGAATGCTTCCCCAGGCATTTCCCGAGGGGGAGTGTGCCCCAGCAGGGCTGGAGGAGCCACAGGTGGGCTCAGAGTGCTGCTGGCACAGCAGGAGGCTGCAGAGCTGCTGGAGTCACTCACTTCTCACTTTAATCAAACACCTAGGTGGGCTGAGGTCCCCTCAGCAGCTGGGGACTGGGCATGCAGTGACACACGAGGTGGGACAGGCTGGGGGTTAACTCCAGCACAGCGTGGAGCTGCCACCAGAGCCCCAGCAGGAAGCCCAGGGCCAAGAGGTGACACAGGCAGCTGCCAGCATCCCCTCCCCAGCCCCAGGGGTGCCAGCAGTGGCAGCCCCAGCCCAGCAGAGGCCCCAGGGCAGGGTGGGCGTGGGTTTGGGATCTTCTCCTAACCCCTGCAGGGAGGCTTTTGTATCTAAGACTCTTCAGTGGAGCAAAGTAAACTTGGTGTGGGGCACAGAGCACCAAACCCAAACTGAACAGAAGCATCCCCAGGCAGCAGACACTCATCCTCCCTCCTGCAGAGCAGGTGACAGCTGAAGGGTCCAAAGGCTCCAAGGGGCAGGGAACAGCCAGCAGAGGACAAGCTCCCAGCACAGCAGGGAGGGAATCCTTAGCCCCACAGCAGCTCCAGGCTCTGCTTTCCCATCACCTCGAGGTCTAGGGGATTTCTGGTGGCACCAGGCTGGGAATCACAGGCTCAGAAGTCACTCCTTGGCCCTGGTGTAGTTGAGGGAGAGCAGCACCATGCTGTTTGCCAGCAGGGAAGCTTCCGAGGCTGGAAAACCAGGAGAGCAGGGTCAGGGAGGCACCAGAGCCTGCAGGACCTGCCCTCAGAGGAGCTTTGCTCTGCTCTGGGTCCCCCAGTTCCCTCCCACTCCTCCTTGGCTTCCCCTGGCACTGCTCCCATCCAGGTCTCTGCCGTGGGGAGACCCAGGCACACAGACACAGCCCTGGGGGGAAGCAGTGCACTCTGCCATGTCCTGCTCCCCAGGGGATGGAAGAGCAAAGCCACCACTGACACTCGGTGTGCCCAGAGAAGCTCAGGAGGCTCCCAGGCCCTGCCTGCCCCCCAGGCCCCCCCTGCCCCTTGGCCCCTGGCACCTTGCAGCTTGCAGGAGAGCCCCAGCCACTGCTCCAGCCACCTCCTGCACTCCAGCATGCCCAGGTGAGTCGAGTTGAGGCCACGCAGGTAACAAGCCTGCAGAGCACAGGAGAGGGGAAGCAGAAGAGGGACAGAGGGAGGCTGAGCCCTGCAGGCCCCAGGGAACACCAGGGATAGCTCCAAGACCCTGCCCTGGTTGCAGAGCAGTGGGAAAAGGAGCTCAAGACAAGGCTCTCTGGGGGAATAGCTCCCCGTGGCCCAGCAGGCAGGAGCTGCCTCACCTCCCTGAGCTCCTGCTCTGTCAGCTGCCCCAGCCCCAGGCGCAGCAAGGCTCTGTCCAGCTGCCTGAGCTCCAGCACGTGGCTCCGCAGGCGATGCCGCAGCACGAAGCCTGGCAGGTGGGGAGTCAGGAACAGCACCCGGCCCAGGGCTCTCTGAGGGGCACAGGGCAGGGCTAGCCCCCAGCTCCTGTCTGGGGCATGATGGGGGCACCCCAGTGCCTGCACTAGGAGCTGCTGGCAGCACAACTCCCTCACTCACCACATGGGACACCTGGAGCTTGTTGAGAGCCAGAGGAGGTCCAGAGAACAAACTTCTGAGAGCCCAGAGCTCAGCCACACGTGGCTGGGAGCCTTGCTGCACCTGCAAGAGGCAGGGGCAGTGCTGCTGACACCTGCCAGGGTGCTCACAGCACAGGCAGAGCCACAGTGAGCACTGCTGACACCTGCCAGGGTGCTCACAGCACAGGCAGAGCCACAGTGAGCACTGCTGACACCTGCCAGGGTGCTCACAGCACAGGCAGTGCCACAGCAGGGACAGACCTGGGCACAGAGCTGCTGCAGGAGCCTCTGGAGCTGTGGCTCGGGCAGGGAGTGTGCTGCCAGGGCCAAGCTCTCCACCACCTTGGGGTAGGAACGCCTGCGGATGGCATCGTAAGCCTCCAGGAACTCCTCCTGCTGCTGGGGGGTCCAGAAGTATCTGATCAGGAGCTGGCGGGGAAAGAAGTACCTGGGAGAGGAGGAGAGAGGGAGTCAGGGAAGGAAAACACCCACAGGAGCACAGGGGCAGCTGGAGTTTGTGCTGCTGGCACCAGCAACATCATGCCCTGGGGCAGCTCTTCTCTCCCTCAGGAGCTCTGGATGTTCACTGCTCCAAAGAGGTGAGCTCAGGACCTTCACAACCCTTGCCAGGAAGAAACTCTTCCTCAGGGCCAAGCTGAGCCTGCCCTGGGCCCACTGGAGGCTCTTTGCTCTTCTTCCTTAGGAGCCCAATTCCCAGCTGGCTCCAAGCTCCTGGCAGGGACTTGCAGAGCCACAAGCTCTCCCCTCAGCCTCCTCTGCTCCAGCCTAAGCAAGCCCAGTGCCCTCAGCTGCTCCTCAGCAGCTCCAGAGCCTTCCCCAGCTGCCTTGCCCTTCTCTGGCCACACTCCAGCACCTCCATGGCCTTCTGGCAGGGAGATGCCAGTTCCATGACACTGAAGCCCCAAGGAGCCCGCGGCTGGGGGCTGAGGCCAGGACACTGCACTCACATCAGGAGGATCACCAGGAAGTTGGCGAAGGGAGGGACGGCGAGGAGCCCGATGGGCGTGGCCTTGAGCACATCGCGGCGGAACTGCCTCCGGAGCAGAGAGAGAGAGAGAGAGCAGGGTCAGCCCCGGCCCTGGGTCAGCCCCGGCCCCGACCCTCCAGCTGCCCCCAGCACTAACTGCCCTGGCCTCAGCCACAGCTCCCAAAGCCTGTGTGCAGGCAGGGAACACACCTCACCCACAGGGATCTGCTCTGAGCCCCTGGAGCCCTCCCACAGGATCTATGCCAACCCCCTGGAGCCCTGCACACGAGCTCTCTCTCCTCTCCCCAGGGCTGAGCTGCTGTCCTACCTGCCTCAGCCTCTCCATCTCCCTGTAGGGAAGCTGCTGAGCACTCAGCTGCTGCTGAGACATCCTAGACTTGATTTTACTGACTTCTTTTGCCTCCAGGAAAAGGGCCTGAATTCCTGCTGGGACAAGAAGCACCTTCAGGCCTCGATTCCCAGACTAACACCCCCCAGGAAGAGCACAGGCAGCATTCCAGCTGTCCCAGTTCTCCCCAGGAAAGCTGCAATGTCCTCCCCATGGACTCACCTCTGGTGAAGGTTGTGTAGAGCACATAGAAACGGGGGAAGGTCTTCTCCAGGAACCTCTCGTACCTGCCATTGATGTGCTTTGCTTTGGAGGCCAGAGCAGCGAGGAGGGACCTGGAGCCAGCCTTTGTGGAGAGGCAGCAGAGGGGCAACCTGCAGCCAAGCCCCCACGATTGCTCCTGTCAGTGCTCGGAGGAAAAGACTCTGAGGAAAGGGGAGGGGCTGTGCCTGGCACTCGGAGGGTCGAGGTGGCACAGCAGGGCTGGGGGCATGTGGAGGGGAAGCCATGGCAAGGGGTGGAGGGGGCACAGGTGGGGGCTATGGGCAGCACCGGGAGGTCACAGGAGGGTGCTGGGGGAGGCCCTGAGGGTCCCCGCGGTCAAGGGAGCCCTGGGAGCGGACAGGAAGTGCTCAGAGAGTCTCCCCTGGGCACAGTCAGGGGCCCAGGGCAGTGTCAGGGCCGCTACCGAGGGCAATAGCTGTCAGCAGAGCAGGAGTGGGTTCGGTCCCCGCTCACCTCGGCAGCCCCGGGGCGGGGCTGAGGCCTGCGGCGGGCCCGGGCCCAAGGCGCCAGAGCGGGCGGCGGGAGACAGCCCTGGAGAGCGCCATGCTGGGAGGTCACGTGGCAAAGGGCAAGGGTCACGGGAGCGCGCGCGAGGCGCTGGGCGCTGGCTGGCTGCGCGCTGGAACCACGTGACGAAGGGCGGAAGTGAAGTGTGATCATGTGACCGCAGGCCCCACGAGGTCTGTCCTGGGCCGAGCTCTCCCGGTACCGGCTCCAGCGGTCTGGGGCTGGGGACCCCGTAGAGGTTCCTCCTCTCCGCGTCTGGGCCCGAGGCTCCCCGGCGGCGCCTCGTGGTCACGCGTTAGGCTAGCTGGTGAGCCAGGGCCCCACTCCGGTGATGGCGCTGGGGCTTGAGCTCCTTCCCTGGCTCTGCCCGCGGGGAGGCTGCAGCTCACCCTCGGCTGCTGCTGCGCAGTCCCCGGGCCCGGGGGGAGAGCAGATCCCTGCCGCGGGTCCCCGCTGAGGGGCTGCGGTTCCCCTGCCCAGAGCCCGTGGTTCCTGCCCCAGCTGGCACCTCCTGCCCTGCCTCAGCTTCCCTGGCCTCCAGCCGGGTCCAGCCCCCAGAGCTGTGCAGGACACCTCTGTCTGTTCCTCCTGCAGTGACCAAACCAGTTCTGCAGCTCCCCAGCTGGTTTCATGTTTGCTCTCTCGGTTCTAAGTGCCATCAGAAGCAGCACCAAATGGCTGTTGGCAAAGTCCTGCTGCTGCTCCCCGTGCCTGGGAGCCACTGATCCCTCTCCCCTCTGCAATCCACTACTGCACTGCTGCTTCCCAACTCGCTGGTGCCTCCTCTCTTGTCTTGGACTTGATCTTTGAGTTCTCTTCCAACCTGAATGACTCTGTGAATCCTTAGGGATGCTCTTCCCAGCTGAGCTCCCTCTCCTCCCGCGGGCTCCCGGGCAGCAGGAGCGCGTGGCTCCGGTCACGCACGCCTGTGTGCGCCCTGCTGCCTGCTGAGTCTGGAGCTCTTGCTTATCACAGCAAGGCACAAGAGGAGAAGAAAGAGCAGGCAGCCGCCAGCAGCAGCAGGGTTATCTGCCTGTGGCTCAGCGGGCTCTGGCCAGCCACTGGCATCACTGATACGGGATCCAATCGATCCCAGCCTGGAAGGGATTGGGGCTTATCAGCGCTGCACGTACCACGCTGGACAATGCCCCATGAGTGCCAGTTTGGGTTCTAATCTGCCAAAGGGCTCTGCTGGAGCAGAGTCCAGGTTGTCTAATTACCAGAGCACCTCTGATGCTCAGGCTTTTCATTGGGCCGCCTGGGTCGATAAGGTGCCTGGACCCCACCTCTCCCCCCCAGCCCCAAGCTGCGGGGCCCAGGCTGCACATCAAAGCCTTTGCTGTCCTCTGAACCCCCTTAACTCAGCGAGTTCTCCAGTCATTGAGGGGCTGATAAGGCCCCAGGAGATGTGGTTGTGTTGAGGACACTTTGAATTGCCTCCTGAGCTCCACATGGGCTCAGTGTGGGTGCTGCAGGCGGGGGAGGGAGGGAGGGAGCTGGTGGGGAAGGGTGGGGACACCTCCTATATAGGGAGAGGAATGCTGAGTGCTGCCTGCTCCCTGAAACCCGGAGGAGGAGGAGGAACGAGGCCATGCCCAAGAAGTACACCCTCGAGCAGAGCCCCCCTGGCTGTGAGCTGGGTGAGTACCACAAACCCCAACCCCACGGGGAGACCTTCCCCAGGGGAGGCATCACCCTCATCCCAAAACACCAAAGGTACATCACCTTCATCCCAAATACCCCAGGATTTGGGGAAGAATGTCTCTTTTTTGCTGTGCTCATGATCCCAGGAGGGAGCAGGGCTGCAGCCTGCTGTTAATTCCCCTCTCCCTGTCAGGTTCAACTCATGACAGGTGCACAGTCTCCTATCTCCTGCATTTCTCCTCTTATTTTCCCAGGATTTAGTCATTTCAGCAGCATCTTTTTGTGTTTAGGAGTCCTGATCCATTATCCAGGATCCCCTCATGCTCTCCCATCTAGTTCCCCCCAGGCTGTGCTTCCACAGGAGCTCTCTGTGCTCTACCAGAGATTGAGAGGTTGGGATGCTGGAGATCAGGAGATGTTCCTGCCAAGTGCTGCTTCCCTGACGGAAGTGTTCTTGTGCATCTCACTAATCCCATCTGTGCTTTCAGCTCTCAGGCAGGGGTTGCTAAGCTCCTAAGGGAATGTGCAGAGTGAGAGGAATTCTGTGCTGGAGCAGCATGTCTCACTTTGCACCAGGGGAGGTTCAGGTTGGATATCAGGAAGAATTCCTTCCTGGAAAGGGTTGTCAAAGGGTGGCCCAGGGCAGAGGTGCAGTCCCCATCCCTGGAGGGGTTTCAGAGCGCTGGAGATGTGGAGCTGAGGCCCACGCGCTGGTGCCCAGGCTCTGGTGCCCAGGCTCTGGTGCCCAGGCTCTGGTGCCCAGGCTCTGGTGCCCACGCTCTGGTGCCCACGCTCTGGTGCCCAGGCTCTGGTGCCCACGCTGTGGTGCCCATGCTTTGGTGCCCATGCTCTGGTGCCTCAGCAGCTAGACACATTGATCTCAGAAGTGTTTTCCAAACACATGATCCCGCGATTGTCTCTGGGGAACAAAGAAGACCAAAGAAAAGCCAAGTCAAGACTCTTCTCCCCCAGAAGAGAGACTCTGCTGTCTGCTCATTCAGCACTAATCAACAGGGACGTGTGTCTGCAGCCAAAGCTGGGCCAGGCTGTGCTTTGGGCTCCCCAGGCTCCTGCCCTTGTGCCAGGGATCCCGGCAGCCTGGGCTCGGGGAGGGGAAGCTGTGGTCCCCACAGTGTCCCTTGTCCCTCCTGCCCCGGGGCCTGGGTGCCCTGCATCCCCCGCAGCCTGTGTGCCCCCCCC
>VWZO01012370.1:52125-67649 GCA_013396975.1 Bucco capensis
GGAGAGCAGAGCTCCTCGGGAGGGATCCCTGAGGGATGCGAGCGGGTGCGGGGAGATCCTCCCTTGGGTGATCGCCCTGAGGGATCCCGGGGCTCGGATAGCCCCTGAGGGTGAGCCCTGCGCTCGCAGTGCTTGTGCTGGGCTGGGCGATGCCCCTCGGCTGAGCCCTGGGGGCTCCCCGGCTCCTTTCTGCAGGAGGTGCCATGGAGCCGCTGAGCCAAGCCCACGGGCACTGGTTCCCCATCGCTAGGGCTCAGGGACCCCGTGAGCTCTGCCGCTGTGCTCACTGAAGGTCACTGTGACCCCGGCAGGGCTCTGTGTGCCTGGGCTCAGCCTCAGCCGCTGAGCTGCGGGGGGGTAACGGCTCCATGGCTGATGTGGGACAAGGCTTGGAGCATTTGGGGCAATGGGACAGCCCATGGCTCAGCCCCACTGCTCTGCTCTTTTCCCCCCACTTTACAGCACTTGTGAACCCAAGTTTCCTGTCTCAGGTGCTGCTTGGTTTTCTGGGGGCAGCTTTAATCCCCAGGCCTGCTGGCTGCTGTGGGCAGAGCTTCTCAAGTCAGTTTGGTTTATGACCTTGTGAAGTCTCAGGTGTGCCTCAGCTCCTCCTTTCCGTGCTGGCAAAGAGCAGGTGGGAGGATGGAGAGCAGCCACGGGGGCTTCAGATGGAGCTGCTCCAGGCTCGTGTTTGCCAGGTGTTGTTTTCCTCCTGTACACACAAATCCATGCCACTCTGTCCTCCTAGGAGAGGGCACATGGGTGAGCAGGGTGAGCACCTCCCCTGCAGCCTGGCTGCTTCACCCAGGGCATGTCCTGGCTCCGAGGGAGCAGCAATTAGCAGGGAACCAGCTCCTCGACCCACTTAGAGGCAGCTGGTGGCCTGCCCTGGCTCTGCTGTGTGGGCACAGCCGCTGGAGCTGAGCCAGGGGCTCAGCCTTGCCCTCACCTGCCTGCATCCTCTGCTCAGCAGCAGGGTGAGGCCACGAGGAGTCCCACGGGACAAAGCTGTGACACTTGCAGCCTGGGCTGACTCCCCAGACTTCTGCAGGGCTGCTGGTGCCAGCAGAGGTGAGCAGGCTGGGGATGCTGAGAGGCTCTCCCTGCCTTGCCTGCTCTGCTCCTGGGTGTGTGTGTGTGCCCCAGACAGAGCTCATGAGCTGGTGCTGTGGCAGAGGTCAGGGCTCCACTGCCCCACAGGAACTAGCTCACTTCAAAGGCTCAGATCACATGCAGGAACCTCAGTGGCAGGAACTGCTCCCAGCGTGGGATGAGGCTGAGCAAGGCTGCTGTCCCAGCCAGCAGCTCCTGGCTCCTTGGCTCTCTCCTGCTCAGCTTTCCTGCCCGTGGGGAAGGAGAGAGCCATTGGAGCAGGCTCAGAGGCCAAGTGTGTGTGAGGAGGATCTCTTCTTCCCTCCAGGGCCTGAAGGTCTGGGCAGCAGCACTGCTGTCTTGGCTTTTCTGATTGGAGTGGCCTGATGGCATTCACTCTGGGGTTTTGCTTTATGCCAAAGAATATTCCTGCTGGGAAGGCAGCTGAGTGTCAGCATGGGGTGTGAGGTGAAGCCCAGCAGTGCTTACAGGGAGTGTTTGGCCTGTGAGGCCATGGCTGCTGGGGACAATTGCTTGCAGATGTGCACAGAGGGAGCAGGAGGGACAGATCCTGACCTTCCTCACTCTGCAGGTTCCTGATGCTCTCATCCATCCACGCTGAGAGCAGAGGTGGCACCAGAGCTGTTCTGCTGGACACAGAGCTGGCAAACCTCAGAGCATCCCCAGCACCCTGCTCCTGCCAGCTCAGGGGGGAATGCTCCCATCTGCCTGCAGCCAGGGGCTGCTCCTGCTGGAGCTCCATGGCAGAAGGGTTGGGGCTGCAGCTGCTGCTCCACAGGACAAGGGTGCCAGCTCCAGCTGGAGCTCCATGGCAGGAGGCTCTGCAGCAGCATTCCCAGCCTGGCACAGCCAGGACAGTGTTCCCAGCCCAGGCTGAGCAGCAGGAGCTCAGCAGCTGGCAGGGCAGATAGGGGCAGCCCTGCTGCTCCCACCCAGGCTGGGATCTGTTCTGCAGGAGATATCTAGCTCAGGCTCAGCCCTGTGATCTCCTTCCCCCTGGCTGATGGACTCAGGGTGTCCTGGGCCCTGCTGCCAGGTGAGCTCTGCTCCAGCAGCAGGAGCTGGGTTCCAGGGAGAAGATGCTGTCTGATGAGCTTGTTTCTGATGGAAGCTCTTAGGGTTAGTGTTCAACAAGGAGCATGTCAAGAGGAAACTCTGTGGTGTGGCAGGGAAGCACTTGGCTGTAGCCTTGGGATCATCTCCAGGTTATTGGTGAAGGGATGGAACCAGCAAGCTCCTTGGGAAGTGGAGCCAAGAGCTCCTGGAGCTGAGTGCCCCCAGCTGAGCACTGCCAGTGCTGAGTGTGTGCAGAGCAGGGACAATGGCAGAGCAGCAGTGTGGCTCCAGCCCTGCAGGGACTGAGCCTCCCTGGGCTGCTCCAGGCTGTGCCTGGCTTACAGAACACTGCTGGAGCAGGGAATTGATCCTTCAACACCTGCCACTGGCTCAGATCACTGGCCTGTGTCTGCACTGGAGCTGTCAGGAGATCTGCAGGAGCTCTGGGGAGGTTCAGTGCTGCACAGGGCAGGGCTGTGTGCTGCTGGCACTCTGACCTGGCCTTCAGGGCCTGCAGGACCCCAAAGTCCTGTCCCAGATCCTGCATCCTTTCTGCCTGGATTGCCTTTAAGGAAAGAGTTACCTCATGGCCTTCAGCAGCTGGAGATGCCCTGGGCAGGGTGTGCCTGGATGGGGCAGCTGTGCCTGGAAGAGGAGAGCTGGAATGTCATCTGCCCAAGGAGGAAATGCCACTCCTCTTTCCTTAGCAGAGTTGCACAACAGGCAGGTCCTGAGCCTGCCTGCTCCCAGCCCTGGTGTCCTCACAGCAGGCAGGTCCTGAGCTCCTGAGCCTGCCTGCTCCCAGCCCTGGTGTCCTTACAGCAGGCAGGTCCTGAGCTCCTGAGCCTGCCTGCTCCCAGCCCTGGTGTCCTCACAGCAGGCAGGACCTGAGCTCCTGAGCCTGCCTGCTCCCAGCCCTGGTGTCCTCACAGCAGGCAGGTCCTGAGCTCCTGAGCCTGCCTGCTCCCAGCCCTGGTGTCCTTACAGCAGGCAGGTCCTGAGCTCCTGAGCCTGCCTGCTCCCAGCCCTGGTGTGCTCACAGCAGGCAGGACCTGAGCTCCTGAGCTTCCCTGCTCCCAGCCCTGGTGTGCTCACAGCAGGCAGGTCCTGAGCTCCTGAGCCTGCCTGCTCCCAGCCCTGGTGTCCTGTGCCTTGCTCTCGTGCTCCTCTTGCCCCTGAGCTGTGTTGTTGGCAGAGTTGCTCCAGGCAGCATCTCCCCTGCTGCTCCCTCAAGGTTCTGTGGAGCTGGGGCAGGGCTGAGGAGCTGCAAGCTGCCCCTGCCTGGGGCTCTGGCTTGCCCTGCTCTCCTGCAGGGTTTGGTTCTGCTTGCTGAGGTTTCTCCCTCTCTCTGCAGCCACTGTGGCCAATCTAGAGCAGCCTGCAGGGCACTGGAAGAGCTGCAGCATGGGCACCTCGGGCACGGAGCGCAAGGATTCCTATGGTAAAGCTCCCAGCAGAGCTCTGGCACATCAGCCCAGGCCCTGCTCTGCCTCCTTCCCTCTCTGAGCCCCTGAGTGCCACGCTGGACACAAAGCCCCAGGCTCCTGGGGCTGCCTCTGTCCTGCTGAACCAGAGGAACCAGCCTGGCGTGTGCAGATGTGTGCAGGGAGCTCCGGGTCCCTGCTGTGCTGGGCTCCGTGGCCTGGCAGCCCGGGGGGAGGTGCTGGGGGGGAAGGAGGAGCCAGCAGCTTCAGTTTGCTCTGGTGATGCAAGAGGAGAGCTGCTGAGGAGCTGCCTGGCTGCAGAGCAGCTCTGGGCTCTGGCACACGTGCTGCAGCTCTGCTGCTGTGCCCTGCCAGGAGCAGCATGGCCCGGAGGGAGAGCACCAGTGAGTACTGCCTGGGGCTGGGGGGGGGCACAGGGAGGAGCTCCAGGGGAAGAGTTCCTGGGGCTGGAGTCCCCCTGGGTTTCAATGCTGCTCTCTCCTCACAGGATGCCCCATGGTGGCTTCCCAAAGGAGCCTGGGTCCCTGGCAGCCCCTGGGCTCCTGTGTGTGTGAGGAGAGCTCCAGGGTGTTTCCATTGGAGCATAGCCCTGCCTGGGAGGGCACAACAAGCTCATTCTGCTCTGCCTCTGGCTCCTGCCAAGCTCTCCTGTGCTTCCAGTGCCTCTCCCTCACTCCTGGCTCCTTTTCTGCTCCTCTGCCCCTGCAGAAGATGTCTCTGGGCAGCAGGGTGAGGCTGTCAGCACCATCTCCAGCAGCAGGAACCCTCTGCAGCCCCCAGACACCTCCTCAGAGGAGCCCTTCACCACCTACTTCGACAGCAAGGTCCCCATCCCTGAGGATGAAACAGTGAGTGCTGCTGGGGAGGAGACAGGAGTCTCCAAGGGGAGGAATCTGGGAGCTCTGGGCAGCCCTGTGAGGGATTCCCTGGCTGCTGGGCTCCCTGCTCAGCCAGGCTGGCTGCTGGGGCAGCTCTGGGGGAGGAGGTGCAGGATCTGCTGTGCTTGCTGTGGAGTTAATGATTGCTGCTCAGGATTTGTCTCCTGGGAAGCTCCAGAGCAGCAGGATCTGCTGAGGAGCAGGGCAGTGTCTTGTTGGCAGCCCCCAGGGGCCAGGACCTTGCTTCTTTGTTCTCTTATCAAAGGAAGGCTAACAGCATTGTCCCCTGGCAGGGGGGGGCAGGTCCTCTTTGCCTTGGCTCAAGCAACAAGGCAGCACTGCTGGCTGCAGCTGCCACAGNCAGGCTGAGCTCAGCACTGCTTGTGCTGTGCAGCTTGTCCCCTGGCTGGCAGCTGCCCTGCAGCAGAGCTGCTGCCAGGGCATGGCTGCTGGGGGCCAGGGATGCCAGGGCATGGCTGCTGGGGATGCCAGGGCATGGCTGCTGGGGATGCCAGGGCATGGCTGCTGGGTGCCAGGGATGCCAGGGCATGGCTGCTAGGTGCCAGGGCATGGCTGCTGGGGATGCCAGGGCATGGCTGCTGGGCCTGGCAGGCCAGGGCTGACCTCTGCTCCCTGTCCCTGCCCAGCACTCCTGCTTCAGCCTGCGCAAGCTCTGGGCATTCACAGGCCCAGGCTTCCTGATGAGCATTGCCTACCTGGACCCAGGCAACATCGAGTCAGATCTGCAGTCTGGGGCTGTGGCAGGCTTCAAGGTGAGTGCAGGCCAGCAGCTCTGAGGCTGCAGAAGGGGACAGGGAGCCCTGGGCTCCTCTCTCCAGCCTGGCTCCTGGCAGCCTCAGCATGTCTGCTGTGCCAGGACTGCCACTGCTAGGGCTGGGGGAGGGCTGCAGGGCTCCTGGAAGAGGCAGGCCAGCTCACCCCTTGGCCCCTCTGTGTCCCCTCAGCTGCTGTGGGTGCTGCTGCTGGCCACGGTGATCGGGCTGCTGCTGCAGAGGCTGGCAGCCAGGCTGGGGGTGGTGACAGGGCTGCACCTGGCTGAGGTGTGCAACAGGCAGTACCCCAAGGTGAGTGTCCCCTGCTCCCTCCCCTCCCTGCTGCCCTCTCCGTGCCAGCTCCTCCTCAGCAGCACGAGGCACTGCTCACAGCTTGCAGCAGGCTGGGCCGTGGAGTTCAGGCAGAGACAGAGAGAGAGTTCCATGTGCAGCCTCGGGCAGCAGCAGCTGAGGCCTTGTGGAGAGCCTGGGCTGCTGGGAGAGCAGCTGGGGAGCACTTCATCTCCATCCTGGAGCAAGGGAGGAGGAGTGAATGTCCTGGCAGGACCAGGAGCACAATCCAGCATTCCAGCTTTGCCTTGGGCTGCTGCCTCCCACAGCTGGAGCACTTGGGGCTTCCCAGAAAAGGCTGGGCCAGGTGATCCTGGAGGGATCCTGGAGCTCCCTTGCAGCTTGCAGTGACTCCTGAGAGGTGAGCTGCTCCACAGCTTGTGGCAGGAGCAGCTCAGCACTCCATGTTCCTGAGGGAGCCTCTCCCTTGGCAGAGCTGCTGGGGAAGTCCCTGATGTCCCCAGCAGTGCAGAGTTTGGTGTTTGTCATCTGACACCTGAGCCTTTGTCACTGCCTGGCCCTGTGGCTCACCCCCAGAGCCTTGCTATGAGGAAACAGCTCGTGCTGCTCTCACTGAGCCAGGTGCTGGCCACAGGCTTGGAGATGACACAAGTGACCCAGGAAGCTGCTCCCTGGCTCCCTGCCCCACAGTCACAGTGCTGTGTTCCAAGCAGAGCCTGGGAAAGCAGCTGCTCCCTGTGCAGCCAGGACAGCTCTGCACCATGTGCTCTGTCTCCTTCCCCAGGTGCCCAGGATCATCCTGTGGCTGATGGTGGAGTTGGCCATCATTGGATCTGACATGCAGGAAGTCATTGGCTCAGCCATTGCCATCAACCTCCTGTCTGTGGGGAAGTGAGTGGGCTTTGTGTCAGGGGGAGGAGTGGGGAAAGTGACTCTGCCTGTGCCAGAAAGACTCCTGGATTTCCTCTAAATCTGCCCAAATTAGCTGTGTGCAGGGCTGATTCACCAGAGCTGTGCCAGCCTCGGGGTGACTCAGCTGCTGCTGCCTGGGGCTCTGAGCACAGCTGCAGCTTCTGTGCCTGCTGGCACTGCACAGCTGAGCTGCAGCTCTCCTGGCTGGCCAGGAGGCTTGGGAATGCCAAGGGAACAGCTGCAGCTTGTCCCAAGTCTCTGCTGAAAGTCTCACTCCTCTGGTTCTCAGCCTGAGGTCTGGGGAGAGATCTCCTGTGTGCAGAGAACAGAGGCAGAGAGCCCTGCCTGCGGTGGCCAGGGCACTGCAGCTCCATCCCCAGAGCAGGGGAGGCTGGGGCTGTGCTCAGGGCACTGCAGCTCCATCCCAGAGCAGGGGAGGCTGGGGCTGTGCTCAGGGCACTGCAGCTCCCTCCCAGAGCAGTGCCCAGAGCAGGGGAGGCTGGAGCTCTGGGCTGAGCTTGCTGTGCTGCTCTGGGTGCTGAGTGTGCCCCTGGTGCCTGCAGGATCCCTCTCTGGGCTGGGGTGCTCATCACCATCGCTGACACCTTCGTCTTCCTCTTCCTGGACAAATATGGTAACTTCTCCTCCTGCATCCCTGCAGCTGCCCCTGGGGCCCAGCTCTTGCCCAGCTGCTGATGCTTCTCTCTCTCTCCCCTGCAGGCCTGAGGAAGCTGGAGGCCTTGTTTGGCTTCCTCATCACCATCATGGCTCTCACCTTTGGCTACGAGGTGACCTTCCCCTTCCCTGGTGCAGCAGTGCTGGGCTCAGCCAGCACCAGAGCAGGGAGGGAGTGGGCACCTGGCACTGGAGGCTGGGAGGGCTGAAGGGGCCTGTTCCCCTGCAGCCTGGGCTCCTTGCAGCATGTCGTGGCCAGCCCAGCCCTGCTCCAGCAGCAGGTGGCTGCCACGCTCTGCTCTCCCTTCTCAGCCCAGCAGCCCCATTTTGCCTTTCCAAGGAGCAGCCTGAGCAGCCATGCCTCTTCCTTTTGTCTCCCTGCCCAGTACATCACTGTCAAGCCTGACCAGGGCAAGCTGCTGCAGGGACTCTTTGTCCCCTACTGCCAGGACTGTGGCACCCCACAGCTGGAGCAGGCTGTGGGCATCGTGGGAGCTGTCATCATGCCACACAACATGTACCTGCACTCTGCCCTGGTCAAGGTGAGGGTGGCACTGGGACACTTGGGGACACAGCAGGGCCATGGCCAGGCTGCTGGTGCAGGGCAAGGCAGAGCTGTGGGGCAGGAGCAGTCTGCAGGTGCTGCTGGGCTTAGCTTTCCCTTGCCAGCCCATGGGCCTGGGGCAGGATGGTGGCAGGCAGCAGGAATGCAGCTCCTGGGGCTGAGCCCTCCCTGCCCTCCCCTCTCTCCCCCTCCCCAGTCTCGCCAGGTAGACAGAGGCAACAAGAGGGAGGTGAGGGAAGCCAACAAGTATTTCTTCGTCGAGTCGTGCATCGCGCTCTTCGTCTCCTTCATCATCAACATCTTCGTGGTCACTGTCTTTGCTGAGGCCTTCTTTAACAAGACCAATGCAGATGTGGTGAGCACATGTGCAGCTGGGAGGGCACTGGGAGAGCAGAGGAGCAGCCCTGAGCTCAGGCAGAGCCCCTGGGCCAAGCACAGCCTGGGTATTGTGTGTAAGGGGGAAAGCAGCAGCAGTGCTGCTCTGCAGAGGCACCCAGCACCTTGGCAGCTCCAGCAGCCTCTGCTCTGCCCTCCCTCTCCTCTCTGGCTGAGCAGAGCTAACCTCCTGCCCCTCGCTGTCCTTGCAGAACCATGTCTGTGGCAACACCAGCAGCCCACACGCCTCACTCTTCCCAAACGACAACCAGACCCTGGAGGTGGACATCTACAAAGGGGTGAGAGCTGTGGGCTGGGGCAGCCCCACCCCCTGCTGCCCCTGGGGGGGGGTCAGGGAGTGCTGGGATCTGTAATGGGATCACTGAGCTGGAGGAGAGCCCTGGGGATCCCTGCCCCAGCCCCTGGAGCAAGCAAACCCTGTGTCCCTCAGCTAGTTGCACTGCATCTGACTCTCCCAGAGACTCCCCAGCTCTGTCCCCTCCCTGGGGACTGTGGGCATGGCAAGGTCTGTCCTTGCCTCCACCCTGAACCTGCTGGGACAGAGCTGCAGCCAGGAGGGCTTGCCTGCACCACTGCCCATGTGGGGGAAGCTTTTCCCTCTCCTGCTGCCAGCTGTGGGCCTGAGCTGCCTGACCCTGCTCTGTCTCTGCCAGGGAGTTGTCCTGGGCTGTTCCTTCGGCCCTGAGCTGCCTGACCCTGCTCTGTCTCTGCCAGGGAGTTGTCCTGGGCTGTTCCTTTGGGCCTGAGCTGCCTGACCCTGCTCTGTCTCTGCCAGGGAGTTGTCCTGGGCTGTTACTTTGGCCCTGCTGCCCTCTACATCTGGGCCATCGGGATCCTCGCCGCGGGCCAGAGCTCCACCATGACAGGGACCTACTCTGGCCAGTTTGTGATGGAGGTGAGCAGTGGCTGCAGCAGCTCCCCAGCAGGCTGCAGGCTGTTGCAGGCAGCAGCTGCTCTCTGTCTCTGTCTCCCTGTCCCTGCCAGGGCTTCCTGAACCTGCGCTGGTCTCGCTTCGCGCGCGTGCTGCTGACGCGCTCCATCGCCATCACCCCCACCCTGCTGGTCTCCATCTTCCAGGATGTGGAGCACCTGACAGGCATGAACGACTTCCTCAACGTCCTCATGAGCCTGCAGGTGAGCAGCAGCTGCCAGCCCAGAGCCTGAGGGCTCTGCTGGGGCTGGAACTGCTTCCTGCTGCCAGCCAGGGCAAGTCCCTTTGGCTCCCATTGCAGCAGCTGAGGAAATGCTGTCAGAGCTGAGCAAGCCTCAGGTGCTTGGGTTGTCCATGCTGAGATCATCAGAACCATTGGCACTCTTCATTCCTCTCCCTTTTCTTCCCTCTTGCAGCTGCCCTTTGCTCTGATCCCTGTGCTGACCTTCACCAGCCTGCCCAGTGTCATGAATGACTTTGCCAATGGATTGTAAGTGCCAGGGCCTTGTCTGTGAGCCCAGCCCAGGCACACCTTTCCCTCCTCCCCTGGCCTGCAGCATGTCCAGAGGCAGGGCTGCTCGCTGTGCCTCACCTCCCTGCCCTCTGCTCCTGCTGGCAGGTTCTGGAAGGTAGCTGGGGGTCTGCTGATCTTCCTCATCTGCTCCATCAACATGTACTTCGTGGTGGCTTACGTCATGGCTCTCAACCACCTGGCCCTGTACATCGGGGCTGCAGTGCTCAGTGTGCTCTACCTCTGCTTCGTGGCCTACCTGGTGAGTGTGCTCAGCAGCACCTCTGCTCTGCACCCTTGCAGCCTTGCACTCAGCCTCAGGCCACGCCACAGGGGGAACTTGAGGCTTTCCTGGCCAGATTTGCTTGGCAATCACTTTTGTGCTGTGTCTGCTGAGCCCCATGGCCTCTGCCCTGCTGCTTTCACCAAATCTGCAGCAATGCAGCTCTTTGCTGTTCCCAAAAAGGCCTAGAGCTAATGCCTCAGCAGGTGAAAGGTTAGCAGAGACCTTGGACTGGCTCCTGGCTGCTCTGTACCAGGAGAGAGGTCTGAGGGGAGAGCTTGTGGCTCTGCACAAGGCCATGGAGCTGCTGCAGTGTGGCCAGAGAAGGGCAAGGCAGCTGGGGAAGGCTCTGGAGCTGCTGAGGAGCAGCTGAGGGCACTGGGCTTGCTTAGGCTGGAGCAGAGGAGGCTGAGGGGAGAGCTTGTGGCTCTGCAAGTCCCTGCCAGGAGCTTGGAGCCAGCTGGGAATTGGGCTCCTAAGGAAGAAGAGCAAAGAGCCTCCAGTGGGCCCAGGGCAGGCTCAGCTTGGCCCTGAGGAAGCATTTGTTGCTGCAAGGGTTGTTGAGGCCTGTGCCAGGCTGCCCAGGGCAGGGATGGAGTGCCCAGGGATGCCTGGAGGGCTTGGGGAGCCCTGGGCTGGCTCAGGGGTGCCTGGCAGTGCTGGGAACACTTGCACTCCATGATCTTGGAGGTCTTTTCCCAGCCCCAAGGCTTCCCTGGTGCTGTGGGGGCAGCTGCAGGTGCCTGATGGCTGCTGCCCCCTCCTCTGTGTCCTTGCAGACGTGGCTGTGCCTGATTGCCCTGGGAGTGTCCTGCCTGGCCTGTGGCAGCACGGTAAGGGTCACCAGGAGCCTGCTGAGCCCCGAGCCCCAAGCCAAGTAGCCCTGGGCCAGGAGCAGCCATCAGAGCCAGTGTGCTCCTATGGCTCAGAGGGAGCCCAGGGCTGGAGCATGGACACAGGGATGCTGTGCTGCTGCCTGCCCAAGGCCTCCAGCCCTGCCTGTGCTGCTCAGGAGGGAGCTGTGCCCTCAGCTGCTCCCCAGACACTGAGCTGAGCCAGGCTGGGCTGCCCCAGGCTCCTCACCCTGCTGACCTCTGCCTCCAGCCTCAGGGAGCACAAACACTGGAGCTCCAGGGAATTGCTGCTTGAGCTCTGACCTGGAGAATCTTGACCACAATAAGCTAGACAATCCCCAGTGCTCCTGTGCTGGGGCTGTCTGGGGGACACTAGGCAAAGCAAGACACAGACACTGGGTGCTGAGTGCCTCAGGACCAGATCACTGCTGCCCCTGGCTGGGCTGGGCTGGCTTGCTCTTGGACACACTTGGCAGTGGGGCTGGAGGAGTCAGGACTGCTCCTGTCCTTCCTGGGCTTTCCCTGCCCTGGCATGTGCTCAGCAAAGGAAAGCAGCTGCAAGGCTCATGCTCTGGGAGGGCTGAAGGGAAAGGAAAGGCTCCTGGCAGTCCTCAGCCAGCCCCAGGCTGGGGCTCAGGAGGGAAGCCTGGAGGGAGCTCAGTGCTCTGCCACAGCACAGGCATCTTGCCCTGCTTCAGCCCTCTTCCTGCCCTTCCCAGTGCTCTGCCCTCTCCCCATCCCTCTGGAGCAGCCTCCCAGGCAGTGCTGGATCACTGAGGGCTTGGCCAGTTCTGCCCTAGGCTGGGCTCATCCTTCCTCCTCCCCCAGGGAATCTGTCCCCAGCAGGGAATTGCTCTCCCCAGCCAGCCCCAGGACAGGCAGAGACACTCAGGGCTTGGGCTTAGCTGTGCTTTCTCTTCTCCTGGGTGCTGCCCTGGAGCTGCTCTGGCACCACATTCCCATTCCCGAGCTCCCAGCACTGCTTTGTCCCAAGCTTTGAGGGATTTAGTGATGCCAGTGACACTTTGCTCAGATGCAGGTGCCAAACCTCAAAGCACAGCATGGAAACTCCCTTTGGATTCCAGGCAGGCTCCTTCCCACCATTCCCACCCTTCTCCCAGCCAGCTGAGGGCTGGAGGCTCCCCTGGAGCTGATCAAGCTCTGGAGCAGCAGTGTTCCTCCTTGCCAAGGTGCCCAGCAGCTCTGAGCCCTGTGCTCAGCCCTGGGGCTCTGGGTCCTGTTTGCACAAGCACAAAGCTGCTCAGGGGGGGCTGCTGGGGGCTGGCTCTGGCCTCCCCCTGCCCCCGGGGTCCCTGTACTCAGCACTTGGGCTCAGAAGGTGCCAGAGGAGGCTCAGCTGCTGCTCGTGCCAGAGCTCTCCTGGCTCCTGCTCCTTGGGAAGTGATTCCATGCCCTCCCTTCCCCCAGATCTGCCTGGGGAGCAGTTTGTACAACTCACCTTCCATTAAAGGACAGATCCTTTTCCAGCCTGGCTTCCTGGCTCATTTCTTGGGGGTTGCTCTGGGTCCCTGGCTCTGACATCCCTGACCCCTGGGGCCTCAGGAGCAGGCAGAGGCTCAGCAGGGCCCAGGCCCCAGAGCCAGGGAGCAGCTGCTGGGAGCCAGGAGGAAGCTTCCCTACTGTGCTGGAGCTGCACTGTCCTGCCCTAGGTGCCCTGCAGCCTGTGCCACGCTGCTGCCACACAGCAGCTCCCCTGGGAAACCTAGAATCCTGCTGGGCTTTGGCCTCCCTGGAGCCTTTCCCTTAGCTGCAGCTAAGCCCAAGCATAGAGCCAGAGCTGTTCCTTGAGCACACACAAGCTCAGCCTGCCCTGGAGGCTTTGTGCCACAAGGAGTCAGAGGGATGAGTGAGGGATCTCCTGTGTCCCCTGCCCCAGGCCAGCTGCTGCTCCCAGGCTCCATCTCCCTTGCCCACGCTGCTGCAGGCACTGTGCATGCCTCCTGCTCTTCTCTGGCCTCTGCTCACCTTCACTCTGCAGCACCTTCTCCTAATTAGCCATAGTGTTATTAGTGCTAATTAAGGCTTGTCTGTAGCCTCAATTCAGGTTGAGAAAGAGCTTCCTGTGAGGAAGCAGAGGGCAAGGGATGCTCCCTGCTCAGATCCTAGGGCTGGAGCCTCACTGCTTGGAGCTCTAGCTGATTAATCACTGCTAATGGAGGAGAGAGCAGAGGCTGGTGCTGTGAGCAATGCTCTGGGCACCTTGGCACCATCACAGCCCACCCTGGGCTGGATTAGCTCAGCAGCAGCAATTAGCCCAGGCTGTTAATCCCCAGGGAGCTAGGAGAGCTCACACAGCATGGGAAAGTCATTGGAAAACTGCTTGGCTTGGGGCTGGGAGCAGAGCAGCAGGAAAAGCCAAAGCTTTGGGCTCTGGGCTGGGGAAGTGGCAGTGAGGAGCAGGGAGAGCAGCTCCAGCTTCCTTAAGCCTGCTGAGCTCAGGCTGTCCCAGCTCTAACTCTTCTCCTCTTCCAGCAGCACCTGGGATTTGCTTCCAGCCCGGAGCTCTTCCTCCTCAGCAACGTGGATGCAGACTCACCTGTGCCCAGATGACTGCTGCTGCCCTAGGCTGGAGCTGCTCCGAGCTGAGGCCCTTCCTGGGCCCGAGGCATCTCTCCAGTGCTGAGCCAGAGCCTCCAGAGTCTCTCCAGTGCCGAGCAGGGAGCCAGGCCTGCAGCAGGGAGCAAGCAGAGCCAGGATGCTCCGGGCAGGAGCAGAGCAGCTGTGGAGCACAGGGCTGGAGCCCAGCTCCCAGGCACCACCACCACAGCCACCCTACAGCTCCCAGGTGCCTCAGAAGGTTTTCTCCTGTTTGTCATTCCCCAAGTTGTTGTTCTGTTCTGGATCTGCTGATGTTTTACCAGTTTCCATTCCCATTCCTCCTGCCTGGATGCCAGAGCTGGTCTGATGCCACTCATTGGCTTTTCCCACCCTGGAAAGCAAGCAGAGGCAGCTCCATTCCCAGTGATTCCACAGAGGGGAGGCTGTGGGGAGACTCTCCTGCCAGGCCTGCTTTGGTGCCCCTGGGGTGATGCTCATCCCTCTGCACCCACCAGGCCACAGCTGCTGGATTTGCCACGGATCCTGGCCACATCTCCCCTCCTCCTTATGGAGAATCCTGGCTCCCAGGTGGCTGCTGCTTCTCCTTCCCAGCCCAGAGCTGAGTCAGGTCCAGCTCTACCTCCAGCAGGCAGCAGCAGAGCTAGGTCCAGCCTTGTCCTGAGAGAGCCAAACGTGCTGCTGGTTCCTGCCCTGCCCCAGCCTTTCCCAGTGAGAGCTGGGCAGCTTTGCACCCTCAGAGGGAGATGTTTTCCTGCCATTTCAAGAAGTTGTGGGTGCTGCTGGGACCCTCCTGGAGCCCCAGACTGATCCTGGAGCCCAGTTCTGCTTGGGAGGCTCCTCCAGGGATGTTTTCTCTTCCCATTCCTTGCTTTGGTTGATCTGTTCTGAGCCCCACGTGCAGCACGGGGCTGCTTAGATCTATCTCAACTTTCCTCTCGTTAAATCTTCTGGTTTAATTAAATCTTTTCTCAGTTAAGCCTTCTGGTTTCTTTGTGCTTGGTTCCAACTTCATCAGCTCACCCGAGGAGGGAGGGCAGGGCCAGGCTCTCGGCAGAAGAGCTGAGGGAACCTTTTCTGCTTCCAGGCTGTAGCTGCCCCTGCACAGAGCCACAGCCCCGGGGGTGACCTGCAGCTGCTCCGCGTCCCGGGCTCAGCAGGGCCCTGTCCCCCAGGAGGGACCTGCGGGGCACATGCTGGGATTGGGATTGGGGCTGGAAGCCCCTGACCAGGAGCTCACCCCTGCCCGCCAGGACCTGTCCGGTCCCTCCTGTCCCCATCCCGAGACACGGCCGCGGCCACGCCCCAGTGACGTCACTCGACACTCAGCCAATGAGAGCGAGAGTGAGATGGGCGGGGCAGGGGCTCGAGCCCCGGATGTTGGCGGAGGGAGAGATGCAGGTGTGATCCCGGTCGGGAACGGCGCGGTGCCTGTCTGCCCAAGGAACGATCCTCCTCTGCTCCCACTCTGCCCAGGGGATGCTCCCAGCCCGGCAGCTGGACACTGCCACTCTGCTCTCAGACGGCTAGAGGATGCTCCCAGCCTGCTCCCAGCCCGGTGAGGAGCTGAGCCTGCTCTGCCTGAGCTCCCCCGCTGAATCTTCCCTGTTCCTGTTCTCTCTCCCATCCCTTTTCCCAGCCTCTCCCTCCCTGGAGCCTCTCCCCAGGCAGGAGCAGGGAAATGCCCAAAGCTCCTGGCTCTGCCCCCAGCAGCTCTTGCCTTGGGACCTCATTTCCAGGAACAGCTGGGACAGGATGGGATTTTCCCCACTTTGTCGCAGTAATTCCTGGCAGCAATGTCCCTGCTGCTCCCACAGACGAGCTTTGGGGCCTAACTCAGCAGGAATGACATCTTTCCCTAGGACGCTGCTGCAAATCCCAAGGAATCCAGCGTGTGGCGGGGCTGCCATCGCCGTGACCTCGTGCTGGGATGTGGAGCATCCTCCTGCGGGATGCCAGCTCCGCACGGAGCCTGGAAACCCTGGAGCTTCATCCCTGGAGCTGCCAGCAGCGACATCCCCATCCCAGCAGGCCTGGGCTTCCCATGGGGACTGGGGGGTGATCCCATCGTGTGTGGCATTGGAGGTGTTTTGGGGGGGGTCCTGGCTCCTGGCTGGACCAGGGGAGCTCCAGGCCCCTTCCTATCATCCCCAGGGATCCGTTATGGAGCCAGGAGACCTCGGGGGAGAAGGGGGGGGGGGCGGGGGGGCAGGGGACCCTAGGGCAGGCCTTGGGGGGGGGCT
>VWZO01012377.1:4426-32941 GCA_013396975.1 Bucco capensis
CCCCCCCCCCGACTTCTCAGTAGCGCCACAGAAGGTTTACATTCCAATTCTCAGGCTGTAACGCAAACATTCAGGCCCAAGCCATTACAAGCTGACAATGTTTTTGAAAATATACTGCCAGCTTTTGGAGGAATACAATCACCTTTAAAGGAACCCTGGCTAGAAGCAATATCATCTCAGCAGAATTAATTCTGCTCCAGCCCAAACCAGGACACTATATTATTACAGACTATTATGTAATATATACTTATGTGTATACATTTTCAGAGAGCTCTTCTGTGCATTGGAAAATAGAATGTTAGTCTCATCTTCCTTGTTAATTAATGTGGGATTTTGAGAGCTACTATTTTGGTTCTGATGTAGATTATTTTAGCTCCCCATTTCTGACTTGTAAAGTAGGAATTTGCTGTAAACATGAGATTGATTTGAGCAGATTTTCTGAAAATTGCATTAGACTATGGAAATGCAAATACGAGTTTGAAAGTTTGATCTGACTATTAGCTTTGAAAATAGGAGTGAAAATGAGCAAAAAGCTACTAAGCTTAGAAGTTCTCAACCAATAAATCAATATTTACATATGAGTTGTAAGAGGTTGTAGGTCAGTGGACTTGATACTGAAGAAGAAGAGTTGCTGGGTGATTGAAACTATGCTTTAAGATGATGACGAATGAGCAGTTTTATCTCCTTTTGGAGGCAGTTGGGGTAACTGTTTCTCCTCTCTCCTCAGAAACCTCCTGAAACCACAGGACATTCCTCTGTGACCTGTATAAATGAAGTTCAGTTGTAGGGGAAAAAAAATCTTTGCATAAACTCTCTCTCCAGCAGTTCTCCCTTCATGCACTGTCTTGATACTCCGTAGCTTTAAATGAATAAAAAAATGCCTTCTAGATAGTATTTTCTAGTGCCTTCATATGTTTTTATATACAGCTTTCTTACCCATTTGAACTCTGCCTTTTTGCTACAGCATAAAGCAAGAGAAAGACCTTGTGTCTTGAAGATCAAAAAAAGCAATTATGCCACACTTCGAAGTGACAAATTTAAATCCTTTGTTAACTAAAAATTATAGAATACCTGATAAGAAACCAAGAAATTGGGGCACACAAAAGTTGCATTGCTTTTCCCAGGTTGTATTTTTGTTTGGCTGCTTAGTTGATTTTTTTTTCTGTTGCTTTTCATCACTGGGAAAGGCTAGAAATCTTCAGTTTGTAGGTTCTGCCCTCTAAGTTTATAGTGATAAAACATTAGCTTTTGAGATGTTCCTGTTCACTGCATTCTTTATTTAAGGGATACATAGAAGAAATTAAAAAAAATATAAACAGGAAATAAACCAGTCTTTTTGTGCATTTTTAAAACAATTGAGGAGCATATTCCATAAGCTAACAACGTATTAGTGGTATTGATAAAAAAAAGAGCTAAAAAATAGAACTTGAGTGCTCACTTAGAGACAAGTAGCTTAATACTATTAGTACTGAATATTTTTAATAAAAGACCTCTGTATAATTCAAAAAAATAATTAAAAAAAATCACAAGACTTTATAGTAGGTGAGCTCAAAAAAACAATGTCTAGTTTAATAGCTAATTGGTTTTCTTTGTATTCCATTGGAGACATTTTATCCTTTTTTCCCATAGTCGTATGACAAGATATATCTTATTTACGACTTTTTCACTGGTTTTTAGCTAATTTTTTATTTTGTGTAATATTTTAATAGCAAAAAATAACAGAAAAAATGAATTCCAAACCTTGTATTTCTTCATTTATACAGAGCAGGAAAACACTTTTGTAATCTACTACTCTTTTATCCTTCTAGTCATTTTACTTAGAGATAATGTCAAAACGAATTGAACGTTTGTCATTGGATAACGCTCTCACATTGCAAGATGAACGTTAAGACATTTATGAAAAATAGAGTTTCACCTGAAACAGAGATACCTATTTCAAAGCAGGAAATCATTTTCCAGTCAAAATATTCAGTGCTAGTCTTAGGATTGCTGTCCGTGCTGACCATCTTGGAAAAGTGAAGCAGATGAGAAACAAAAGTGGATAGCTCTTTCCCCACTTGATAGTCATCATAAAAGATCCTTTTTATAGTATCTTAGGAACAGGATTAAAAAAATAATTTGCCAGGTATAAGAAAAAAAGTAATGGAAGATTTTCTGTAAGTATTTTCCAGTTTATTCTCAATTTTATTTTACAATAGTCGCAAAGAGGTGTATAAAGTTACAAAAAAGACACAAAAATCAATAAAGTTAGAAAGTCTGAATATTTTTTATCTGATAAATATATCTTTATATTAAAAATGTTGTGTAGTTTTACTTTTCATACATATAACAAGATGAAACTTAAAAAAATATTCCCATTATTGCCACTGACTGTTTGCAAAGATCTTGCACATCTTAGCAACCAAAGGAAAAAAAAAAGATAAAATTTCAACAGTATTAAGAAAATGTGAATAAAATATGATCCTAGGCAGCTTTGTTTTCCTTCCTTTTTCTTCTTCCCCCCCTCCCTTTTTTACAGAACAAGTAAAAGAGCAGGCAATATTAGGAAACCCATACATACATTCCTGCCATAATCATTGTGCTGAAAAGCCATAGCTATTTGTTTTGACACTAAGTAGCTGGTAGTTTAGAGAATATGGACATATTCCAGGGCAAATTTAGGTTCTCCTACAGGTATTTGATTATATGTCTACAGTATAAGGACATTTCCCAGCACTAGGGACACAGACTTTCATTTTGTTGCAACATATATTAAATTTAATCTATCCCTTTAAATTGCCCTAAATTATCACAGAATAGCTCAAGTTGGAAAGGACCCATGAGGATCATCAACTCCAGCTCCTGGTCCTACACTGGACACCCCAAGAATCACACCATATGCCTGAAAGTGATGTTCAAGCACTTCTTGAACTCTATCAGGCTTGGTGCCATGATTGTTTCCCTAGGGAGGCTGTTCCAGAGCCCTACCACCCTCTCGGAGAACAATCTTTTTCTGACATCTAGCCTAAACGTCCCCTGACTCAACTTCATTATATTTTCTCTAGTCCTAATATTGTCTACAAGAGTGAAGATGTTGGTGCCTGCCCCACTGCCTCCCCTCTTGAGTATGTTGAATACAACGATGATTTCTCCCCTCAGTATCTTTTCCAGGCTAACAAAACCAAGTGACCTCTGCTGCTTCTCCTAAGACTTCCCTTTCAGACCCTTCACCATCTTAATAGCCCTTCTCTGGATGCTCTCTAATACCTTCATGTCTTTCATATAATGCAGAGCCAAAAACTGCACACAGTAATCAAGCTGTGGCCACACCAGTGCAAGAGTAGAGTGGGACAATCACCTCCCTTGACTGGCTAACAACGCTGTTCTTAATGCACCCTGGGACCTGGACCCAGTTGGCCCTCCTGGCTGCCAGACCACACTGGTGACTCATGCTCAATCTGCTACCGGCCAGAATCTCCCAGGTCCCTTTCCGCAGAGCTGCTCTCCAGCCTCTGCTTCCTTAGTCTATACACACATCTGGAGGTTGTCCTGCCCCAGGTCCATAGCCTGGCACTTGTCCTTTTTAAACATCATGACATTGGTGATTACCCAGTTTTGTATCATCTGCAAACTTACTTACTATCCCTTCAAGTCCTAATATATATGTAACTCGAAAACATAGCTGAAAGCAGAAGTTGACTAGGCATGGTTACAGCTACCTTCCCAGTTTCTAATTAAGGTGCATTATGAACTTGCTTCATGTATCTTCTATTTTGTTGTTTTGACCTTAGTAGTACTGAGACATCTGGTGTGGACAGTGTCATGAGAAGCACAATCAATAGAAAGTCTCCCTGAAGAAATAACTACAGTAACACAGCTTTAGGAAAACAAAAATTCTATAAAGTGTTTTCTATTCAGTGTAAATAGAAAAAATATAACACACACAGAAAAATGGAGATCAAAGTAGATGCAATTAAGATGATACCCTACCAGACACTAATCAAAGCCGAATTCCTACTCTCTTGCTAGAGAGAGGAAAATCTTATATTAGAAACAGTGAAAAAACAATAATATCCATGTCTTCTTCATTGCATTGGCTATAATTAGTGTTTTCATATGAGGTTTCCTCTACTGTATGAGAAACAGACATCACTAATTCATGTGAGCAGATAATCATGTACAGGTTGGTTTAATGAGATTAGTGGATTTTTGTAATTATTTTGGTTATACACGGCCTATAACTCATACCATTCTACCAATATGTGATTACTTTTGTATAATTTATTTCTTCTTAAGTCCCCAGTTTATTATACTAAGTCATATAGTTACTGACTTTATTATATAGCTTACTTCATCATGATTTTTATTTTTTTCTGATTGGAATTTCATCTTCCTCTGAGTCCACAAATCTCCCCTTATATTCTTGGGATTTCTTTCACTGAAATAATTGTGGAAAGTATACAAAATAAGTCATTATATTTGCTCATTTGCAGAGAATCATCATGGTCTTTAAAGTGCTAATTGGGCAATGGTGAGATCACTCTGAAGAGCCATCATACTACGACATACACCTTAGAGTATTGAGACCTTATCAGCTCCACTTCGGCTGATTCTCTGCCCACAAGAATGATGCCTCAGATCAAGGGAAATATGAAAGGCATCATGATTTCTGCATTTATTAGACAGAGTATATGTTTGATGGAGAAAATGCCACTCCAGAGTTTGAGCCATATAAAAACAATGTATTGCACTGCAAACCCTTGGGAAAACTACCCTAAATTTTCTGTCTAAAGCCCTTAAGTACTAAGAAAAAGTTTGTGTTAGAGGTGGGTCCACAAAAATCAGTGCATATCTCTATTAACTCCTCTTGATTAACATGGTCAATAAGGAAGAAGACTTAAAGGTGTACACATATCTGCAGAACTATGATTTTATTGGCATCATGGAGACATGGTGGGATGAATCCTATGACTGGTGTATTAGAATGGAAGGATACAGGCTTGTTATAAAGGAGAGGTATGAGAAATGAAGAGGATGCTGCTCTAAATGCCCAGATGGAGTGCATGGAGTTCTATCTGGGGATGGATGAGAGGAGCTGATCAAGATCTTATGGGTTAGGATTAAAGGGAGGATAGAGACAGTTGACATTATAGTGGGCGTCTGCCATAGGCCATCTATCTGATCAGGAAGGCTGAGTGGATGAGGCCATCTATATACAGTAGTAGCCTCACAGTCAAGAGCCATTCTCCTCAAGGAGGAAGGACTTCAACAATTCCAATATATGTTGGAGGGACAATTCAGCAGGACATAAGCAATATAGGAGATTCTTGGAATATATTGATAACTTCCTTCTCCAGGTGATAAAGAAGCAAAAAAGGAGAGGTGTTATGATTTAGCTAGTTCTCACCAACAAGGAGAAACTTGTGGGAAATGTGAAGCTCAAGGACAGCCTTGACTGCAGTGACCATGACATGGTGCATTTCAAGATCTTTGGGGCAGAAAGCAGGATGCACTCAAGTTTGCTACCCTGGATATCAGGACCTCTTCAGAGTTCTGCTTGGTAGAGTACCATAGGATAAAGCACTTGAGGGAAGAAGGGCCTAAAAAGGTAGCTAATATTCAAAGATCACCTCCTCTAAGATCAGGAACAATGTACCCCAACAAAGAGGAAGTTAAGCAAAAAACACCAGGGTGCCTTCATGAATGAACAAGGAGCTCCTGAAAAAAAGTCAAAAACAAAAAGGAAGCCTACAGGGATTGGAAGCATGGCAGGTAGCCTGGGATGAATACAGAGAAATTGTCTAAACAGCCAGGGATCTGGTTAGGAATGTCCAAGTCCTGATAGAATTAAATCTCGCAGTGACTTCAAGGGCAAAAAAGAAAAATCTCTATAGGCACATCAGTGATAAAAGAAAGACCAGGGAAAATGCTGATCCTCTCTAGAAGGAAACAGGATATCTGGTTACCCAAGGATATGAAGGCTGAGGTACTCAAGAATTTTTTTCCTTAGTTTTCACCGGCCAAACCATGTCACAGAAGACAATGGCAGGGATTGAGAGAATGAAGAGCTTCCTCTGTAAGAAAAGACCAGATTCAAGACCATCCAAGGAACCTGAAGGGTCACAAGTTCATGGGACCTGATGAGATGCAACCATAGGTCCTGTGGGAACTGGCAGATGAAGCTGCTAAACCACTATCCACAGTTTTGTGAAATCATGGTAGGCTAGTGAAGTTCCTGCTGATTGGAAAATGGGAAATATAACACCTATTTTTGGAAAAGGATAAAAGCAAGACTAGGAAAACTATAGGTTGGTCAGTCTTACCTCTGTACCCAGCATGATCTTGGAGCTGATCCTCCCCAAAACTATCTTAAAGCACATGGAAAATAAGGAGATGGTTGGTGACAATCAACATGGCTACACTAATGGCAGACCATGCTTGATTTGGTGGCCTTCTATGATGGAGTTACAGATTTGGTGGATAAGGGAAGGGCAATTGATGTCAACCGCCTAATTTTATGCAGAGTATTTGACACTGTCTGACATAACATCCTTGTCTCTAAATTGGAGACACATGGATTTGAGGGATGAAACACTCAGTGGTTAAGGGATTGGTTGGGTAGTCACACTCAAAAAGTTGTTGTCAATGGCTCATTGTCCAGGTAGAAACCAGTGATAAGTGGTGTTCCTCAGGGGCTGGTATTCAGGAACAGCACTATTTAACATCTGGCATTCCTCAGGGGCTGGTATCAGGAACAGCACTATTTAACATCTTTGCCAGCAACATGGAGAGCAGGATCGAGGGCGCCCTCATCAAGTTTGCCAATGAAATCAAGCTCTGTAGTATGGTTAACATGCTAGAAGGAAGGGATGCTACCCAGAGAGACCTCGAAAGGCTTGAGAGATCTTGAGAGTGCAAACCTCAGGAATTTCAGCAAGGTCAGGTGCAAGGTTGTGCACATGGCTTGGGGCAATCCCAAGCACAAATACGAGCTATGCAATGGCTGGGTTGAGAGCAACACTGAGAAGAAGGACTTGGGGGTACTGGTGGATGAAAAGCTGGAGGTGAGCTGGCAATGTACAGTTGCAGCCCAGAAAGACAACATCCTGGACCGCATCAAGAGAACTGTGGCCAGCATGTCAAGGAAAGTGGTTCTCCCCTCCACTCCACTTTTGCAAGATCCTACCTGGAGTACTGTGTCCAGCTATGGGTCCCCCAGCATAAGAAAGTTGTGGGCCTGCTTGAGCGGGTCCAGAGCAGGGCCACGGAGATGATCAGGGGGTGGAGCACCTCATTTATGAGGACAGGCAGAAAGTGTTGGGGCTGTTTAACCTAGAGAAGAGAAGGCTCAGGGGAGACCTTATTCCAGCTTTCCGATACTTAAAGGGGGCCTACAGAAAAGACGAGGAGGTACTTTTTACCAAGGAGTGTAGTGACAAGGTGAAGAGTAATCGTTTTAAACTGAAGAAAGGGTAGATTTAGATTAGATGTTAGGAAGAAATTCTTTACTGTGAGGGTAGTGAGGCACTGAAACTGGTTGCTCAGAGGAGTTTTGGAGGACCATCACTGGAAGTGTTCAGGGTCACATTGGAGGAGGATTTGAGCAGCCTGGTCTGAGATGCTAGATGCCACTACCGCTAGAAGAACTTTAAAGTCCTTTCCAACCCATACCATTCTATGATTCTTGGATTTGCAGTCATCAGTAGAACCCTTAGAGCAATACCTTGAACTTATTTCCCATGAATTTGTAGGTTACAGTAAATTTGCTTTCAATCTCATACTTATGTTTCCTTCTGTCCTGCAGATAATGTGAAGGAAAGTAAGAGAGACACTGTTAAATTCCCTGACTGTAAGGAAATCCTCTCTGAATAAAACCAAATGTTGTAATTCCAGAAGCAAATGAAAGGGAGATTTATGCCAAAATCTGAACAAATTTTATGCTTTTTAGATATCAGAACAGATGCATTGAAAAGTATGCTGTTTCTCCAGACCTTTGCAGGGAAATGATGTATCTTTCTTACAGAAATCAAAAATTAACTACACATTTTTGGTAGAAATGTTAAATAATATTGATCACACCTGGTAAGCATACTAGTTTATTACTGGCTGTAGTAAGTCAAATTTTCAATCAAGATACAGTAAAGATTGACCTTTCCTTCTCTGCTACTGACCTACTAATTCAAATTTGCTTTCAAGCTTAATCTTATAATGTGGTATGACGGAAGTCTTAGCCTTCACAAAGGTCTGATGTGTAACCCTCCGAACAGAAAGTACATGTAGGAGTTGATCTTAATTGTGTGTGAAGCCATTTATAATATTCACTTTGAGGAGACAAAAAATAAACACAACAAAACAAGACAAACCATTCTAGTTTAAGATTCTAGAACAAACCTGTAATGACTCTTTCTATACATTTGTTAGATAACCACTCACCTTTTTATCATGTTAAATAGCTTAATTGTAAAAGCTATTACAATTTATTACAAATTAAACAAATTAAATCCTGTTTTATTCACATAGTATACTAATGCTTTTTAACACAGCATTTACTCTTTTCCTGCAAATCTGATATTTCTTCTTGCCACTTTTATGCTTTCTCTCCTGTTAATACTACTCTCCTAGTAACTTCCTCAGTGTAGGTTTTTTTCAGCAGTATTTCTTACTGTCATGGTTTCCCAAGGCATGGAGTGTTCCTAACAGGGATACAATCCTAGAGGAGATATTCTAGTTAAAATCAGAGGGACTAAAAAGCAGTACAGCTTTGTTATGATCAACAACACAACAACAAAACAAAAACCCGAGCAGACAAAACACACACCCCCAAAACTAGTAATGGAATTACCAAATACTCTCTTAATACTCAACTTACTCTTAATTCTATTCCATTCGTCATTTTACATTATGCAACTTTATTCTTATTGAAAATCAGCGAGGCTTCGGATTTTTCTGGGTTTGCTTACAGTTTGGATTCATCTAGTTTTGCTATTTGTATAATTTTTATTTATTTGTCATTTGTCTGTATTGTAACCATGACTTCTCTTCAAGAAGAAATGTTGAGAAGCAGGCATCATTGTTGCTGTGTAAAAGATAATTCCTAATGTGAAAGCATTCTAAAAAAATCTAAAAATACCTTTATAAAGTCAATAGTTTGCGAAGTCTGTTGGATAACTGACATGAATGCAGCACTTAAACATGAAATAAGCCTGTCTAAATGTTTCTGGTTTTAATAGGGCTGAAAGATTGTCGACATAATCTTTTAGATAAGACAGCTAGAGCTGTCTTAGGACCTTATGTATTGTCAGTTCATTTCAGAAGCCAGACTTAGCAGTTCTTGAGCATTGTTTTTTGTTATATATCAGGATTTTGAAGTTGTGTGAAGTTCCTTTTGAACAGCTTATTGTTGTCAGTGGAGTAGAATTTCTAATGCACTTGTATCTATTTTTGGATACCTCATTAAAATGAGATATTGTTTCTGTATTTATTAATCCCTATTTAACTTAGTACAGCTTTTACCTGATTAGAGATTTGTTGAGATACTAATGTATGTAGTTAAGAAGTTTTGATTTCAATTTTTTTTACATGGACTCATAAGCATTGGTTTTAATGCACATATTTCTGCTCTCAATCTGATTCTTTACCTATAAAATGATATTTAGAAGACTTGAGCACATCTGACAGTTGATAGATTGAAGACCAGTAACACGAGAAAACTAATCTCTGTATGTGTTCTTAAAATTAATATCAACTTACGTTTGAAACTTTCTTCAAGAGTTTTAGTACAGAATATATTTAAAAAGAAAAACAGAAGCATCTTTAGCTAGTTAGGAAATGTAATGCAATTTAAATAGGATTCCAATGTTATTTATACTGATAGAATATCAGTTGATGTGTACCTTAAAAAGATATACATAACACAAATATCTTAAATAGGATCAGAAGTTAGCTGATGACTGGCTTTTACATTAGAGTAGTTATTATGGTAAATAACTACAGTGTGGTCATCTTTGAATGACTGGTAACTAATACCTTCTTTCAAGATAAAAACACACAAAAAAGACAAAATGCTTCAAAGGGTAACCTCATTTTTTGCAGTTTATTAAAGGGCCTCTTATGCACTAAGCTACAGACTGAAAGAGTGTAGAGCAGGTAGTATACCTTTTTTCTGTATGCTTATGTATTTTACTGATTGATTTCAGGAATGTCCATTGCTGGAACATTTCTCTGACAGCACACTGGAATCAGTATACTCTTAAAAAAAAATAGTATCCCCCAAACCAGAAACTTGCTAAATCAGTGATATGATTTAACAAAATCAATTACTATCATCTCCAGAAACAAAGTATGCAAGATCTGGCTAAGTCAATAATCATGTTAAGTCCTCCACATGGTCATGTCCAATACTCTAATACTAGGCCATCTGCCTGGCAATTATCACGTGTTCTAAAATAAACATAATTAGACTTGAAGATAATATAAAAACAGACATATTTCCTATTCTGCCTTTAAGTGATAAATTCCAGTCCTATTAGCTTTTTTCTTATCAGCTCTTCATTTTATTGCCTTCATCTTTAGTTTCTTCACCAGTTAATTTTCTTGTTCTTTTTCTTTATTGATTCTGCCCTTTCTTCGGTCTATACCTTTGTTAATATTTGACTTCTCTCCTTCAAATTCTCTTGAATGTGAGAAGTTTTGCTATGCTTTTCTTCTTGCTTTTCTTTTAAATTTGGTGAGGCACTGGAACAGTCTTCCCAGGGAGGTTGCTGAGTCACCAGCCCTGGAGGTGTTTACGAAATGTGTAGATGTGGTGCTGCAGGACATGCTCTAGTGAGGGCAGAGGTTGTGTGGTTTGTCCAGTTTTTTTGGTTTGTGGTTTGTTTTTTTTTTGATTGGACTTGGTGATCTGAGAGGTGATTTCCAGCCATGAATATTCTGTGATTCTGTAAATATCTTTATCATTTTTTACTTCGTTTTTTTAAAAATATCTTTCATCTGCTTTCATAGTTCCTTCCAAAGTCCTACTTCGCCAGTCTAGTTTTGCCTTTCCTTCATTAATTTCCATTACATTGATGTATTGGCTGTGAAGCTGACCGTCTTCATTTTCTACAGAAACATTGTATAAAACAAAGGTTTGGAAGTAATTGAGGTGAATGGCTTTGCTAGATCATTCCTTTTCTTCTATTCCAGGCTTGTACATGAGTTTACTCTCTTCTCTGTGTTTGGAAGGCAAGGTCTTCAGAGCAATTATTATTCCCATATGCATTTTGAGTTTCTAAAACACTTTTGCAACCCTGTACTTTTTGACATGGGAATAATAATCCATTGTATTTTAAGAACCTTGACACATAATTTAAAATATATATTAAGGGACAGAAACAAATGTTGTAATCCTACGTGGCCATATGACAAAACTTTGAGTTTATATGAAGGGTGAAGTTTTACAGACCTTAAGAAAGAAGATATTTTTCTACCAATTGGGTGAAGAAAGTATAGTACCATATAATCTTGAAATGTCAAAAAAATACCATGTTGATAGGTGCTAGAATTAATTTTACGTGGAAGTACAAGAACAAGTAACTTCAGATTTATATTAATAACTAATGTAAACATAACTACATTGTCAATTTTAAAGATAAGTTAAATAATTTTTTGTGTTTTTAACTTCATGTCCACTGTCTCCATTGTTCATTACATATCTTAGCAGTTGTCTGCGCTTTTTCTAAAATGTGGCTAAAGTCTTTATTAAGAAAAAAAATTATATTTTGATTCCATGTCTGTCTAAAGTTTTTCCATCATTTTCCAGAGAATATTTATTTAATTATCACATGTGGGATAATATGCTGTATAGCCTACATACCTTGTCTCTTTGGATGCCTAATATATTAGTTCACCAAAAGTAGCATTTCTGTTTACGGTTCTTACACATACCCATTCCCATTTTCACTGAAGCCTTTATCAGCAATCCAGGAGGAAATTAGTGTTTTTACTTTCTCTTTCATGTCTCCTCTGTAAATATACAGTGGTGATACAGCTTTATTTCACACCCACAGAGGTTGTACAGTGAATCACTGCATCTCAAGACTGTGTTTCCTTTCTGAGAAACAATCAGCCATTGTACAGCAATTTGCAGTAATGCTTAGAATACTTTTGGTGAAATCTCATGATAGGTAAAATTAACCTGCAGTCACCATTGTGTTTTGTATCAGCTTCTCTGATGGCCGGTGGTCAGTGTACCTTGCATACTGATCTTGCTAAATCTAAGAAGCTAAAATGCTTCAGACTGATTATTCAATTTGGTGACCTCCAAGGAACCTAAAGGATCAGAGAATGGTATTAGTTTAGCAGGAACTGCCATTCCCTCTCAGTCAATAGGGAGCTATAGGCTTAGCATAGGGTTTGACGAGTTGTATGCTGCTAGCGTTCTACTTCTGGAAATTGCATTATTCTGTTTCTGGCTAACTTGGAAATTCAAGTTCATTATCCTGCTCAGTGTTTTCACAATCTGAATACATTTATCCATCATTGCAATTTTCTTGAAAAACACCACATATAGCTAAAAAAAAAGACCTAAAATATATGATTAACAGAAGAATCTCTGAAAGTATTTGGACATTACTAATGTTCTCTGAAAGTGTTGTGACAGCTATTTTTTTAAACTGGCAAATTAATATGTATCTTAATTGAGGAAACATGATTAGCAGATTTTGATACAGGTTAATCGGGTTATGGTGGCCCACTCAGCAGTACAAGCAGAACTAGGTTAGGAGCTGGGATTACAAATCCTGCCTGCAAGTCCTTCGATGAGTTCATCAGACAACGTCAGTGTTTCCTTTCCTCGTATTTGGCAATTTTTCATAAAACTAGACTTCCTGGAGGAAGTCTTTTTAGTTTTTAAAAGCTGACATTTTCTGGTAAATGTGTTCCAATGATGAAAAGAATGAATATACATTTCAAACAACTGGCTGTGTGTGACATTTTTCAGAGATTATGTACCAACAATGAGCCTTGATAACATGGACATCATATGTACACATCATATTTCTTACTTAGCTTGTCTTTATTAAACAGACATCATTACAGTCATGTCCTTATCTTTTAGCAGTGAGCATCTGAGAACTGGATGATTCATTCAGTAGCGGTTAACACTATCTGAAAAGAGAACAGTTACCAATTTCAGAATCGTGCTCAAATTTCTAGCTTTATGCCTTGTTTAGGAGTATCTGGGACAGGTAATTCTAAAGGAAGTATTTTCTCAAAGAATTAATTGCATAAGTATAACAAATTGAAAAATAATAACGAACCAGTATAAGGACACGTAACAGTTATATAGCTAAGTGCTCTCTAAAACAAATACAAACATGTTTTTGTTCTAGTCAAGTTGTCACTCTAAAATAATTCAAAGGCCACTTAAGTCAAGTTGTGTCTACCTGTCCATGGACTTAGTGAGATTTAACCTCAACCCCACTCCTTCTTACACTCATATGTAACCTGTTTGGTAAAATGTTGAATATTTCTTTTCCCCTTTATGTTGGACTGTATTTTTTTCCCTTTACAGATTGTGCATTTCTTCACTATGTTAGTTTGTCCTTCATTGTTTTGAAGCCTTTATTGCTGTGCTAACCACTGGTTATTTGTTTTACCTGTTTTTCTTCTCCAAAAGGTATAGCAGATCTGATCAGTTCCAGTTTAATCCATTGGGTAGTACCCCTTTCTCTGCATTTCCTGTGGCAAAAACACTCCTTAAGAGCCTTCCCCTTCTTAGACAGAACTTATTTCTCAGCCCTGCAGTACAATTTATCTGCTTTCGTACTAAGACTTTGCATTGCTAAGGACTACTAGCAGTTGCCCCCTTGTGATAATCAATTTACACACAGTCAAAGCAATTTACCTGTTTCTTTCAAAATGATATAAACCTTTCAGTATGACTAGTAATATTTCCTTTTTATTTTTTCAATTAACACAAATAGTTTATCCAAAACAGTGTTTATATATGTCCAGAATTTAAGACATACTAAACCCCATTTTGTATAGGATAGAATCTTTTTTGAATAAACCAGAAAAATAATGTGCTTCCTGTCATCTTAAGAGAGTTCTCTTACATTTACTTATGTTTTGTATGTGTATTAAATTTGTTTGCTTGTTTTTATTACCTTTGTATGGTTGAGATCCCCCAGTATGTTTGGGTTTTTTATTAGAATTGTAATCTATAATTAGAATTATACCTAAGGAAGTTATGCCATCTATGTTAATATCCTTTCTGAGTGAACAGTTGGCATTTTGTCATAAACTGTGGAGTTTTCACCACAGCACAAAGTCTGAGACCCTTATTCTCACTGGTTGTATATTATGACTGTCTTGGCATGCCACATATGCTAGGTGGGACCTCATTTTTAAGTGCAGAATAACTTGTGGAAGACTAATGGAGTATATATTCTAGAGGTTCCAGATGTTTTAGGCATTTTCATCATTTTCTATGTTTTTATGAGATCTTAATGATCTCCTGTAGACATAATAAGCACAGTTATTAATATTGGTTGAAAAATAAAATAAAATGAAAACCCACACATAAAAAAACAACCCAACAAATCTCCTCCCTCTGAAACTGGTCTTTCTATTCTTCTACAGTCATAATCTGTATGTCTTCTCTCAGACTTTTCTTTAAGAAATTGTAATCGATTTCTAAATTTCAAGCATTTGAAAGTATAAGTAGTTAATTAATCCTTTTTCTTTCCTTCATAGAAAAACTGATTTGTTCTATGAACTTCCATTTTAAATCTTTATTTTAAAATGAACACAAACTAATAAGACAATGTAAGAAAAAAATCCTTGCAAATAGGCAGCTGAGAGAAATATAGATTTCAATGAAATTATTGTTTTGCTACGTTGTTGAACACGATGTTTATTACTATGCCATTCTCTGAAACTGCTTCATAAGTGGGGAAAAAGTTGAGGTGAAATTAAGTACTCTGCTGGAAAAAAGAACTGCAGAGATATGATATTTCACTATTCACTGCACTGGGTATTGTATGACCTTGGCTGGACACCTGGTGCCCACCAAGACACTTTGTCACTCATCTCCTCAGCAGGGCAGGTAGTGGAGAAAATAAGATGGAAAAACCTCTCATTGGTTAAGATAAAGGAAGTTTAATAAAGCAAACACAAAGATCCCATGTGAAACAGAGGAAAATAAAATATTTTATTCTCTACTTCCCATCAGCAAGCAATGTCCAGCCACTTCCATAAGACACATCATAAATACAAAATGCTCTTCTTTCTCCTCTTTCTCTTGATTTTCATTGCTGAGTAGACTTCATGTGATAAGAAATATCCCTTTGATCAGTTTATGTCTACTGTCCTGGCTACATCCCCTCCACAGATCTTGGCTATGCTCAGTCTACTGGTGAGAGGATGAATGTTGGAGACACATCCTCAATGTGGTGTGAATACCGCTTAGCAGCAGCCAAAAGCAAAAGCTGTATTATCAGCACCTTTCTAGCTACCACTACCAAGCATAGTGCTGTGAGGGCTTCTGGGGGAAAACAGGCTCCGTTGCAGCCAGACCCAACTCACTGGGAAATCAGTAACTCATATTCTCACTTCACTTCTACTTTGTCATGTGTAACTTTAAGTCCTCTGCAGAATGTCGTTAGCTAGTATCCAGATGTAGAATCAGTCAGGCCAACAAGGAAGGTAAACCAAGGGACTATTTCTAGATGAGGCACCATGCAAAGAATCTCATCCTGAGAGCTAATATGATTTCTATATCTGTAATTATTTTCAGTTTGGACACTTCAGATGCTCATGCAGTGGTTACCAAGGCTTGCTTTGAGTTTGTTTACAGGAGTCTGAAGTTATACCATAGAACACCAAAGAGAACTTTTTGGTGAAAAAACTTGTCTCATGAAAAAGAAGAGTCCTTAAAAGTAAGAATCTTCACATCAACAGAACAAAGACATGATTGAGGAACTGAATCTATAAATTTTCATAATTTAGTTGTACCAAAGGAATAATCTCTATTTGACAGATACACAAAGGTCATTCATGTGAGATTAAAGATCCTGAAGCAAGTAATTGCCTTCAAAACTATGGCTGAGAATGGAAACAAAACTGGGACACAATTTAGGGGATTTAGTGGTTTAGAAGTGAACTGGGACATTGGTACTTGTAACAGAAGAATACCTAAAGCCTCAAATGTTATTGATATTCCCAGACTGATGAATGTGAACAATTATCCTGTTCACTATGTACGGTGTTTAATAATTTGGTTGAATATTTGGATCCACAATTTTATGAAACTGCAAATAAAGCTGTAAGATGCTGTGTAAATCTTCTCTTAACACATACCAATCTCAATATCACAGAATCACAGAGGTTGGAAGAGACCTCTAAGATCATCAAGTCCAACCATACCTATCACTAACATACCACAAAACCATGTCCCTAAGTAGAGCATCTACACGTTTCTTAAACATCTCCTTGGGCAGCCTATTCCAAGACTTAACAACCCTTTCAGTAAAGTAATTTGTCCTTATATCTAATCTAAACCTCCCCTGCTGCAACCTGAAGTCCTCTCCTCTTGTCCTTTCCCTGTTAAACCTGGAGAAGATACCTATCCCCATCTCATTACAACCTCCTTTCAGGTAGTCGTAGAGAGTGATAAGGTCTTCCCTGAGTCTCCTCTTCTCCAGACTAAACAAACCCAGTTCCCTTAGCTGCTCCTCAGAAGACTTATTCTCCAGACCCCTCACTAGCTTTGTTGCAGTTCTCTGGACATGCTTAAATGCCTCTATGTTCTTCTTGTACTGAGGGGACCAAAACTGAATATAGTATTCTAGGTGTAGCCTTAGCAGTGCTGAGTACAGAGGGATGATCATTTCTCTGGTCCTACTGGTCATGCTATTTTTGACACAGGCCAAGATACTGTTAGCTTTCTTGGCCACCTGGGCACACTGCTGGCTCCTGTTCAGTGGACTGTCTTTGGTCAAATAACATTTTATGCTCTTTGTACATCTGATTTTTTACTTTTTAAAAGGAAGCATGTTTGGTTAACAATTATCAAGGTGAATTTACATAAGCAATTTAATTGCATCTAAATTCAATGTGTGTTATCCTGAAGTTACTCAACATACTCTATTGCCAAGAAAGATTCTTTGCACTCTTTGCCAAACAGCCTAATATGTGTGTTATCAAAACATCCTTATTGCATAAAATTTCTTCTTATTTATGTGGTTCACACAGAAAAACACTTGAGGCATATAAGTTCCATTAGCTTCAGAGCTGGGGAACTGTGCTGCAAAATGCAAGATCCCAGACTGAGAAGTAGGTAATTCATCTAGTAAGTTGGATATAAGATATATATATATAGTAGGCTGATGGAATCATTCTGTCTAAATGGAATTATGCTTATTAAAATAAAAAAATATTACACTTGGGGCTTCTATTAACAATGGATGCATCTTGAACTGGTTGACAATGGGATGTAAATATACATTCCCAATGTTAGCCACTTTTCAATGAAACTCTTAGTCCAAGAAAACCCATGTACCTCCAAAGCGCCATCTGCACTTCCATTTCTCATCATGCTTTGACCATCACTTCCTGACATACCTAAAATAAAGTCCTTCTTACTGGCTTAGGAGGTATAAAGTCATCAAAAAGTGAAGTGCTACGTATGTTTATTAACTTTTAAATTGTAAGTAACAGATACTATGAAACTGCAAACAGTTCGTTCTGTCTTACTAAAACAGACTTAAACTTGCAAGTATCTTCTTTATAATTTGAACAGATCTTGATTTAGGAAACTGTGAGATCTAAAGGCATATGTCGATGTTACTTCAGTGTATTACTACAATATCTTGATGCCTGTTTTATACTTTCATTATTGTGTTGTGGTTATATTTTCATTATTGTATTGTGGTTTTGCTCAACTCTTTTCCGGACTTAAACTTTCGTGTGTTTTTTTTTTTTTTTTTTTACCAACAACGTGCCTGACAAGCCATGGGGCAGTGCAGAGATTTCCTTTTTAGAGTCCCATCAACCAGAAATTATAGGAGAAAGAAAAAAGATATCCTTATTAATTAAACATCACAATATGATTATTGCAGCTGAAGAACAGGCAAATAAAAACTACACTGTAAGACTAGGGGAGTATTAGATTTCTGTTGATGCTAATAGGAGTTTCAGATTGAATTTTGGTCAGTATTGTGGTCTTACAGGAAGAGCTGTTGAGAGATTAATTTAAAAGTTGCAGGAAAACAGTTTATTGAAGGAAAGGGACTCAAAAAACTAGCTTTGAGAGCAAAAAAAGGCTCAATGGTTTCTGTGGAAATATTAAGAGGAAAAGTAAAAACTGATAGTGCACAAGTACATAGACACAAGTCTTCCACAGAGAATTTATAAACTAAAAAATGTTAAGGTTTCTAACCACCAGTGTTTTAAAAATAGCATTCTGTAAAAGTAATAATCTAACAGACTGTGAATGAGACAGTGATATTTTGTTAAACACATTTGACTGTAATGGCAGAACTCTGTTATTCAGTGACCTGAGATGTTCCTTTCAACAATATGCAGTGCATGTATTCAACAGGGGAAGAGTTAAGAGCTTTATTTAGGAAGAGAAGAGAACAACAGCTTGGATGAGAGTGAAGATGGTGTAGGGACAAAAGCTGAACTCTGAGAAAGATACTAATTTTCTCATGAGAAAAAAAGGGGTGGGGGAGTAGAAGAAGCAGATGGAGGAAAAGAACCAAAAGAAACAAACAATGGTGCCTTGTTGGATTGAAAATCCAACATTATTCTGAAGGATATCTTTATCTCTTTAGTTTTTGTATTAGGAGTACATATTCTTCTGTTACGCTGATTATCTGTTGAGAACACAAAGTCAAATCTGTCCCTAATTCATTCTCTAAATGTATGTGCATTATAATACATTTTCTGATCACTAATCTTCCTTTCTTTCTCTGGTAAGTTCCTGTCTGCCTCCCTTTTATCCTCCCTTCTTATTTTCTTCCTTCCATACTATTTCTTTTCTCAGAATATGGGCAAACGCACCTGCATTTCCTCAGTAAAAGTAAGTACAGTGCCAAGTTCCCTTATTAGTGAAAACTTCTCTTTCTTCTATAACCAATAAACTAGTTCAGGAGTTGGTCTGCTGTGACCACACTGTTATTACTAAAGCTTTAGGTTTTCTGCAAAGGGAAATACACTGTCAACCAATAATCTCTAAAACCAAAGCTCATTATTGTTGATAATAATTCAGCACCATGATTAAATAAATTTGTAATTGTGCTACACAGTGAGACTTATTCTAAATATGTACCAAAACAGAAGCATAAATGTTCTGCTGGTAAGACATACTTTCCTTAAATTAGGATCTCTGTGAAAAGGTGTCAGAGAGAGGTTCTCTGTTGTCCCAAAGGCATACTTCAGAGAGTCAGGTAGTCTTTTCCCACAGTAAGGTGTAGGTGTAGTGTTTGCTATTCAGCAAAGAAAGAGTTGTCTAGTATACTCAGCTTTGTGGCATTCGATTGTCTGCTGCTTCTCTGTGTTCAAAAAAACACACAGCTGTAAAAAGAAGTAGTGGTAGCTGCAGTAGTAAAGCAGCACTTCAGTATCCGTATCAGAATTTCTACACAAAACTTTTAGTAATTTTACATGTTTTTACTACTTTTAAATATAGATTAAAAAAATAACTAAATTCTGGACCAGAATAATCCATTTATGATGAAATAACAAAGAACTAGCAAGTCACCTGAGAATTCCCATTTCTAGTGCAAAAGAAAAAGACATTCTACTGTCTATGTACAAGTATATTTTCATGAATCCAGACCCGAATAAAGATTCTAGAATATAATATTGGAAATTGGCTCTGAGTAGTAATCCTAGGCCATCTTTTGTCTCTGTTGACTTCTCTGCAAAAACAATCTGCTGGTTTTAAGTTTCTAATTTTCAAAACTTAAGAGGAGCAGCTAGTTGCATAGTTATTAAATTCTAAAAAGTGCTAAGAAATAGTGATAATTTCACAAGTAATTCTCTTGATGTTTAGAATAAACTGAAATAATGATGACATTCAATGTCTGCATTTTATTTTTTCTTTTTTTTTTTTTGAGGTGAGATTTTTTTTTTCCTCTTTTTTATAGGTATTGAGAACCCTTGATTCACATAGAATGAACACTGGATCCACAACAAAAAGTATTACAATTTCCACGTTTAAGCGGAAATTTTTAAATAGGTGTTAAGATTTATCCGATGACAGTATCTAAAGTAATAACTTGCCATTCAAAACGTGTAAGCCATGAGGAAGTTACTAGATAAAAGCACATCTTTTTGTTTTAGTTGCTTTAGAGCATCATTTTGAGAAATGTTTTGCAGAAATTCTTCTTCCCTGAAGTGTCACAAAGTATACCCTTGTGTTTTGTACTCTGGTATATTTTTACATTTCTTTGTAATTCAGATTTCTTTTTTATTTGGTTTGAGGGCTTTTTGTTTACTTGTTTTTGCTTTAGGGTTTTCTCCCCTTCCTTCTCCTCGAGTCAAGTAAGATATGTAGCCTGGAAAATTTCAGTCTTACTCTGTAACCACCAGTCTCTAGTGAGAGCCCATTCTCTGCTTAAAATACCTCTTATGGCAATGTATATAGGCTCCAAAATCCACATCAGAAAGCAAATGTTTCCTAATATTACTTTTGATGTATGAATTAATTATTTTTTATTTTATATTTATGTCATTTTGACCCATGATGTGGGAGTTTTAATTAACATGAAAAAAAGAAGATACACAATATTGTCCCTTTCTCCAGGATTGCTTGTGTGCCTGCATGATATTTCTTCAAACAATTATTAAGGGAAAAACACTAAATCTGTAAGAAAGCATGGTACTTGCTGTAATGGCTCCTCCCTTTGCAGTCAATAGCAGAGTTGTGTATACAAATGAACTCCATGGAAAAGTTTCTTTTAATTATTTATTCATTATTTCATCTTTGATTTTTATGTATGTTTTCTGTATTCAATACACAGCAAGATACTGTTACGCCGTGTATATAATTAGAACTGTCTGCTCTGATTGATAACAGTAAATCTTTAACCAAACTTACACATATTTGTTTCCTGTTTGTTAGGCTACTACACTAACCTTAGTTTTCAGCTGGTGTTTCTTTATCTGCTTGATGCAGCACTTTGCCTGTATTTGTTGTTTTTGTATTTACACAGAGACTTTAGACAGTGAGAAGGGATTTTGCATTTTGCATTTCAGAGGAGCTTCAGTCTAATGTGTTTATACTATTATTAAAACCAAGTGGCCTACATAGAGGTCAACAACTTCTCAAAGGAAAGGTGATGTCTAGTTTTTTTTTCCCCCAAAGCTTTCTCAGATAGGACTCAGAAGAAAATAGGAAAGGGTTTTATTTCTTTGTAAAGCAGGAGTGTTTTACTTCTTTGAATCAGTCTGTTTAGCAGTATATTGTCTCTGTATAAGGTTCAGTCCTTCTGACTCCAACCACTTATTTAAACAGTATTGTTTTGCTATATTGAATGTCTATTTTTTAAAGTTTATTTCTTCTGGAATTCTCATGAATGTTAGTTCTCCTAATACTGCAGTTTGTGAGCAGCTTTTTCCATTAATTTAAAAAAAATCATAGAAAATATATTATGTATAAATACATTTCTTCTTGTAGTATGTTTATTGTGTACACAGAACAAAATTTGATTATTTTGGTATTCTGGGGAGATATTTGGTGAAAACATAGTTCTTATCTTGACCAGAAGCTAGGGTCAAAAGAACAATCTTTTTGAGAAGACTTCTCAGAATGCCTTCTCTCCCCCACAGCCCTCACTAGACTGGCTGTGTTCAGGGACAGCAATAAAAGATAAAAAAAACCCAGGCACACAGACAGTGAATTTCTAAGAACAGCTTTATCTAAATTTAAATGGTACAACAGTATGAAAGAGATAAACAATAAAGAAAGATAAGGTGGTTAGTTCAAGGATGGCTTTTGGCCCTTTCGGCCCTTTTAATCACTCACCTCCTCCCCCCTTCCAATTAATCACCTCGCCCCCCTTACTTTCATTCCAGGACGGGAGTTGTACAAAATACCAGAGGAATTTCAAGAATGCCAGAGGCCTTTTTTTGTAAAGGGAGAAAAAGCCGAGCCGGGAGCACAGTTCCAGGAAAGCAGGAAGCAGCAAACAGCAAGCAGGAAGAGGAAATCTTCCTTTCCTCTTATATACACAAAAAAATACATCATCCCTCCGCGCAGTCTGTGATTTGCTGCTTCCTGTCTCTCTTGAATGATGTCTTAGGGTCACAGCCCTCAAACCCCCCGCCCCATGCAGAGATGCCGCGATGATGGTTTACGACTACGCAGATGCGGGGTTTCGATTCTCTCTTCCTTATCACCTTCTCGGCTCCTCCCGGCAAATTCTTTCGTGGCGGGGGGGAAAGTTCATTTACTGAGTCCTTAAAGAGACAGTGTCCACATCCAANAACTACTGAGTCCTTAAAGAAACAGTGTCCACGTCCAAACTCAAAAGTTCAAAAGGGAACATGACGTACACTCTTAAATTTTAATCACTCCAGGACAAGGAAGGACTGGTTTACATTCCATTTTTGACCACCTGTACTGAAGAGTAATATTGTCATTTGTGAGTGGATGAAGTAATTAAATGATCAGTTCAAATGTGCTCTTTTCTACATTTGAGAAAGAAGATATTTTCCCTGAATGTCAATATGGTTTACTGGCTCTGGGCTAGACCATAAAGTTTGCATTTTCTGTTGCAAATCTAGGAAAAGTATAATGTGCAGAATTTGCAAATGCAATAAAACATTTTCAAGATGGTGTCCTCACATTTTATCTCAGATGTTACAATCATTTCCCAGTAGGGAGGCCATAATATGGGTTTCTAACAGTAAGATCAGTGAAAACAAACCTCAGATACACTAATCCATAAATATGGCAATAAATAATTACTGTAAATATGTATAAACTTTCAGTATCACAACTGAATTCAATACTTGCTGGGTTAAAAGAGTTTTAAAATGTTTTAAAATAATTTGGCAGTAATGATACAATTCTAGCAGCTGTCTTACTAATAAGATTTCATTTGCTCCTGCTTGATATAGAGCAAGTCTAATGCAAACTGAGGTAACCAATATGTAACAGAAATTCAAAATGGCTATATTATGGCAATATTTTGGACTTTAAACAAAACTCATTGTTATGGTATCAGATGTATCCTATTTCATCTTTAAACTTATCCTCAAAACAAGGCTGGAGGCTATGTAGGCTGCAGGAGTAGTATCTTTAATTTGGCAATACTGCAGTGCCCAAAACCTGGAATTTATTTACAAATTACTAAAGTTTTAAAACAAATAAGACCAGATTTTCTGGAGTTAGCTAGTTTCACATAAATAATTGCTTGTAATTATTAACATCAGACTCTCATACCTTATTTCAGCACTTTGGTTTAAATAGCTCCAGATGAATTTTAAACAAAACAGATTAATACTAGAAACTGACTAAATAACTCATCTATATCTATGATTTAGGATACCAAATCTAAGACTTCAGAAATGAAAAGCCCATTGCATCATCTGCTCTTCTAAAACGATCTATCACATTTTGATTTACAGCTAATTGTTCTGTACAGGTATTTTTCATAGCATTTTTCATTAAAACACTTCAGAAGATCCATTTTTGTACTGTACTGTGTATTCAATCTTTGGAAAAAATGAATTCCCATCTCTCTCTTAAAAATGCAAATGCAAATCAGAAAAGATAGAATCAACTCACTCCTGAAGAACACCTCTATCTTTGGAGGCTTGTTCATTTGTTGTTTGGGGTTTTTGTTGTTGTTGTTGCTTGTTTGGGTTTTTTTAACTATATAGGACAAATATAGAGTCTATTCCAAAGAAGAGTCATCATAAAGTAAGGCTAATGCAGGCAGATTTATATCTATGTGATTCCATTCATCACAAATGAATATAATGCCCAGTGCTGAGTAATTCCCCAAGTATTCTACAAACACTGTATGTTTCAATTTCTGAAGCTGTATAGGCAAAAAGTTACCAGACAAACTGTGAATATATGTTGCCTCACTCTGGGATTCATCTAAGTTGCAATTTTTTTACCTATAACTGAATTTCTTCAACATAATGATAGATCTTTATAGAAAAACAGGATTAGAAGACAGCTGCAAGGATGTGTTGATGATAGCTGGTTACTATTAGGCAACTAGACGGCAACTGTGGATTAATATCCCTGACAGCACATACATAACTGTCTGATAATCTATTTTTGTTACAAATATGTTTAAATTTATGTATAATGAATTTTTTAGCTCATTTCTTCAAAGTTTTTGACCTTCTGGGAGGTATTTTTCAAAATTAATTTACCATTTGAATGTTTTCCCCTCTATGGTTTTATAGCTTTTTCAGCATTTAATTCAAGTTCTAGTTTTATATATTTAGCTGGAGAAAATCTTACTAATCTCTTCACTAGCTTAAGTTTCATTTCAGCAACTGACTCCTTTAAGAAGGAACAAAAAAAGTCATTGAAAGACTTTTGTTGTCTTGACTTTATGAATCATTGCAGTGACTATTCAAGACTTCATGTTCATCTTCTGATTTTCCTCAAAAACATATTTTCTAGGCAGTCTTTTTTCTGCTTTCATTTGTAACAAGCTTCAATATTCAAAGAAACTGTTTATTAATGTTGATGTCTATGTTGTTCCGGAACTGAAAAATATTAAGTTATATTAATTCATCATTAATGCAATTTCCATCATTTCCAGAAGGCGAAACAAAATGCATTTCAATGAAGAGATGAATAGAACAATATTCTGTAAGACTGTCCTTCTTTGGATCAACAAAATTAAAAGATCTGTGTTTTCTAGCACAAATGATTTGCCACTGAATCCAAATATCTTTGCAATCAAAGCATTAGTTTTGTAAAGTTAGATTTTGAGAAACTTTGATCAATATCTTGTAGCTTCATATCAGTGGATTCTACTATAACTCACTCTATTTAATACTTCAGCTAACAGAAGCAGCCCCCAGAGGCAGCATTTTGTGCAGAAATAGAGGCAGAAATTCTTCTAAGGACAGAGTTTGCATGTTAAGCAATGGTGGACATGGACCATAGTGGAGGGTCCCTGGCAGCTCCCAAGCTAATAAGAAGCCCATGCACTGATACGCATATGCAACACAAATAATGGACTTGTGGGAGGAGATCAGCAGACTACGCAGCATTAGATATAATAAAAAGGAGATGGATTTAATGTCTCTCAAGGCTCTACAAAAACCTGAACCTCCAGCTGCACCAAGAAGGGGCAGGCGGTGCCTGTAATTGTTAGGCTGGAAAATGGAGACAACCAATGCAGTAAAGCTGTGAGCTTGTGCACTCTGGCACCAGATGACTGATTCCTACCTCCACTTGCATCAGTGACCTGCAAAGTGGGTTCAGGTCCCCACCACATGAAAGGGCAGGGACTTCTGTCCAAGAAAGCCTCTGAGCTGCCTGTGCCTGAGACCTTTGGCAACATTGGCAAGATAGGGGAAAAAAACTGTGATAGTAGACTTCCCAGATATAGAGGTTACTCTGCTGACCCAGCCTGTTAACAGGGGACATTTGCTCTGTGCTGAGGGGTTTTGTCCAAGTAGGACAGAGTATTACTGCACATTTCTTCTCTATGTGGGCACTAAGAATATGGTCAGGAGATTAGGAGCTCAGAAGTGACCACATATCTCTGGGGAATGATGGCTTGATGCCTGGTGGTTTCTCTTTAGTTTTGCTGGTGAAAGCCAAGGACTTGGGAGGAGTACATGGATTTTGGAGTTCAAAAGCTGTTTGCACATTTGATGTTACCAACAGAGTTTTAATTTTTGTGACTGTGTGACCCTTTTGGAGAACTGTTTGAAAGGGAAGGAATCCACTTGACCAAGTAGGGAAAAGTCTCTTTGTAGTCAGGCTAGGTAAACTCTAAAGGAGAACATTAAACAAGAGAATGGCCAGTAATTCAGTGAGGAAACAGTGGACTAAGAGCTTCAACAAGGCCAAGTGCTGGGTCATAATAACCCCATACAACATTACAGGCTTAGGGAGGAGTTATTGGATTGCTGCCTGGCAGAGAAGGACCTGGGGATGCTGGTTGATAGTTAACTGAACATGACCCAACAGTGTGCCCAGGTGGCCAAGAAAGCTAACAGTATCTTGGCCTGTATCAAAAACAACATGACCAGTAGGACCAGAGAAGTGATCATCCCTTTGTACTCAGCACTGCTGAGGCTACACCTAGAATACTATATTCAGTTTTGGTCCCCTCAGTACAAGAAGAACATAGAGGCATTTAAGCATGTCCAGAGAACTGCAACAAAGCTAGTGAGGGGTCTGGAGAATAAGTCTTCTGAGGAGCAGCTAAGGGAACTGGGTTTGTTTAGTCCGGAGGAGACTCAGGGAAGACCTTATCACTCTCTACGACTACCTGAAAGGAGGTTTTTTAAAATCCTGTTTTGTGATTTGAGCATAAGGCATTTGAAAAGTGAAAAAAAGCTCTTGAATGAGTTTAACATCTTCTCACTGAAAAATCAAAAATCCTGGAAATTTTTATATACATGTAAGGTATACAAGTCTATATTCATTTGGTTGTAAATTCAACTAGATAGCTCTTAAGGAATAACAGACTGAAGCCAAGCTGTTAGTTATTTTCATTGATACTAAACTTGAAATAGCAGGGATTTATTCACTACTAAGATTAGCAAAAGTCAAGAAACAGAAAATTGTAACAACTCTCAGGAAATCAGAAAAAACTAGAGAACCTGTATTAGTCCATTGTGTTCACAAAATTGGATCATTTGCCCTCTTCTATCACTGAGTGAAACATTTGTATTGACTCACAGGTCAAGTATCTATTAAAATAGTGATAAATCAATCACCACCCTCACTGTCATTCACAGAAGTACAGGAAGTACACAGAAGTAATGACTGCTGTTCAATGACAGCTTAGTGGGCTTTTCTGTCTCACATAATGAGACAGAGAACTTAGGGAGTTAATGAAGGCACTGTGTATTTGAACACCTTGATAAAAAGCCAGTGAGTCAGTTGACACAAATCACTGCGTGAATCCAAGAAACAGCAGGTGTGATGAAGTGCACAGAGTCTATCAAACTCATCACATTTGAAAGTCAAAGACAAGACTTCCTTTGCTAGGAAAAATCAAAATTATATCTGCTTCTCTTTTCCTTACTTTTTCTGTACAGCAATTAAGAGCTTTGTAGACTGAAAGTATTTTATACATTGAAGTGCATCCATATTTTTATCTTCTGTTTACATGAACAATTATTAACAGTATCCCAATACTCTCCTATTGAAATAACTCCCTATAATTCTTTTCTTTAAATTTTCTTTAAGAGATGGTTCTTGCCTGAGTTGCCAGATCTTGCCATCCTTTTTGCATTTCTTTCATAGAAACTAAATGAACAATTTAAATTAAATTGTTAAATTTAATTAAATTAAATTAACAATTTTTTTGTAAAGTTTGACAGTGGGGAGGTGTTTGTCAGTGTAATTATTTCACATTTTCAGAGAAAAGGAAGTATCCTCATAAGATGATCACTTTATTTAGTGTAGAAAATGGCTCTGATTATTTTATTTCCTCTTTATTTTCAGAGTGCAGCTTTTAACTGTCTATATTGTGGACATTTCTTATAGTAAATTCAGTGGAAATAAATATTTAATCTCTAGTGTCTCATTCTCACTTTCCAAAAGTTACTTTGGCCATTTGAGACTACCCCATAAGGAAAGTCTTTTCACATCTGTCTGTGGGATAACAGACTTCACTAGAAGTAGTATCTGAATTTGGGACTCTCGTTAGTTATTTAGAGCTGTCATTCACTAAATCCCCCATTGGAGTTTGCTGTAAATTTCTGTGAAAACCTGGAAGAAGCACAAGCAGCTTCTTTTTTGAATGCAAGCCATCTCTTTTTTGTCTCACACACTAAAACACGAGTGAACTCCCTCATCTGCTAGTGACATACTGTTTCAGAGGCCGTCCAGAACAAGCACTGTCATGATAGTGCTGTCAACTTAATATTTGCTAGATGTAATGAAGTTCCTCACAGCATAAGGAAATTCAGTCCTTGGATTGCTTTTACACCACATAATCTGGTTGATCCACAGTGATCCTAAGGATTAGAAAACTGCAGGCAAGCAGTAGTATAATCTGACTCCCTTTGGATGAGATTTCTGAAGTTTCCAAACAAGGGAGGGGTTTATAAGCATGAATTGAATATTCTGATTTTCACCATTTGTATTATTTTAATTTACTAATAAAAAATACAATCCAGGTTATCTTAGTGATAGGATTGCATTCCTTATCAATTAAAATATTCTTTACCTCTGTCTTTCTTCAATCACTCTTATGACCACTACAGCCATGGTCTGCTACCACAGGTCAGTTCAGTTAGCCTCTAAAAGAACATTCAGTAGTATTCAGGATCATCGTTATCTGATCCTAAGTGGATTATCATAGAATCATAGAATCATAGAAT
>VWZO01012378.1:30177-59040 GCA_013396975.1 Bucco capensis
GTGAGACCTCATCTGGAATACTGTGTCCAGTTCTGGAGCCCTCAATAAAAAAAAAGACATGGAGCTGATGGAGCAGGTCCAGAGGAGGCCACGAGAATGATCAGGGGACTGGAACACCTCTCCTATGAAGACAGGCTGAGGGAGCTGGGATTGTTCAGCCTGGAGAAGAGAAGGCTTCGGGGGGACCTACTAGTGACTTTCCAGTACCTAAAAGGAACTTACAAGAAGGCTGGAGAGGGCCTGTTTACAAAGGCCTGTAATGAAAGGACAAGGGGCAATGGTTTTAAATTGGAGAGGAGTAGATTTAGACTTGATATTAGGAAAAAGTTCCTCACCACGAGGGTGGTGGAATACTGGAACAGGTTGCCCAGGGAGGTGGTTGAGGCCCCATCCCTGAGGTATTCAAGGTGAGGCTTGACAAGGCTCTGAGCAACCTGATCTAGTTGGGGATGTCCCTGCCCACTGCAGGGCTAGATGACCTCCAGAGGTCCCTTCCAGCCCAAACAATTCTATGATTCTGTGATTTCATATTTTCCCTGCTCTTTCTGAAATTTCTTCTGCTTCAAACATTCTCAGCTGTTGTGCTCTCAGAAATTTCCTGGTGGAAACAATTTTAAAGAAATAGTATAAAAAAAAAAATTTTCCCAGATTTTTTCTTCCCTCCACTTCCCTCCCCCTGTCAGTAGAAAAGATCGTTGAGCAATTCTTAGAGTGAAGTACAGAAGAGGACAGAGAAGCAAAAATCCACTGAGCTCAACAGACACAATCCAAAGATTTATGGTCAGTGAACTTTAAGAGGTAAATAAGCTTGAAGGTGTAACTCAACAAGCACCTTCAGAACGAAATATCAAAGAAAGCACCTTCAGAAATAAATAACACCTGGATTATTGTGTGCAGTAATGGGCACCACAATACAAGAGGGACAAGAAGTTGTTGGAGAGCATCCAGAGGAGGGCCACGAAGATTTGGTATCATCTTGCCCCATTTCACAAGACTGGACTTACCAGTAGGAAAATGAGGATGAAAAGAAGGATGTCATGCCTCTACTCCATTCCAATTATTAATGCCAAATGCAGCAAGCATACTGTAATATGACCCATTAGTGGCTTTGCAGCTTCCTCTCCAGTTCTGCTCCAGAAACAGATGTGTTTAACTTCTGTTCCAAACAGCAGGAATAGCTGACTAAAAGCTAGAATTTCACCAAAGGGAACATGAAACTTTCTGGCTCTTGTCAGAGGAGAAATCTGTGAAAAGGTTAGGACATGTCAGTTCTAGAAAAATTCAAGATATTCCATTTTACCCAAAGAGTGCATTATTTTTGCAAATTTCAGACTTTACGTTTTCAAATCAGGTTTGTAACTAGATCATACACATAATTAAAAATAAATCTCAAAAAAGGTGCCCATAGCAAACATAGTATTTGTCCTACTAATGATGGCTTTGCAATTCTTAGTAATCAAATCAAGTATATGTAGCTGCATAACTGGATATTTTTATCTGAAAGATTGGAGAAGTATATGTGAGGTTAAGAAGAGGAGGTAATTTGCTATGATATATTTATTCTGTTCCAATCAAAATTATACCACATAGCTGAGTACTAAAAAGGGATGCCTGAAGCACACTTGCACTAAATCACCTGTAAATATCAGGCCAAATTTCTGGTCTACTGATTTATCAGTGGTGACAACCCTCTGCAACATATACCTGTGTTCTGCATACTTATCAGAAACTTTTATGTGCTAGGATAGCAAAAAAAGGCCTGAAATATTGATAGTTGATGTGAAATTTGTTTGGTTTTTTTTATCTGTGTGGTATAAAACAAAGACTTATTTTGTGAGTTTATCTTGATTCTTCTGGTACCTCTTTCACTTAGTTTTGTCTCTGTGCCTCCAGTGGAAGCCAGTAGGTATGTTGAGAATACAATTCAATGTAGAATTGGATTCAAAGTTCATCGTTTAGTAAAATGTGTGTATATAAGCTAGGAAGGTCTAGTTTGCAAATGTGCCTTGTAATAGGGCTCCATTTGGCACAGCGTTCTGGTAGCAGATGCCTTCTTACCTTGTCCCATCTTCTCTCTCCCTCTCCAATATTCTGTCCAGTGGACAGAGCTAAGGTTTCAGAGCAAGAAGCTCTGCCTATGTGGGAAACATGAGTGTCATGGACTGTGGCCATGAGCAGCTGAATGAAACACACTCAAAACAGGCTTGACAATTCTGTCACTGCTGTGGCATACTGTGTGTTTAGTTTAGCACTGATGCCATGTTTAGTGCTGTTGCTTCATTGCTCCGTGTGCCAAATGAAGTCATTAGCAGAGTTGAAATCTATCAGCCATCTGTGCCTGGTATCTGTTCATCCTTGAGTGGGAAAGTGCTATCAGTATAGAGCTATAGTGGGATGTAGTGGTGCTAGAAGATCTCTGGGATATGTCTTGGTCATTTGAATTAGTGTGCCACTCACATAGTATTGACTGCCCACCCTTTCCTTCTGGATAATGCTTGAGTCTCTTAAGAAGCCTGTTAATACAAGAACTGATGGCAAGTTGAATGGTACAGCATCTTTTGTTAAACATAAGAAGGACATAGAGTTCCTGGAACGTGTCGAGGAGAGCAACTAAAATGATCAGAGGGCTGGAGCACCTCCCCTATAAGGACAGGCTGAGTAAGTTGGGGTTGTTCAGCTTAGAGAAGAGGAGGCTCTGAGGTGACCTTATAGCAACTTTCCAATTTCTGAAGGTGATCTACAAGAAAGCTGGAGCAGGGCTTTTTACATGGGTGCATAGTGAGAGAACAAGGGGTAATGGTTATAAACTTGAAGAGGGAAGATTTAGATTAGACATTAGGAAAAAATTCTTTCCTGTGAGTGTGGTCAGATGCTGGAACAGGTTGCCCAGGGAAGTTGTGGCTGCCCCATCCCTGGAAGTGTTCAAGACCAGGTTGGATGGGGCCCTGAGTACCCTGATCTAGTGGAAGGTGTCCCTGCCTGTGCAAAGACGTTGGAACTAGATGATCTTGAAGGTCCCTTCCAACCCTAACCATTCTATGATTTGCAATGACCAGGAATATCCAGCCGGCTTTGGAGTGAATGAGAAACTTAACAATCCATGAAGGATTTTTTTATATCTTTAATTTACATCACACTGTTCATAAATTAGGGGAAAAAGTGTTATGATGTTTTTCCTGGTGGTGGGTTAGAATACACCAGCTGTGATACCCCATTTACAGAGATGGCTAGAGTCACTGTAAATCAAAGCTGAAAATGATATTGACCCTATCAGTACAATATACCCTTTGGTAGCCCTTCTTTTGAGGGTTTCTTGTATGTGTTCTAAGAGCTACCTCACTGTGTTGCAGTAACATACAGGAACACATGGAGACAAAATGATTATTAGTCTTGGTGTTTGTAATTTGATCTGTGCAGCAGGTGTTAGCCAATAATGATTTGTTCTCTTTCCCTTACTCCCTTATTGACATTTTTAATTCTGTTAGTGTCTAAAATTCCAAATCTGGAATGTCCTCCTTTCAGCTCTGAGTCTACCCTATTTAACACAATGTCTTTATCCAAAAGGGTCTGCTTACCCCTCCTTTGGGGCAAACAACCAAGTTCATGATCCTCTTGGACTGAATTAAGGTGAGCTGACACCAGCCAATCACTTTTATGATTTATTAGTGCAAAATGTAAGGCATGAAGTTCAACACAATAACTCCATGACAAGTACTTAACACCAAGCTAAATAATTTAACCAGATCAACAAATCATGTGCAATTGCATTACAAACAGATAAAGAGAGAGTGAGAACAAGATAGAGAAACCACGGGAAAGAGGGACAGACACAGACAAAGATTATATGAGACAGACAAAGATATAACTCCATCCATGGAGCTAGCGGCATCCTGTTGGTCCTCTCAATGTTAGGTATCTTGATGGTGGGTTTCTGGTCTAAGCTTCTGGTACTGCTGTTTTATACAGTCCCAGTCCTAGACTCTTCACCCAGTCCCAGGAAACTTCATGCATATGCATGGTGGGCAGTCTCAACATCACCTTGTTTCTAAGAATTCATGCATATGCATGGTGGACTCAGCAAAGACTCTACTTGGGTGGCATGAAAAAACATCTGGCTTGCCTATACATGCTTTGTGCAAAATCATGCTAGCACAGCAAAACCACAGGCAGTTTTAGAAACTGTTCTTGCTGGCTTTAATATAAATTGGTATACACACCAATAGATGTTTTAAGGCAAATTGTCCATTGTCTTCCCTGCACAAACACAAATCCATAGTATAAAGTAGTATGAGTGAGCTCCGAACTGAAAGCAAATTCAGCTTGGTATGTCACCAACCTTAAGCCTTCATACCCTGCCAAATGCAAATACCAAAATAAATCTTCATGGTAGGTCTGGCACAGACAGAGATTGCTCCAGACATCTTGAGAACAGAGATCTCTTTACAGGGTAAATTTACAGAGTTTTCGTGTTTTACTCAGAGGAAATAAAATTTAACAGATCACAGTAATTTTTGTTTGCTGATAAAGCATGCCTCAGAATAATGGTCACTCAGTAAAGTTGGTTTACTCTGTGTGTTTACCAGTCTGGAAAAGATTGTCTTCTACTTGGGTTACTTTACTGAGTACAGGATACCTCTCTAAAAGATGTCCAGTCTCTCAAAAGAACAAATATTTTTTATTTATTTTACTTAATTTATTTATATAATAGTGTTTATTATTTGAAATAGCAGTTCCTTTTAAATAAACTCACTGGATTTACTGCTTTGGCAACAAGGAGCTACCTTACCTGTGAGTGAAAGCTCCCTTACCCAGGTGAAAGCAGGGGTGGAGCTCAATTCCCAGTCAGGCTTTTAAGGCTGGGGGGTGCAAAGCTACCTTGCTTTACTGCTTTGGCAATGAGGAGCTACCTTACCTGTGAGTAAAAGCTCCCTGGCCCAGGCAAAAGCAGGGACGGAGCTCAATTCCCAGTAAGGCTTTAGAGACTGCTCAAGTGAAGTCAGCTGGGTTGCTCTCCCATATTAACTAGGCTTAGGGAGCATGAGCAATCCGGAATGTGAGCGAACAGGAACTGAGCAAACAGGTATGGAGTAGTTTGTGAAGCAGTTCATGAAGGGAATGTGCACGGAAGGGTGCTCTCCCCTTTTAAGGTTTTATAGGTGAGCTACACAAGTGGTTGGCAATGGTTGGTTATTACTAGGAAAAAAGCTTTAGCTCATCTGAAAGTGGCAACCCAGACAGAGCCCTCAAGGAGGGATGAGATAGTCAAGGTAACAGGCTGTAGGGAGTGTCTCAGCCTCTCCCTGGTAGCAGGGGACTGAGTACAGTGTGAGCAGGTAGGTGCTTTGTTCACCCAAGTGGCACAGCTGCAAGCTAAGGTTGAAAAACTGCAAGCTGAAGTGGCAAGACTTAGGAGCATCAGAGAGGCTGAGGATGAAATTGACTGGTGCAGCCAGGCTCTGCCCTCCCTGAAACTCAAACAGGAACAGCATCGCCTGCCACAAATTACCGAGGAACAGGAGACCCCTGGACCCTCCCAGAAATGAGTTCATTGGAATACACACCTGCCCTACATAAACCAAAATGTTCATGGTCAAGGCAGCAAGCAAACTTCTTCCCTGCCCACATCCCCTTGGCAGTAAGCAATGGCAACAAGTTTGTGCTTGGCATAGCAGGTGTGTAACATGGGTATTTAGTATTAACCCGAGGAGAAACTTCTTTACAGTGAGGGTGACAGAGCACTGGAACAGGCTGCCCAGAAGGGCTGTGGAGTCCCCTTCTCTGGAGACATTCAAGACTCGCCTGGACACATTCCTGTGTGACCTCATGTAGGTGATCCTGCTCTGGCAGGAGGGTTGGACTAGATGATCTTTCTAGGTCCCTTCCAACCCCTGACATACTGTGATTCTGTGATTTATTTCCACGGATGCAACTCAAACACTGAGAATTGATTCTTTACATTGTTAGTGGTATGGCCAGTCAGGCTGTAATAAGCTTTGACAGCTCTAGTATACTCCTAAGTTTTAAATGGATGAAATTTGATAAGTCTGACACCCGTTGAGAATTTTCACTTGGTTCTCATGCTAGGAGATGTGTTATTTCAGAAATATATGATAAGGAATTCATCTTTGCAACTTTGAAGCTCTGAAATATATAACCATTTTTTCTTTCTGTGGATATAACAAATTCTGAGTACTCTCTTCTGTCTCTATGTGCATATGCAGCTTTTCTAGACAGAAAAGAATTTGTAGAGGAATCAGAAGGGACAAGCTGAACAATAGCACAAATTAAGTAACTAAGACAAATGATTTTGCGGGAGCTAAAGAGCATTGCCCTTCCTTACAAGGGCAATACCTTTGTAAGGAAGAACCCATTTCTTGGAGTGCCAGATTGGTGAGAATTGTTCATTCTTTCTTATTTTAAAATCTGAGATCCCACCTGATTATAACGTAAGGAATAGGGTAGGGTCCATTAATGGAGAAAAGGACAACACAGGGTGATCACAAAACCTGAAAGAAATAATGTGATGCATAAGAAAGATATAGAAATAATAGGCTAATCAAAGCACTATCTAACCATTTAAAAACACATGCCCTACTGCTTGTACATTTATTTATATTAAAGTTGCTGTCAGAATTTATGAGAAACTTTGAAAGAGAATTTCATTTGCACCTTTGGTTAATGCTTGCATAAATAATAATTTGTCAGTTTATAAGTTATACTAATAAATCATTCAGTGTACCTCTTTATTTTAAAGGTGTGCACTTACTGTTCTGGGCAATTGCTCTATGGATAAACCTGACACTTTCAAATCTCATTTTCATGTCTGCCAAATCATCCTCTAACTCATTTTCTGTTCTAATGAGAATTAATGATATTAATAATCTAATGTTATGCAGAAGAGACCTGGGACTTTTCTTGTATATGTAGTATCATGCAGTGTTTTTCTACATAAAATGTCATTGATAACTGACCAAAGGGTTATCTAATTTTTTTTTTTTTTAAAATACAGAAGCTCCTATTCGAAAATGAATCAGATATTTTAAAAAATATATTAGGAATTGGGTTCTGGTTCTTGCTTAATCAAAAGAAAATGGTCCTTGATAATAATTTACAAAGTGCAGATCTGTCTTGAACAACAAGAAGCTTCAGTCTGATAGTCTGGGCTATATTTACTTGCAAGCAAATTCCATTTTTCTCCACTCTTTTATATGACCACTTTAGGATTGTATGATTGTATGAGGGAAGATCATATGTAGGGTCTCTGCATGTGTTTAACCCCATATTTTGGTAGGATACTAATATTTCTGCTTTTAATTGACTACAGTTTTACAGAGCAGTGTCCCAGATGTAATTACTCAAAAATAAAAGAGCACCAGTGTTAGGCTTAAATGTTTACCATCCAATTACCAATTGCCCCATTATTTTATTTTGGAATTTTTTTCACTTGAGTGTGGGCTTTTCAAAGAGTTCTGGTAATTCTGGAGCTTTTTTACCTTGTTTTTTACAGGTGACCTGTAACTGTTTCACCATCAGTAATGGAGAGATGCAGGATGTTGGTGTTGGACTGTATCCCAGGTATTGTGGACACTGTTTCATTCACAAGTAAAATCTGTGTTAGGTTTTTTCTTTTTTCCTAGGTAGCAGGTAACATGTCTAAATGAGAAACTGAAAAATGCAAGTAAATTAAAGGAGATTAAAAACATAAGTTGAAAACATGCTTAATAGTCCTGATTATGGTGTTAAAACAGTTTAAATAAGACATATCTTTATATTTTAGATTTATGGAGTTGATAGTCTTTTCTAAGTAAGAAAATATGCTGACAATGTAAACATATGACCGGGATTAGTAAAAAGAAACTTGTTCAGCATTGCTTTAGAATAAAGATGTTTTGCAGCCTCCTGAGCTTGCAAATTAAAAGAAAAAGATTAAACACTTTTATTACTAAATTACTGTAACTAAGAAACCACTAAGGTGAAAAGATAAGCCCTTTGAAAGATGTTTTTTAGTGTTTTAATTTGTTATTATTATTTCTTATTTGTATTAGGGGAAGAAGTATGTACCAGGGAAGGTATTGCCTTCATGGAAATACCTGTGGAACTTGGTATATATAGTTTAAAATGACATTTAACCATCTCAATTTTTTGTTAAAGCATGGTTGAGCTATCTTTTCAATACCTCAGTGGGCCTGTCACTATTGTTTCTTTTTCTACTAATGTCATGAGTGTAAGGACACTGAATATCTTGAGGCCTCCCCTATGGTAAAGATAAGGGGAAGGTGGTTAAAAGCACATGGGAATTAGTGAAAAGTACAGAACAGTCATTTGATTTCATAGTGGAATGGAAACAAATCCTTTAACATTCTTGCAAAAAAAAATGGAATATTATTTTGGATCATTGTTATTAGTGAAATATTTTCTTTTGGTTAAAAAAAGTCCCCAATGGCAAAGAAAGTGGCTATGTATGTTCTGTGATAATGCACAGCAAAGGGATGCAAGAGGCTCTTTCCTAAGTCAGTTCTGAGCAATTTGAGTTTTGCTATAGCAAGTCATTCTGAGCTGGAAAAAATGTGCTTTGTTCAGTCTTAAGAGGTTGTGCATTGTTGCATGGCTTGATAGCTTCAACATCCCAATATATTTTAAAATAGGTAAAATTCTGTGGTCCTTCTCTGCATCATCTTGTCAGCATCTTTGGGAATGTGCCCAGTGATCTCACAATAAGTGAAATGAATACTCTCTCCCAGTGTACATTACTGGATTTGTGGAGAATAACCACAGAATTTTTTTTAGTCCAGAAGGGCTATCATCTTGTTGATGGGTCCTTTAAGAGTCAAGAACTGAATAAACATGATTTGGTGCAGGGCTCTGACCCTCAGCAACAACCTGTATTTTGCCATCAACAGTTGAGATTTTGAGTTACTGAATCAAGCAGACAAGGAAAGCACATAAAGACACCCAGGAGCTGGAAAAGCCAAATTGTTTTCTTCCAACCTGATGGTGCCAGAATTGTTCTTTCCCCACAGGGGAAGAACCATCAGCTCCATGTCTGCTAATGGATCAATGTTGACCTGGCAAAGTCAGTTTTTTCTCAGCTAATGAAACAAGGGAATCAAAAATATATAGTAGATGTTGATGTGATTCTTAAGTCTCCTTGAAAAAAGAGGAAAGGGCATATCTGTGTCAGGTCATCCACCAGTGTGTGTGTCTGGTGGGCGTGGGAGCAGATTGCCATTGTGCTGCTCCCAGCTATGCTTCTTCAGCTGTCACACACCACAAGAACAGAGGCTGAACCAAAATACACATAAAAAGGAGGCAATGACTGTATCTCTTCTTTGAGATACAAGTACTCTTAAGTACTTTGGGTATGGCACATAGTATACCCCATTTTCTACCTGATATAAAATAGAGGTTGATTGCTGGGCCCTTTGAGCTGCAGTTCCACTGATGATCAGGGTAACTGGTTAAGTTAGTGCCCTGCAATTGAGCAGAAGTAGCAGAAATAAAATAGTCCTAAGGTAGTAACATTTTGCTCTGAACTGTCCGGGTTGCCTTGTTCCACCTTGCCTGCTTCGCCCTTTCCCTGAGTTAGGCTTCCTGGAGTCACTGGGAAGCCATGACCTCCCTCCCACCCTGAGTACACAGTAGGCAGAAATATGTGAAGACATCCAGGCTCCTATTAGCAAGGGATATAAATCTTCTAAGCAATAATTTTCTTCCCCTAACCAAGAGCAGCTGATTTACCAGGGATTTTATTTATTTCATAACTTCATTGCTTGATACCTCAGATGTAATCATGTTGACTGCTTTTAAATGAATAAAGGAAATGGCAGTGGAAGCCCCTGTGTAAAGTTCATTTTCTCTCCCTCTCTACTACCCCTCGTAGCATGTCTTTACTGAACCACAGCTGTGATCCAAACTGCGTGATCATTTTTGAAGGATACCAGCTTTTACTTCGCTCTGTCCGAGAGATCCAGCTTGGTGAAGAGGTAATTAATTTGTCCTCCCTTCTATCACAGACACCTGCAACAATGACATTTCCCTAAATAAATTCCAGACCGCAGGGCTACCAGCTTAACATTTTGAAGATATATTGATGCCACTTCCTAGCACATAGCTATGAGGGGGAAAATGATAAATAGAATCATCTCCTCACACTGTGTGGGCCCCATAATCATTACTTCTCATAAATCACTAGCAGTCTTGATAAATTCTTGTTCCTCCTTTCTTCCTCTAGGCACTTCATTTTGTTTGTATTTAAATGTCTTTACCCACATTGAAACACTTAGTAAACACTGCATTCCACCCAGAAATATTTTAAGTCATTGCAACAATAAACATCTGGCAGGCTGCAACCATATTGGTGTAGTAAACCTTTGACAGTGAGAGTAGCAAGACACTACTCATTTCTCTAGAAAGCATTTGAAAAGATCTCTCTGCCATCTCAGTAGTCTCTTTTTAATACAGTTCTCCTTCAATATGTTATTTAAACTGGATATTAGGAAGAAGTTCCTCACCACAAGGGTGGTAGAACACTGGAACAGGTTGCCCAGGGAGGTGGTTGAGTTCCCATCCCTGGAGGCATTCAAGGCGAGGCTTGACAGGGCTCTGGGCAACCTGATCTAGTTGGGGATGTCCCTGGCCACTGCAGGGGGGTTGGACTAGATGAGCTCCAGAGGTCCCTTCCAACCCAAACCATTCTATGATTCTATGTAATCAAATTACACTATAATAATAAATTAAAAAATGCAGGCGTTGTTTCAGTTGCTTGTTAATTGCTCCTTTGAGTGCTCACTAATTTACAAAATGCAGATTCTGACAATGAATTTCATAGTCACTACTACAAATTGGACAGGTTTTCCTGTAATTTCTTCAAGTGGACTCTTACGACTTAACTAGGAACCATGTGAAAATTCTCTGAATTAGTTGAAATGTCTAGGCTCAGGATGAAATAATGTGACCTTATTTTTTTAGCGCTGACCTCTCTGGAGTGTTTCAAAGTGTTGGGAGTATAGTGTGATCACTCAATAGCATGTATGATGGAATGCTGGTCTGAGCTGGGCTATTATTTTGGTAGATTCTTTCCATTATCATTAGTTTGTGCCTGTGCAGCAGTTTAAATGTTTGAAGAACTCTACAAATCATTAGACCTCTAAAATTTCTTCTGGCAGGCATCAAAGTGAACAAACTACAGAGTCTCTGTAGTTCATTGGAATTTACTCTGTATAGCCTGAGAGTTGAATATAGCTTAAATATAAGCATTTTTCTTTTATCATTTTTAATAAATTTTCTTGTCAATAGTTTCAACAACTTTGCCTGCAATGCTTTTGTGCTTCCCTGGTCACAAAGGAAACCTCACACACACTGAAGATGGGTATGACATGAAAGGATCTTTCCTCAGACTCAAACATCTATTTGCAAGAAAGTAGAGACTTCCCTGAGATGAAATTTTTTGAGATAGTTGGATGTTCTGTAATACCAGTGCTAAATACACAGTTAAGCTTTGGAGCTAGACAGAAAAGGAGATTTCATGCACAGGGAATTCAGATAATGAGTTTTCTCTCCTTTCTTGCCACCCTCTGCCCTTCTCCCCTTGCCCCTTCTTTCTCTTTTTTTTCCCTTTCAAAACGAGGATTAATAATTTCAAACAATATTGATCTCGAAATGTGGGAAAAGAGATTTTCATGGAAATTATTTTGGGCCTTTTTTTGTGCTTTGTAGAAGTAGTCAATTTCTTCTAGAAAATCGTCTCTTAAGAATAAATTTTATTTTATGCTGGAAAATGTATCCAGAAAATGTTACCTTAGCTCTACATGCTCAAAATATGGAATTTTTGTGAAACATACCAACTCTGGTTTTGTATCGACTGCACACAGCTCACCATCAGCTATGTTGAATCACTGATGCCCACCAGTGAACGCCAAAAGCAACTGATACGCCAGTATTGCTTTGAATGTGACTGTCTCCTCTGCCAGAATGAAGAAAAGGTAGGTTGAGCGAAGGAAATTCCTTGCCAATAAAGCAGAATTTTCCAAGGTATGTCAGTAGTTTCCCTTCCTTTACGTAGTACTTACCTTTTGCTACTCATGGCACAGTCTGAAAATCACTTGTGGTCTCCTGTGGCCCCTGGTGCGATAACTGTGCCGACAGCAGAGGGAGCATTAAACTCATTGCCCACGGGAAAGTGTGGGGAGTGATACCCATGTTCCTAGAATCCTTGGATGGGTAGGATGAGCTCATTAGCCTTCTGGCAGTCATCCTAGGAGAAGGACAACTCTGATTCCAAACCCGGGCAGATGGAGCTCGTTTAGCCCTGGAAGGCCTTCCATCTAAGAGGTTAAACCTCCGTCCTAAGGACCTCGCTGCCAGCACCCAAGCTTGCTAGGCCCTGGCAGATGAACCTTAGGACTAAAGGGTGGGTTCAGCTCTGCGCATGCTGTGTCTCACCTAAAAAAAATCCATAGCGCAGGCTTGAGGGTGCTATCCACTATCCTCTTTTGTTCAGCGCGCTTGGAAAAGGCGCTGATGAGGAGTGTGGATGGAGCCCTCCCTGGATCTTCATTCGCGAAGCCTAGCCACGACGACGACCTTTTGCTACTAATTGAATGGGCAGAATAAAGAAAATTGACTCTGCCTTCAGTGCTGTTTATGTTGCTATGAAAGACAACCATGAAGAAAAGAAAAGCAGAAAATGTTGGCAACATTAGAAAAATTTCTTGCTAGAACATGCATTGTTCATTAAGATAGGAACTGCTTCCAGTTCCAAGATGTGATTCAGATCACTTTATGATTCAAGGACCTGTAGACATGAGAGTTAATATGACTTTAAGCTGAAAGGAAAGGATTTTTTCTATTCAAAAGAATAATCTTAGAACTTTAACTGAAGCCACCTGTCTGATGCTACACAAAGGCTGCGCTTATCTTCATAACAATGTTAAATTAATTCTGACAAACACCTGCATCAATAATTTTCAAGAACTACCAGACATATTCAGCAGTTGTTAGAGAGCGTGGTGAAACTCCTTGGGATGACTGTGTTTAGTCTTTGTGCCCTTTCACAAGTTCTTGGAGTAGCAAGCCAGTAGTTGCACTAGATACAATTTTATTCAGCTTGACCTTTTACTAATGTTTAGCCTAGCCCGGTTTAATTATATTCTGGGTTCCTTCTTATTTATACAGCCTGGTTAGAATAATTTTGGCTCCAAAATTGATGAGAAATCAAATGGAATATGCAAAATGAGGCTGGCTTCATAGCAGTTCATGCACTTTGCCTCTCAAGTTATATATACACCTGTTCTTATTTTCAAATGCCTGTTTTGGAGGAGTCACATGGTATAGTTAAGTGTGTTCACTGTAAGACTCAACATGCAACATCAAAAAAAATATTGAATTGGAATGATATGTGCATATATTGATTAAAACAGCAGTCTCATACAAGGGATAAAAATCAATAATGATTTTTTTCTCTTTGAAACTGTGGTTTGGGTTCATATTCTATAGATCATTTTTGCCCATTGGCAAAATTTCCTGTGGGAAAGATATTGCAAAATACTTGGAAAGCTCTTTGAGACTGCATTCTGAAATTGTCCTGTTTGTCCTTTGTCACTGGTCACTGCTGATGAAAGGACTTCAAAGAGAGTCTCTGCTTGCTATACAACAGTAGTTTTTTAGCTGCCTCTCCAACTGAAAGCACAGCCATGGAATAATCCAGCTACATAGCTGTCATCAAGGATGAGAAAATGGAGGCAAACAGTGGCAACTAGCTAGAGCTGTGGATCTCAAAACTTTTGCTTCCTGGGCCTCAATATCAGCTGCATTTTAATTCTAAGAGGCCATACCATAATGCTGGCCTGTCTCTTTTTAGCAACTGGTCAAGCAGCCTGGCTATCAATTTGACAAGGGAAGAGTAGCAAGTGCTAACACATCAATGTAAACTGGTTAAGATAAAATTAAGGTGAACCTTTTGGCAGCACAATTACTGCCAAATTAAATAGTACTAGCTACAAATCTAAACAATACTTTTAATTTGATTTTGACCCAAGCTGGAAAAAAAAAGAGAAAATGCTCATGCCTTTCTAAAAGTCACTAATAGAATATTTCCTGACTAGTACTTTATTGCTACTGTAAGGTCCTTGATTCATTGTATCTCTGACAGGTTTATGCATTATTATTTGCTCCATTTTTAGATCAATCTCCACTGTAACTCAGAAATGTCTGCCTTCATAAAAGCTGAACTCTTGGCAATGTATTGCCATTCCAGCCCATAAAAGCCCCTTACATTAATTATAGTTAAAGATGGGATTACATTGATGACAAACATTTTAAATGGAGAACAGTTTTTTCCACAGTCATGAGCCATAGTATTGTTCATGTTCTACATTTTCAGCCAAGGATTTCGGGGAGATTTGTGCTTATAGAATAACTTTGTTATGAGTTGTCCTTCTTCTTTGGAGCCAGGATTTAATATTTTAGTCTAGCTTGGTTTTTAGAAAGCTTTTATTTGTCACAAGGTCAAAAGCAATACATTTGAATCTGAATCATTTTTATATTTGGCCAGTATTTGATAGTTGCCAAAGTTAACATAAAGCTAGTAAGTACATTCCTTTAATCAGTTTATTGCTTTGCTTATTTCTTACTTCTATTGCATCATGATACAGAACAGCACAAGTCTGTTTTCCAATTCAGGAGCTCTCAAAATTAGGTCACTTGAACAGGAGCCAAGCCATCTATATAAAAATGTCATCTGTAATTCTTTAGCTGTTATTTGCACTTCCATACATCCACCAGCTTTTATAAAACAAAACAAAACCAAACAAAAAACCCACAACCCCCCTAAAACAACAACAAAACCAACCAAACAAAAAACCCCAACAAAACAAAAAAACAAACCAAAAGGGCTCAAACCACTAAAGTTCCTGAACCTACTAGTATTTTTTGTCATTGTTTTCCTATTTTATGGAACAACAGAACTGTAGTTTAGGAATTTCATCAAATTTAAATAGTCCTCTGTATAAGCTGATAGAATTTGTTACTGGAGCACATGTTCATGGTTGATTTGCTTCAGTGAGGTTTCTGAGAGATGCTTGACTTTGGTCAAATACAGAATTTCCATGATATTTTCACATTTGATCTGCATGTTTGGTTTCAGTAATACTATTGAAGAACATGTGCTTCAATCACAGAAGCATTGTTACATGACAAATACTATTATTGACTGTTGTTTTGAAAAGGCTTCATGTCAGATCACTGTACTGCTATGTATAGCTAGGCTTCACNGGCTAATGAGCACATCCTACCCATACAAGGATTCTAGGAACATGGGTATCACTCCCCCCACTTTCCCGTGGGCAATGAGTTTAATGCTCCCTCTGCTGTCGGCACAGTTGTTGCACCAGGGGCCACAGGAGACCACAAGTGATTTTCAGACTGTGCCTACTGTACTGGTATTAGTACAGAAATACCACCCCTCCCTCAGGGAGCATATATTTAGGACATAGGAAATAAAAAATTATATACTTAGGAAGTGACTTCTTATATTGCTGAATTGTCAAGTTCCACAATTTTGTGTTGCAGTTTCCCCAGTATTTATTTATTTTCAGGCACTTACATTCTCACTAATTTTTCCAAGTACAATATGAAAGATGCACTTTCCAAAAGATAAAGCCTGGGATGCAAGGATTAAATAAGACTACGGAAAACAACTCTGTTCATACAGCTAAATGAACATAAAACCCCTTGATAAAAGTAAAGAATTAAAGTAAGACCATCTGGATTTTAAGGTGTAGTCATGATTCTAAAGCACCTGTTAGGTACTAAGGATACTTCTAAAAGCAAACAAAACGAACAAAAAAAAAACCAACAACATCAGAACTTTGGTGCAACAAAATGCTGATTTAGTCCATTTCCTACCAAACGAGTTTTGAATAGTTCATTTTAGAAATTGTCTGTTCACTCATCATTATCTTACTGTTTTGCCATCAGAACTGCATGTGAAGCAAACTACAGAAGGAGGGCAAGCCAGAACTAAGTCATATTTCATACATCTACCCTTTCAGCCTAATGTTAGTATAACTAGGGCCTACAAAATCCAGTGGCAGCAATTATCACAGTATGTCAGGGGTTGGAAGGGACCTAGAAAGATCATCTAGTGTAACCCCCCTGCCAGAGCAGGATCACCTAGACGAGCTCACACAGGAATGTGTCCAGGCAGCTCTTGAATGTCTCCAGAGAAGGAGACTCCAGAGCCCTCCAGGACAGCCTGTTCCAGTGCTCCGTCACCCTTACTGTAAAGAAGTTCCTCCTCGTGTTAATACTAAACCTCCTGTGGTCCAGCTTGCTCCCATTCCCTCTTGTCCTAACATTGGATGACATTGAGAAGAGCCTGGCTCTCTCCTCCTGACACTCACCCTTAATATATTTATAAGCATTAATGAGGTCCCCTCTCAGTCTCCTCTTCTCCAGGCTGAAGAGACTCAACTCTCTCAGACTGTCCTTATAGGGCAGATGCTCCACTCCTTTAATGATCTTGCTGGCCCTGTGCTGGACTCTCTCCAGCAGCTCCCTATCCTTCTTGAGCTGAAGAGCCCAGAAGTGGACACAGTATTGCAGGTGGGGCCTCACCAGGGCAGAGTAGAGGGGGAGAATAACCTCTCTGGATCTGCTGGCCACGCTCCTCTTAATGCATCCTAGGATGCCATTGGCCCTCTTGGCCACAAGGGCACATTGCTGCCTCATGGTCATCCTCCTATCCACCAGGACTCCTAGATCTTTTTCCCCAGGGTTGTTCTCCAACAGATCAATTCCCAGTCTGTACTGATACATGGGTTTGTTCTTTCCCAGATGCAGTACTTTTCATTTACCCTTGTTAAATGGTGTTAAGTTTCTCCCTGCCCATCTCTCTAGCCTGTCCAGGTCATGCTGGATGGCAGCACAGCCTTCTGGTGTGCCAGCCATTCCTCCAAGCTTGGTATCACCCACAAATTTGCAGAGGGTACATTCTATTCTACCCCTTAATCGAGATCATTGATGAATATATTGAACAGTACTGGACCCAGCACTGACCCATGGGGGACACCACTAGTCACAGGCCTACAGTTAGATTCTGCTCCACCGACCACAACTCTCTGGGCTCTGTCCCTCAATCAGTTCTCAATCCATCTCACTTCACAGTCTCCCAATCCATACTTCTCAAGTTTGGCTATGAGGATACCATGGGAGACAGTATCGAAAGCTTTGCTAAAGTCAAGAAAAACCACAGGCACTGCCTTCCTCTCATCTATCCACCTAGTTATGCCATCATAAAAGGCTATCAGATTAGTCAAGCAGGACTTCCCCTTATGGAATCCATGTTGACTACTCGTGATAAGCCTCCTTTCCTCCAAATGTTTGGAGATGGTGGCAAGTACAAACTGTTGCATCACCTTTGCAGGGATGGAGGTGAGGCTGACTGGCCGATAGTTACCCGGGTCATCTTTCTTGCCCTTATCAGCCTACTGAGACAAAATACTGGTTCTTTCCATAGATAATTTTCTGATTAACCAGTCCTTCCTTCTGGCAAGACATTTGGTAGTGACATAAACCCTGAATCGATTCCTGAAAGCCAACATTCAACATTAAAGATGCAAAATGGGTTATCAACAATATATGGGCTGAGTATAGCATCAGCCTCTACTGGCATGCTCTATATTTTACTCTATTTCATAGTTTTCTCTTCTGCTAGAATCTCAGCTCTTTAGGGGGAGTACTCATTCTACTCTGTACAGTCTAAAACCCTGCAAAATAGTGTAGCTGTGATTTTGATATTGACAGATTTACAAATAAAAGCAGCAGTAAAGTCTACAAATCTTCTGAGTCACACCAACAGGGAGGAAGAAAGCAATACAGGAAACCATTCTTTATGCTTTATCAGCAAATATGTGAGTAAATTGAAATAGGAAGCAGCACTTTTGGTTCACTGAAATTTTTTGCCATCCTCAAGTAATTTCAGCAAAAGCTTTTGTCATCTCCAAACTCAATCCCTGCCTAGTGTATAAAGGAAAGGCTGTAAATGTTGCCTACCTGGATTTTAATAAAGCCTTTGACACTGACTCTCACAGCATCCTCCTGGAAAAGCTAGTTGCTTGTGACTTGGACAGGTGTGCTCTTCGCTAAGTAAAAAACTGGCTGTGTGGCCAAGCTGAGAGTGTGGTGGTGATTGGAGTTAAATCTTGCTTTGAGACTGGTTCTATTTAATATCTTTATTGATGATCCAGATGAGGGAATCAAATGCATCCTCAGTAAGTTTACAGATAACACCAAGCTGGGTGAAAGTGTTGATCTGCTCAGGGATAGGGAGGCTCTACAGAGGGGTTTAGACAGGCTGGACTGATGGCCCAAGAGTAATTGTATGAGGTTCAACAAGGCCAAGCAATGAGTCACAGAATCACAGAATCACGAAGACTGGAAAAGACCCCCAGGATCATCAAGTGCAGCCTATGACCCTATACACCCAACATCTAAAGCATGCCACTCAGTGCCACATCCAATCTTTTCTTAAACACCTCCAGGGANATCACTCATCATTTTTGTCTTAGTGCTGACAGGTGTTGGATATAAACTAAAGTTTCTGCACTTGCTTTGACAATATGCACAAAGTCCTGAGATTTGAAAGCTTTTGATGCAATTCCAGATACTGCCTAATAATACAGCAGTCTGAAGCTGTAGATATTTGCTACAGGAGAGAAAGATACTGTGAAGTTCAGTTGCTAGTACATTATATTTGGTTAATGAAGGCGGGGATCCATGCAAAGTCAGATTCTTCTCCCCTATCTCAAACCCTCACCTGAAAAGAATTTTAAGAATGGGGAGGTTGAGATGGTGTGCTTTTTAGAGGAGCAACACTCAATTGACTGGGAAAATATTTTTATAGAACAGGGTGTCTATTTCTAAGTGATGAATGATGTACTAGTGGAGAGTATTCACTAGGAGACAGAGAAATAGATTATTAGTACCATGAACTGTTCTGAAAAAAATGTAAATCCAATATAGATTATGTATCACCAAATTATGTTAATTCTAGCAGGGTCCATAAACAAGGGCTTCCATGTGAGTCTTTCAGTGCACGTTTTGTGATCTAGGCAACATTTCCTTGCTTTGAATCACCTTAGCTGATCACCATTGATTGTGAGGCATGTAAAAACTTACAGCAATGGCAATCAACAGGAACATGCTGCATGATAGCCATTCATAGAGTAAATAAAGGCCCTGGGAAATATTCAAGGGTCTTACAACAGTTTCCATGACATTTTAGAGAATGTTTTTTTCACTCTCAGGGATGTGGCCATTTTTCTGTTTTTTTGTGACAATGACCAAAATGTTTGTATTATTGAATCGGAATAAGAGAGTACTAGAAAGGTACTGGAAACAGTTTGTTTCAGTTACTCATTTGCCTTATGGAGTGTTTCTAGCTGCTTCCCTTAAACCCTGGAAGCACCTTTACTGCTTTAATTTGATGTTAGTTACAAGTTAGACAATAATAATTCTCCAAAGTTGAAGTTCTTGAAATGACTAAAACACTGTACAACATCTTTTAAAAGTATTTGCATACCTTTCCTTTGATTCTATGAAACAAATATTCAGCTAGGGGATGATTAAATTTCTTGGCAAAATTCTAGAGGAGGAAATTCCTGATACTGTATTCTCTTGAGAACTGCAGTTGTAAAAAATGAATTCAACCTTTTTTTATTCATGACTTGGACACTGGTCAGTGTGGGTTTGAGCGTTGACACTGAATATTCAAGTAACATGTTAATGAATTAGGCAGTCAATTTTATCAACATTCTAGGAATTGCCACTTTTGAGATTTGTCAAATATTTTGAGGTATAGAGTAGATTGATCAACTGTGTATGATCTTAGCCATGCTGCATGTGCTTTCCTAAACTCTAAACCTCTGTTACATTGCCATTCACTCAGAAAAGAGTACTGCAGTAAATATTGTTATTTTACATTGCAGTGTATATTAAAAAACATTACTATGGCTACAGTTTTGTCATGTGATATCTCTTGCCTTAAGATGTTAAACTGTTTTGATATTAGTGTTCAAAATAAATATCTAATTTCATGTCAGTATATCTTGAGCTAGAACCAATAATTCAATGGGCACAATTTCTTCTGATAACTGAGGCATAAATTGAACTTTGATATCCAAATAACTACACCTCTGCTTAGTGAAGTGTTTAGTCATTCACGTAAATATTAACTTTAATGGGATTTACACAGGCATTTAAATGTAATAATTCAACGTATTTCAATGCACAGATGAATGTGGATTGGGTTGTACATTATGAATACCTAAATATTCTGAGGATTTGGGACCTACATTTCTCTTTTGAGCCACTAAATGTCCTCAGTGGCGCTCTGTCTCCACAGGTTGTAGAATTAAGGAATAAAGCAGCTTTTACTTATAGCTGTCAATTTGTTTGGTAAGGCAAACCTAGAGATTGGCTTAGAAAATGTGTGATGTCTCGTCATCGTCGTGGCTAGGCTTTGCAAACGAAGATCCAGGGAGGGCTCCATCCACGCTCCTCATCAGCGCCTTTTCCAAGTGCGCTGATAAAAAGAGGCTAGCGGATAGCACCCTCGAGCCTGCGCTATGGATTTTTTTAGGTGAGACACAGCATGCGCAGAGCTGGACCCACCCTTTAGTCCTAAGGTTCATCTGTCAGGGCCTAGCAAGCTTGGACGCTGGCAGCGAGGTCCTTAGGACGGAGGTTTAACCTCTTAGATGGAAGGCCTTCCAGGGCTAAACGAGCTCCATCTGCCCGGGTTTGGAATCAGAGTTGTCCTTCTCCTAGGATGACTGCCAGAAGGCTAATGAGCTCATCCTACCCATCCAAGGATTCTAGGAACATGGGTATCACTCCCCACACTTTCCCATGAGCAATGTGTTTAATGCTCCCTCTGCTGTCGGCACAGTTATCGCACCAGGGGCCACAGGAGACCACAAGTGATTTTCAGACTGTGCCTGGTGTGATGTCTAAGGCAGTCTTAAATATCAGCCTCAGAATTGCTAGGGATTATGCTGAAGTATCTAAGGAAGTACACAGGTAACTAACTGAGTTACCCACAGGGGATTTTTTTGGACTGATACTGGAAATTACAATGGAATCACAGATGTGCCAGGAATTTTTGGGTGGTCTGGCATAAGGCCCTGTTTCTCTGATGCTAAGCTCTAAGTACTTTCCCTTGCTTTTCCTCCCTTCCTCTCGTTCTCTGGCTTGTATGAGTTGATAAATAGTGAACTTTTGTTGATTACTTTTCCCATGGGCCAATCAATTTTTATTTCAGCTTACCCATATTGGATGGAAATTTTGCAGTCAACTTCAAGCTCCAGAAATTAGGAGGTTTATAAAGGCAATGCTGTCACAGACACAAAACTCAGTCCTATTGCTCTTGGAATAAATTGACTGGGAGTAGACACTGGGTTCTTGGGTCTGCAAAGTGCTGATCATCCCCAGACACCCAAGCTGTGTGACACAAGGATTTTTTAAAACAGCATGGAGAAAGGATAGTAAAAACAACTAGGATAGCCCTTGTGTAATTACAATTCCTTTTTCACCGAAAGTAGTAGTAATGTTTGAGGAATCTAGTTTAAAAATAAATATGGGAAATTATGTTAGCAACCATGATGACTGATGGTTAACTGAAATTACTTGAGAATGTGTTAAATACATGTGCTTTACATCTGAGGAGTCTCCAGGTCCAGGCAAGATGTTGTGGTGACAGTTACTTACCTGCTGAGCCCTGTGTGTTGTTTATATTTTGGCAGATCTCTTGCTTTCTTGCTAAGTAGCCTAGCATCCTTATGTATGCTGCTTTTGAAGAGAGGAACTACTGTATGTAATGTTATTTGCTTGGATTTTTATCACAAAAAGTGCATGTAAACCAGAAAAGCTTTAATAATAACACTTGATCTGTGGGCATTATTGGCCTTTAAACATTCAGTTGGGCTGTAATGTTCAAGACTGATGAAAACTTTGAGGTTTTTTTGGTGTCTTTTCTCTTACTACAGGAATTTTTAAAAATATACTTTAAATATATATACTGTACACTCTAATGAATGTTTAAGTGTGCTGTCAGAACAATAAATTGCCATAATCATCAGTTATATGTAAGGCTTACCAACTAGTTTCAGAGTGTGTCCATGATAACCCTGTTTCTGCAGTACCCACTATTTCCTGAATGAACTGGAAGTAATTGCAAAATGTTTGCCAGTCAAAATCGTGTCAAAGACTGAGAGAATAATAAACATTTATGAGGACAGGTATATAATACAGAGTAACTGGAATTGCTTGGTAAATTATACCTATTCAAATAAAATGTTCCACCATTACAAAGGTAGACCATGTTCCACATGTGAATTGCAGGTCTACAGCTTCGATTTATTTCACCGAGTCTAAGACCACTGAAGAGTAAATGTCAGCATCTGAGCTAGTTACTCTAGACTGCCTTTATGGATAAAGTGGAGAAAAATTGACACACTAAGATAGTGGCTCATTTGACATATTTTAGAAGCCTCCTTTAGGATAATATAAATTACACCCTGAGAGTGCCTCTCTTTCTCTGTCAAATGGAAGGGTAATCCAAATGTCTGCATTTGGTCAGATGAATCTTGGCATGAGTTGGAAAACAGAGATGGAAAACATTGTGTTCTTTTCCAGCAAAGAAGGCTAATATGACCCTTGAATCTATAAGAAGGGGAGTGAGTAGGAAGACAATGTCAATTTCCTTCACTGTAAAACATTTATGAGATTGCCTCTTTAACATACAATATAGTGATCTTTGAAAAGGCTGTTTAAAAATGTGTGTGTCTAAAAGAATCACAGAGACTAATGTCTGAAGTGAAATTGAAGTGGATAAGTGTGGAGTATAAGTCTGACAGAAATGCAATTACTGGTTTTGGTGTGCAGAATTGTAAGCCTGACAGAGGTGGACTTGCAACTGGAGACCCTGAGAAGAATTGTTAGTCTGTTTGCTCCTCTCTTACTTTATACTTTAAGACTTAATTAAATCTAAGAAGTTATCGAGATAAAGTTATCTTAGTCTCATTTAATTTTATTGAATTAAACTGACTTCTTAAAATATGACTTGCTGTTCTAAATTTTCCCTTTAATTAAAATGAGATGCTTTTAACAATTTCCCACAGTTGTTTCTGATGCCTCTTTAACTTTTCAACTAAATATAATGTTGTAACTGAGTTCGATAATGCTAAGGAAAAGTTATTCATACTACCATGTGAAGGAGCTTGGTCTTTTGCACTAAGTGTACACAGGGTCTGATGAAATCATCTTGATTTGAGTGCATAAGTAGAGTACTTAAACATGAACGGTGTGAACCGTATCAGTGGTGTGAATTTACAATACGTTTGCAATTTAGACTATTACTAGCTTGTGTCATTTTTATGCAATTCCAGACAACAGAGCTAGTAATCCGTGAAGAGTTGATATCAATTATGTGAGGTAATGCAACCTACATAATACTGAGCTACGTAGCACATAGCTGTAATATGGCATCCAACTGCATATGTCTCTATTTTACTTTCAGAATTCAAAAATAAGAAGTACAAATTCAGTTTGTTCAGAAGTCGGGTTCATCCCCTCCCAATAGTCTCACAGGGTCCTCAGCAAAGTTTTTGTCTATAGACAGAGTAGCTTTGGAATTACCATGTTTCCCATCCACCCTCTTGTCCTGGTTTGACCAGAATAACTGAGATTTACTAGGGTCAAGAGGACAATCTTTTGAGGAAGGGTCTCCAAGCCCCCCCCACCCAGCCCTCTGGACTGGCTGTGTTCAGGGACAGCAAAATTTAGATAAGAACACCAGGCACGCAGACAGTGAATTTCTAAGAATAGCTTTATCTATATTTAAATGCTATTACAATATGAGAAAAGAAAAAGATTATACGAGAGGGAGCAGCTTCAGGCTCCCATGAATTGCCGAGTCATACAGGTCTGAGAAGGGGAACAGACCTTACCAGCCTATAAATCACCACTAGAGCCGCCCTCCTCCCCCTTCCTGCTCCTTATCAGGAGGCAAACTTCTCACTCCCTGGGGAGGGGAGACAGGAGTTACACAGTCAGCTAAATTTANGGGCTCTGTGCACTGATCATTCCACATGTAGTTCTTAACGAACTACATTCACAGGAGTGAAGGAGAGTGAAATCCTCAACTGAAGCTGTAGGCTTCTATAGACCATAGCCCTCAAGTTTTATCTACCCTAACTAAATTCAAGAAGATGTGAAGGTACACTATTTCCTTCTTTTGAGAGTAATCAAGTGTGAAGAGCTTACTTATAGTTTGTTTTAGCAGAAGAACCAAATATAACTGGAAATTGTTTCATCTAAAGGAATAGAAGCACAGGTCAGGGATAGGTACTCCAAGAGATAGGTAGTCCACGGAAATTTCCAGAAAGCTTTATTATTAAGATGATGAATCTCTAGATGCATTTTAGCAAGAAAGCTGTAGCAGCACCTGCCATGGCATTGGAAAAAGGAAGAGATGGAATTGAAATGTTGCTGTTGCACCTTAACTTACCTTTAAATGAACAAGTTTCCCCTGCACATGATTGGAGTAAATGGAAGAGAGGTGCTGGAACCATCTTCCATCTGGAATAATTGCTCAAAATAAATTAGCATCAATTTTGTCTTTCCTTGCATGCTAGATGACTTCAGCTAGCACATCCAGTCACACTTCTGCCTCCACTGAATTGTACAATTGCTGTATTGCTGGGTTGTGTTCTTGCCATGGAAAAGCAAGTGTTGCAGCTGTCTTTTGTACTCTCCCCATGAGCCTTCAACAGTTCTACTCTTAGTTTTCTCTGGCATGCCTCTGTGTGTGAAAGCTAAATTGTAAAGCATGTTAGTTTCAGCCATGATAAGGTTGACATGTACTTTTGTGACAAGATTATCCAGTCTAATTATTTTTTAGACCAGGACATAAATGTTTTGTTGTTCTGAAGAACAAACTCTTATGTTTAGTGTCAATGTTAAAAATAAGGAAACTAATCAGGCACAAGTCGCTAACTCTTCTTTCTTTTTCAAAAGCCTATTCATAGAATCATAGAATCATTTGGGTTGGAAGGGATCTCTGGAGTTCTCCTTTTCTATGGATGAAAAAAGCCTGTCTTCCTTTGTTGTTGGCAGCTCCACACACCTGGAGGTTTGACTGGGAACATGTTCTGAAAAGAGATGGTTTGAATGGGTGTTACTTTGTGAAAAGCTAACTCTCCCATAGTTCTTACTGCCATCCTCTTAGATTAAACAGTTCAGCATTACTATTAATCACTTCAGTTATTTCTATAATTCCAACTCCAAGGCAGCTTTGTATTTTCAGCTGGCTTAGTTGTATCACATGACCATGACTTGCAAGGCATTGTCCAAGGGAGAGAAACAACTTATGTGGAAAAAGCTTATTAGGCTGGAAGTCAGAAGTGTTCTCAGTGACTAGCCCTCCTGGTTTTGCAGCCCCTGCTTTGGCTGCCTGCTTGGAAGTAGCCTCTGTGCCTTGAACTAGAGTGTTTAGGAAAGGACTACTTCTTTGGTGTATGGGAATCTAATGAAAACAATAGAGGTGTGAAAGGCCCAGCTAGCCAGGTCTTTGCTTGTTCTTACATCAGCCAATCCCCAAAATACTTCATCCTGAGGACACAGAAAACATCTCATTGAAACCTATGACTTAAATCCTTCCCAGAGCTGGGCATCCTGCCCAGTTCACTCCATTCTAATGTCTCTTACAAAAGGGATAAAGACCATGAATCCAGAGAGGGCTGGGAGATTATTGGTCCAACAGGCACTCCCTAGTCTCTACCTGGATATGCAGCCAGTGTATGCCCTAGTGTAAAGATTAAAGGAAAACCCCAAACGTGAACTGCTTTGTGTTGTTAATGAAATGCTAGAACACGATGGAAAGCAACTTAAGAGTGCACAAGAAAGTGGAAGATTAATCCCATGTCAATGAACACTTTAACCTGATTCATCCATCAGTCCTACTGCATGCAAAGTAAGCCCTAATGATGCATCAGTCATTGGCCAGTAACTTGGTGTATAGTAGCTTTTTTCCCCCTCCATTTATAAATCAGTCCAAATTCCCCTGTTTCTGAGGCTTTAGTTGTAAGGCTTTCAGCCTGTTACAGAAATATTGAGAATTATAGTTATGCCAGTATGAAAGGATAGCTTAAAAGTATTTTTCTTTTTGGTAGCTACTCAAACCTAAAATTTCACAGGTATCATTATTAGTATCTTACAGGCCAGATTTCATTTTTAGCTCAATCAGTGATCTACAAAGATGTTTTAGAGACAAATTGTTACAGGTTAATAGGCTGAGTTCAGAAATTGATGTAGTCCCATTAAAACTGGTAGAGGTTACATTGAGGCTAACACATTCAGTTTCTCTGTCACAAAGCTGTAGGAGGACTGGGTATGTACATTGTCTGTGCTGATAAAATTTCTACAGTGTGAGCTTATTTGTACTAACATTCACCTTATGCCTTCTGCTCGCAAATTCAGCTATGCACAAAATTATTTCCAGGTGATTTTTTTGATCACAGAACTCATTGTAGGGGAAGTACACGTGCAAAGTGCAGTGGGATCAGGCTGCCCTCCTTGTAAGACACCACAGAATGATGGGGAAGCTGAGACCAATCTTGACTTAATGTTGATTTAATCATCCCAGGAATACACAGAGTTCTGCTGTTTCATGGGGAAAATGAAGATAAACCCCTGAAAATTAAATGTGAGAGTGCCTATTGTCAGTGCAAATATTTTCTGTTCTGAATTTATTGCAAGTAAGGAGAAATATAATAGGAAAATTATGCAATTCTAAACAGATACAGATTGAAGGGGTTTTAGTAGAGGTAATCCTGTGATGCCCAGTGAGCATCTGTTGGTTACCAAGTACTTGACTGGATTTTTCACACACCTCCTCTGTTCATCTCCAGGCCTCTGTCCCAGCTGACCATTGATTTTTTTAAAAACTGTATTTAAAATATTCCAGCAAAAATTTGCACTTGCAAAACTCTTTTACAAGTAGCAGGGCCTTTTATGAGGAGAGAATGAACTGTAGCATCTTAAAGGACAGATTTTTAGAGGTATTAAAGTGCTTATTGTGATGAGACTTGAATATCTAGATGCTTTTGTAAATCCCTCAGGAGGTTCTGTAGATTCTCTAATAAATTTGTTCGAAGTGGTTTGCCTAAGATGCAGTTAGCCACTGGTAGCCAATGGAATAGAGAAGAAACAGGAATGACTTATGAAAGACTGAAGTTCAGCTTTTTCTGAATAGTAGACTTCTGTAAGCTCATGCTTATAACTAATGAATTAAGGTAACCTCTCACTGTTTGTGAAGTCTTTATAATCACCACATGGTTAATCAAAATTATTAAATCCTTTCTGCAGTGTGGTTGAGAATCTGTGAAGTGTTAGGTAGCAGGCCTTTGAGATGGTTTGATTTGCTTAGTGCACTTTGATAGTAAAAATCACGTGCTACTATTTCTCTTTTCTAGTTTCATGGTTCTTGTTGCAAACTTAATATCTTGTCGGAGTATTTAATGTTTCCAAGTTTACATTATTTTTTTTGTTGATGTCATCTCATTTCCTTACAAAAACAGGGTGTATAAATGCCAGATGAAATGATTTTTTGCATATTTACAAAAAGTAGTGATACAATCCCAAGCAGCTTTTGTCAGTGTATATACTTTTTACCCTGATTTTCATTGTTACTGCATACTACCTCAGTTTACTATCTTTCTCATCAAATGCTTTTGTTTCTATCAACCAGGACACTGAGAAATTGGCTGGTGAAGAGCATGCCTGGAAAGAAGTCAAAGATGCTGTAAATGCAGTGAGATATCCAAAATCAAAAGAAGGTATCCTTTCAGTGACAAGCCATGAAGTTGTGAAAACAACCCAGAGAGTCCCTTACTATACAATTAATCTTTTAAGATGTATATCGTAGAGGTTTATGTTTTTATGTTATTTTAAAATCAATTTTAATTAATTTGATTTTTAAAATGTGTAATATTCTTAATTGTATTAATAATAATAATAGAATCTCTGATTACTTGGACTGGAGCTGCTTCATGGCAGGGGTATTGGATACGCTAGAATGTGAAAGGATATTGTGGCTCATGTTTAGACTTCACTCCTTACAGCCCATCACTTCAGATAAATCCACTTCTAAATGAAACAAAGCTTAATCTGAAACGTTGCTGAATTCTTTCCCCCATTACTCCCATTGTGNCCTGGGGGTCTTTTCCAGTCTTGGTGATTCTGTGATTCTGTGATTCTGTGATCTTGCACTAATAAACAGAACTGGTGCCTAATGTCCATCATGTGGGTATTCAATCCAATTAAAAAAATTACTAAACAACAACAACTAAGACAAGATGAGCAGAAGAGAGGTGAATCTTTTTGCTAGAAGACTATGGNCAGGGGTATTGGATACGCTAGAATGTGAAAGGATATTGTGGCTCATGTTTAGACTTCACTCCTTACAGCCCATCACTTCAGATAAATCCACTTCTAAATGAAACAAAGCTTAATCTGAAACGTTGCTGAATTCTTTCCCCCATTACTCCCATTGTGAACATTTCCAGGTTCTTATTTGTTGGACAGCAATGACAATACCAGGGGCATAATCACAGTCAGGTTCACCACAAACATAGAATCATTATACTAAGTTATAATAATAATATACAATAATAATTTATATTTAAGAAAATTGAATGAGATGTACTCTGCACTGGTGAGGCCTCACCTTGAGTACTGTGTCCAATTCTGGGCCCCTCACTTCAAGAAGGATGTTGAGGTGCTGGAGAGGGTCCAGAGGAGAGCAAC
>VWZO01012379.1:421-32690 GCA_013396975.1 Bucco capensis
TATCCTATCCTATAACCCATCCTATCCTATCTCCTATCCTACCTATCCTATCCATCTTATCCTATCCTATCCTATATCCTATCCTATCCTAGCTCCTATCCTACCCTATCCTATCTCCTATCCTATCATTTCCTAGATCCTAGCCTAGCCTATATCCTATCCTATTCTATGCTTTCCTATATCCTAGCCTATCCTATCTATATCTTATCCTATATCCTATCCTATCCTATTCTATCTATATCCTATCCTATCCCATCCTATCCTATCTCCTATCCCATCCTAGCTCCTATCCTACCCTATCCTCTATCCTATCCTATCCTTTTCTATATCCTATCCTCTATCCTATCCTATCCTGTCCTATATCCTATCCTATCCTATATCCTATATCCTATCCTATATGCTATCCTGTTCTATATCCTATCCTATCCTATATCCTATCCTATATCCTATCCTGTTCTATATCCTATCCTATCCTATATCCTATCCTATATCCTATCTATAGCCTATCCTATATCCTATCCTATATTCTATCCTATCCTATATCCTATCCTATCTCCTATCTATATCCTATCCTATATGCTATCCTACCCTATATCTTATCCTATATCCTATCCTATCCTTTTCTATATCCTATCCTATATCCTATCCTATATGCTATCCTATCCTATCCTATCTATATCCTATCCTATATCCTATCTATATCCTCTCCTATATCCTCTCCTGTGCTCTCCTCTCCTATCTCCTCTGCTCTCCATATGCAATGTGCTGTGCTATGCTACCTGCCTGTTAGTGGCAGGTGCTGCAGCAGATGCAGGCAGAAGGCTGAAGGCTTCAGGAGGCTGTTGTGCCCTGGCTTGTGGTCCTTTGGCTGGTGAAGAGCTCCCTGCTCAGGGATGCCACAGGCTCTCTGGGCAAGCCACTGGAGAGCTTCATGATGCTTCCAGGGATTTGGGGGTTTGTGCCTTATATCCAGCCTGCAGCTCTCCAGTGTGAGGAGATGCTGCTGTCTCTCACCCTTGTAGCAGGGCAGGGCTGGGCAGAGCCTGTCCCTCATCCCCTTCATCCATAGCCCAGAAACACAGAATGAGTCATGGATTCATAGCTTCCTAGAATCACAGAATGCCCAGAGTTGGAAGGGATCCATGAAGATCATCAAGTCCAACCCTTGTCTCTGCACAGGACAGCCCCAAATGTACCCCATGTGCCTGAGGGTGTTGTCCAAATGCTTCCTGAGTCCTGGCAGCCTTGGCATGGTGGCTGCTGCCCTGGGAGCCTATGCCAGTGCTCCACCACCCTCTGGGGGAAAAGCCTTGGCCCAGTAGCCAAGCCAAAGCTCCCTGGCAGAGAAGACATGGTGGCCAGATGAGGCCAGAGGATGCTGAGCTGGGGAGCCCAGGGGGCTGCCAGCAGATGTGGTGTGGGGCAAGCCTGTGCAGCTTGGTCCTGCAGCCTCCAGGGGAGGCCTGAGCTCCTATCCATGAAGCCTCCTGCCATGTGTGCCTGCAGCCATCTGCCATGGCCACAGCAAGCTGGCAGGCCCTGGGAAGCCATGGCCAAGGGCTGGCTGCTGTGAAACACCAGAGCCAAGCAGCAGGGGTGTTCAGGGCAGCAGAGGGGAGCTGGACCCCAGGAACACCTCACTCTGGGCAGCTAAGAGGCTTTCCTTCTTGAGGGATAGGAACATTCCTTCCCCGTCTCCCCAGGCCAGCCCAGGCCCCATGGAGCCTTCTCCTTTTCTTGTGGGACACCCTCAGCTGCAACAGTGCTGAGAGGCAGCTGCTTGTCATCAGCACAGCCTGGGCAACTGGGAGGAGGCCAGCTTTGGGATGCCATGCCTCCATTGCTTCTCCTGCCTGGATTCAAGCCCAAATGACCTGTGGCCAGAGAAGCTCCTTGCCTTTGCATGTGTCCCTTGGCAGGACAGCACACTGGCTGCTGCAGCAGTGCTCCCCACACCAGCAGCTCCACCAGCACCTGCCAACCTTCAGCTGCCAGCAAGCACACACAGGGGCAGGGAGAAGCATCTCCCAGCTCCTCCAGCAGCACCACAAGCTCACCTCCAGCCTCTCAGCCAGCACTGGTGAGGAGCTGAGCTGCTCCATGCCCTGACCACCACCCCCAGCAGACACCTTGATGCTTTCTAGAGCACGTGGCTGTGAGTTCCATGGCCAAAGAGCAACCACCTCATCCTCAGCAGAGGATGGGCACCACATTCTTCTGCTCTTTACAAACCTCCTTCCCTGAAATGCATCCCCAGGGTGCCAGGCTGGCTTGCTGTTGCCTTTGGCTGCTCTTGCCTAGGCTGAAGTTGAGCTCAGGGCCACTGCTGCCTTGCAGGAAGGTGCTCCAGGTACCTAGCTTTCCTTGTGGCTCCATTTGGGATCATGAAATATTTCCAACTCCCTTTTTGGCTCATCTAGACCATAAATCTTTCTGGCTTCATTCAGTGCTCTAGGCTGTCTGAGCAGTCCTGGTCACAATATGCTCATCAGAGAGGAGCCAGAGAGTCTGAGGTTCAGCAGCTGCTTGGGAGCAGAGGCAGGTCCCTCAGCTCCACCAGGGTGATGGTGATAGGATCCTCCCTGTCTGCCCTGCAGCTTCTCCAGCATGGAATCTTGGCTCTGTGTGTCCCCACCAGCAGGGACCAGAGGCTGACTTCTGGGCAGCCAGCCTGCTTTCCCTTGGGATGCAGCAGAAGCTGAGGGTCCCTTGGTGGGATGCCCACACTGTCCTGCTGCCCCACTAACAGTGACTCGTGCCAGGCCTGTGGTGGCATCTCCCTAGCCTGGTTCTCCTCTCCCTCAGCTCTCTGGCAGCTGCAGAACCTGGCAGGTTTGGTTAGTGAGCCCTTTAGCTCTCTGCAATCAAGATCTGCATGACAAAACCACCAGCTCCAGCTCATTTGGGCACTGGGGAACCTTAGGAGCTCCATCAAAAGCTTGGGTGATGTTAGGGGCTAGCTTTTTATTCATCCCAGCATTGGCTGACAAAGCTCATGACATCATCTGTTTGGAAGAGAAACTCTCTGCAGCTGCTGTGTGGCACAGGGAGGGGGTGGGATTTGGTTGAGAAATAAGACAGATTTGTGTTTTCTTTCTTTCAGGGCAATTTTCCTCCTAATGGCTGGAGAAGTGTATGCTAAAAAGCTTCAGGAGTGGAAGGGAAAAGGGCAGCACTTGGAACCATTCTTTCTTCTTTCCTTTTTTCTTCATTATTTCCTTTCCAAAGACCTTTTCTTATTCTTTTATGGGGTTTTGGAGGGGAGCACCCCCCCAACCCCATTTCCTCCCATCCCAGATCCTCCCCAGCCAGGTGTGCAAAGCCAAGGCAGTGTCATGGCAATGGCAGATGGCACCAAGCAGGAGGGAAGGCTCTGACCCCAAGCTCCACTCCCACCATGCTCCTAATCAGCTCTGGAGCACAGACTAATTAAACCTGGGGGTAAGGCAAGGGATTACTTCTCCTGCATCCTTGGTGGGTGCTTGCAGGATCTGATGGGCTGCAGGAGCAGGGCTGGATGCTCCAGGTGTCCAATGGAGCTAGAGCCATGTTAACACTGGCAAGTGATTTGAATCTCTGCTCAACTCTCCTTTGGCTGCTGTGGAGCAGGGAAAACCTCCAGGATCTCCTCCTTCCTGTCCCTCCCAGGACCTGCAGCATCCCTGTGTCTGGAGCACAAGTGTGCTGAGGAGCAGCTGAGGGCACTGGGCTTGGTTAGGCTGGAGAAGAGGAGGCTCAGGGGAGACCTTAGCTCTCTCTACAGCTCCCTGAAGGGAGGTGGGAGCCAGGTGGGGGTTGGTCTCTTCTCGCAGGTAACAAGTGATAGGACAAGAGGAAACAGGTTCAAGTTGTGCCAGGGGAGGTTTAGATTGTATATTAGGAACAATTTCTTCCCCAAAAGAGTGGTTAAGCATTGGCCCAGGCTGCCCAGGGCAGTGCTGGAGTCACCAGCCCTGCAGGGGTTCAAAAACCATGTAGCCATGGCACTTCACAAGGTTTAGTGGCATGGGGGTGGTGGGTTGAGGGTTGGACTTGATGCTCTTAGAGGTCTTTTCCAACTTTAATGATTCCAGGATTCTAAATGCACATTCAGATCTGTCTTTGGTGCTAGTTGTGAGCTTTTAATCCAAGAGAATAAAGAGAGAGCTGATGGGCAGCAGGGTGGCAGGAGAGAGGGGGGAGCCAGCAGCAGCTCCTCACTCTCCCCAAAGCAGCCAACAGCTGCTCCTAATGATGCTGCTAATAGCCTGATTTATTTCAGGAACTGGAGTGAGGAATCTGAGGCAATTATGGCAGATGAGTGGGTGCTTTCTGTTCCTGAAAAATACCCCCTCCCCACAAAGAAACCAAAGGCAGGAAGCAGGCAGGCTGCTTGGCACCCCTGCACTAAACCTAGTGACTCTGCAAAGGGGATTGAACTCCACATTTCAGGTACAAATAAAGGCTAATGCTGAACATGACAATGGTAGCATCATGCTAGTAAGAAATGGGTGTAGAGCATATTGCAAGCCCAAGTTACAGAATCCTAGCATGGTGAGGGCTGGCAGGGACCTCTGGGGATCACCCAGTGCATCCCCCCTGCTCCAGCAGGCTCACCCCCAGCAGCTTGCCCAGCATCACCTCCAGCTGCCTTGGCAATCTCTGCACACAAGGAGACTCCCCAAGCTCTCTGGGCAGCCTGGGCCAGGGCTCTGCACCCTCACAGTGAAGAAGTTCTTCCTCATGTTCAGCTGGGGTTGTTCAGCCTGGGGAAGAGAAGGCTCCAGGGAGACCTCCTTGCAGTGCTTAAAGGGAGACTAGAAGAAAGATGGGCAGGAGGATTTTTAGCATTTTAGCATTTAGATTTTACCTATTGGGACAGGACAAGAGGTGATGGTTTGAAACTGAGAGAGGAGAGATTTAGACTAGGTATTAAGAATAAACAGTTTACAGTGAGGATGGTGAGAGCCTGGCCCAGGTTTCCCAGAGAGGTGGTAATGTCCCATCCATCCCTGGAACCATTCCAGGTCAGGTTGTTTGGGGCTCTGAGCAACCTGCTCTAGCTGCAGATGTCCCTGCTCAGTGCAGGGGTTGCACTAGGTGACCTTGAAAGGTCCCTTCCCACCTAAACCATTCTATGAATCTGCCTCAGTATCTGCCAGTAGGTCAAGAGTTCAGGAAGGTACAAACATGAAGCACTCCAGGCTCTTCCTTTCCCTGCTCCCTGAGCATCTCAGGTTGCTTCCCAATGCACATTTTATGTTAAGGTGAGTTATTGTGTTGCCATAGTAATATCATTCAGGTTTTGAACTGCTGCTGCTGCTTTGGTTTTCTTCCAGGCTAGACTTGTCACAAATGGTCAACATCCCAAGGTCCTTCCTGGAGAGCAGCACCACTAGGCAAAACACTTTAAAGCTCAGCTCCAATCTGCAGGGTGAAGCATCAGTGCTGTGGCATGGGGGGAGCAGGGGGACAGGCAGAGGCAAGAGCTGGGGGGGCTGAGGATGGAATTCTAGTCTACAAATAGAATTGTACAGGTTAGGAAAGACTTGTAATATCATGCAGTACAGCCACCAAGCCAGCACTGCCAGCTCACCACTGAGCCATGGCCCTCAGCACCACAGCTCCATGGCTTTGCAACCCCTCCAGGGATGGGGACTCCAGCACTGCCCTGGGCAGCCTGGGCCAGGCCTTGACAACCCTTTTGGGAAAGAAATTGTTCCTTACATCCAACCTAAACCTCCCCTGGCACAACTTGAGGCTGTTTCCTCGTGTCCCAGCTCCAGGTGGCATCCCCGGATTGCCAGAGCCAGGACAACACTTGGACCAAAAAGAACCAGTCCTCTGCTCCTTTCTTCTCCTTTCTCCCCAAGCCTTGCAACAAGACTCTGAGAAGGTTTAGCTAAACCAGTGGCTTTTCTTGAACCCAGCATCTCTCCAAACTGGAGAGATGTGGATTTGATGAGTGGACCGTTTGATGGATAAGAAATTGGCTGGAAGGATGCTATCAGAGAGTCGTGGTCAATGGCTCTTTGTCCAGGTGGAGAGCAGTGACGAGTGGGGTCCCTCAGGGCTCTGTCTTGGGACCTGTGCTCTTCAACATCTTCATTAACGACCTGGACATAGATATCGAATGCACCCTCAGCAAGTGTGCGGATGACACGAAGCTGAGTGGTGTGGTTGATATGCCAGAAGGGCAGGATGCCATCCAGAGGGATCTGGATAAACTTGAAGAGTGGGCCCAAGAGAATAAAATGAAGTTTAATAAGTCAAAATGCAAGGTCCTGCATTTGGGTAGGAGTAACCCTAGATATGAGTATAGACTGGGTGAAGAGCTCATTGTAAGCAGCAGTGCAGAGAAGGACTTGGGGGTCATGAGAGATGAAAAGCTGGAGATGAGCCAGCAATGTGCACTCACAGCCCAGAGAGCCAACAGCATCCTGGGCTGCATCAGGAGAGGCATGAGCAGCAGGGCTAGGGAGGTGATTCTGCCTCTCTACTCTGTGCTTGTGAGGCCTCACCTGGAGTACTGCATCCAGTTCTGGGCTCCTCAGCATCAAAAAGATGTGGAGCTGTTGGAGCGAGTCCAGAGGAGGCCACAAAGATGATTAAAGGACTGGAGAACCTCCCCTATGAGGATAGGCTGAGACAGTTGGGATTGTTCAGCTGGAAAAGAGAAGGCTTTGAGGGGATCTTAGAGCAGTTTTCCAGTACCTAAAGGGAGATTATAAGACAGAAGGGGAGAGACTTTTTAAGCAGTCAGACTGTGCTAGGACAAGGGGGAATGGTTATAAGCTGAAGGAGGGGAAATTTAGATTGGAGATGATGAGGAAGTTCTTTCCCCAGAGAGTGGTTAGGCACTGGCACAGGTTGCCCAGAGAGGTTGTGGCTGCTCCATCCCTGGCAGTGTTCAAGGCCAGGCTGGATGTGGCCCTGGGTGACCTGGGCTAGTGATTGGCATCCCTGCTCAGTGTGGGGAGGTTGGAACTGGATGATCTTTAGGGTCCCTTCCAACCTGCCCATTCTGTGATTCTATGGTTTCTTAATGGCACTCTCCTGGCTGTGCTGCCATGGGGCTTGGTGTCCTCCTTCAGCTCACAACCAACTCCTCTTTGCCCCAAAGAGATTAACATCTCTGTAAATCCTCTTTGTTGCTACACAGGATTCTCATGTTTTCATTCCAAGCCTGATTTCCTTTATCACTAGGAGAACTGTATTAAAATAGACTTCAAATCCCAGAGTCTGTGAGGAGGTTTAGGAAGATGCCAAGAAAAAGAAGTCCCTGGGAAGGAGCTCTTGTTGTGGTCAGTTGGGTGAAATGGCTTCTGTAAATGTATTGAAAATTAGCATTTCATTTTAAGTTTAATTCTTGAAGAGTAGTCCTTCACTCCCAGAAGGACATTGAGGTGCTGGAGTGTGTCCAAGAAGGGCAAGGAAGCTGGGGAAGGGTCTAGAGCACAAGTGTGCTGAGGAGCAGCTGAGGGCACTGGGGTTGGTTAGTGTGGAGAAGAGGAGGCTCAGGGCAGACCTTAGCTCTCTCTACAGCTCCCTGGAAAGGAGGCTGGAGCCAGGTGAGGATTGGTCTCTTCTCCCAAGGAACAAGAGATAGGACACAAAGAAACAGCTTCAAAGTTGCATCAGGGGAGGTTTAGGTTGGATATTAGGAACAATCTTCCCCCAATGGGTTGTCAAGCCCTGGCCCAGGCTGCCCAGGGCAGTGCTGCAGTCACCACTGCAGGGAGCTTGGACTAGATGACCTTTAAATGTCTTTTGCAATCCAAACCAACCCACGACTCTATGAAAGCTGTTCTTTATGGGGGATAAGATGGAGAAGTCTTCTCCAACTGAAGATCCCCACAAGAGGCTTTAAACTGAATAAATAGAACCCAACAGGAACAAAATCCTTACATAGGACATCACTTTGAGAGGTGCAGAGAAGTGCCCCAGTATGAACCATGCAGCCAGGGTTGGGCTCTGCCCTACCAGGGCTCACAGAGGAGATCTTGGCATGGCTGCACTGATGTCTCCAGAGAGCTCCACACCATGCTCACAGGCAGCTGGAAAGCAACCAGGCTGGGAGAATTATGAGGGAAGACAGGGAGAACAAACACAAACAAGCATTGTTAGGGCACAGCCTGTGCTGTGCCCATGTGTCCCAGCCCTCCTCAGATACCCAGAGAAAGGGGGAAAACCACAGAATGAGGGAGGAAAAGTCTGCAGAAATCAACTTCTGGGGTTAGGTCACAGACTCACAGAGTCATTAAGGTTGGAAGAGACCTCTAAGCTCATCCAGTCCAAGCATCCCTAGCACTCCCATGCCACTAACCCATGGCCCTAAGGAGAGCAGCTAGATGTTTCTTCAACCCCTGCAGGGATGGTGACTCCAGCACCTCCCTGGGCAGCCTGGGACAAGACTTAACAACCCTTTCAGTGAAGAAATTCCTCCTTATATCCAATCTAACCCTCCCCTGGTGCAACTTGAGGCCATTTCCTCTTGTCCTCTCTGTTAACCTTGGAGAAGAGACCTACCCCCAGCTCACTCCAACCTCCTTGCAGGGAGCTGTAGAGAGAGCTAAGGCCTGCCCTGAGCCTCCTCTTCTCCACACTAACCAACCCCAGTTGGGTTTTCTTATTTGGAAGAGATGCCTGGAAGAGGATGTGGCAGGGAGCAGATAGAGCATGGGCAAGAGGGAAGGCTGCTCCTTGATTTGATTTTGGTTTCGTTATCCAGATTGGGAGGAGTTGTGACTCCCTGCTGTGCTCTCACCTCCAGTCTCGTGTGTAGTTCTGGGCACCACAATAAAGGAGGCACAGGAAGCTGTTGGAGAGTGTCCAGAGGAGACCACAAAGATGCTAAAGGGTCTGGAGGGGAAGCTGTGTGAGGAATAGCTGAAGTAATTTGGTTTGTTCAGCCTGGAGGAGACTGAGAGGAGACCTCACTGTGCTCTACAGCTTCCTGATGAGGAGAAGCAGAGGGGCAGGAGCTGATCTCTTCTCTCTGGTGACCAGAGATAGGAGCTGAGGGAATGGCATGAAGCTGAGCCAGGGGAGGGTTAGGTTGGATATTAGGAAAAGGTTCTTCCCCCAGAGGGTGGAGGAGCACTGGAACAGGCTCCCCTGGGAAGCAGTCACAGCACCAAGCCTGACAGAACTGCAGAAGCATTTGTTCAGTAGCCTCAGACACATGGTGTGATTTTTGGGGTTGTCCTGTGCAGAGGCAGGAGTTGGACTCAGTGAGCCTTGTGGGTCCTTTCCAACTCAGGCCATTCTATGATTCTCTGATCTTGCTGTCACTCCCTGACTGGCAGAGGCTCTTTCATTTTCCTCCTCACCAAACTGGAGCATTAGCTTCCTTAATAGCTTAGAAAGTTCATTCTAAACTCCCACTTGTGTGCAAACTTACAGAGGTCAGTTCTCTAATCCACCACCCCATGCAATAATTCATATTTAACTTCTGTTTTGAAAGCTGCATTTATATCAAGGAGCTTATTTACAATGCCTACAGGTTATGGGTATCAGTAAATAAAAACAAACACCTAAACCCATTTTAAACTTCATTTTATTCCAATAAAAGCAGCACTTCCAAAGCTCTTGTGAACCCTGTGTGCTTGCAGCTGCACAAGGAGCAAAGTGATGAATTCCCAGCTGCAGTCAGACACTCTGTGCCAGGATATAAGGCTCCTGGGTGCTTCCAGAAGTTGAAAATACAGGATTGGGCATAAAAGAAAAGCCCTGAAATATCACACACTAAACATCAAATGGTTATTTAAAAAAACTTAGCATGATTTCAAGTCACCAAATTGATCCCACCAGGACATCCCAGGTGGCACTGGGGGGTTGAGAGCCCCTTGGTGAGTGAAGACCCCCCCAGCCTGGCACCAGCTGTGGCCATAGCATGAGAAGAGCTCTGTCAGGTGGCTGGAAGAGGTTGGGGATAGGGGCTCAGTCTCAAAGAGGATGGTCCTGGGGACACAGGGTCAGAATCAGGTCCTTAGAGAGAGACGTGGCCAGTGGCAATTGTGATACCTCCACCAGCACCAAAAACTACCTCTCCACCTGCAACTCAGAGTCATTCTCCTGCTTGTAAAACTTGGGAGATTATAATCACTTGTAGGTATGGTGTGGGAATTCCATGATGCTGACTCTCTACTGGAATTCTGCCCTCATTTCAGAGAACTACAGAGAATCATTAAGGTTGCAAGAGACCTCTAAGCTCATCAAGTCCAACCATACCTCTCACTACCATACCACTCTTTCCCTAGTTGTTCTGCTTAGGGAGCTAGGAGCATGCAGGTAGGCAGAGCACTGCTGCCCATTTCCCTATGCATTTCATCCAGGTTGGAAATGCAGCATTTCTCTGTAAGACAGAGACCCAGCTAAAGGTTTTCATCCTGTTCAGAGAGAATGAATGTATGTATGAAGCAGGTAGACAGCAAGGTGTGGGAGTGGGAGCAGGGATGTCACAGAATCATTAAGGTTGGAAGAGACCTCTAAGCTCATCCAGTCCAACCATGCCTAGCACTGCCATGCCACTAACCCATGGCCCTAAGGAGAGCAGCTAGATGTTTCTTAAACCCCTGCAGGGATGGTGACTCCAGCACCTCCCTGGGCAGCCTGGGACAACACTTAACAACCTTTTCAGGGAAGAAATTCCTCCTTCTATCCAATCTAAACCTCCCCTGGTGCAACTTGAGGCCATTTCCTCTCGTCCTGTCCCTGCTAACCCTGGAGGAGACCTCCCCCCCTGTGCACAGCCTGCAGCTTAGCAGCAGCTCCCAGTTAATGGCTGCCAGAACAACATCAGCTCGGGAGCACTCCCAGGAGCAGCAGATGATGCCATTCCACAAAGGTGGCATGTTAAGCTGGAGGGAAGGGGTTTTAGGATACTCAAGAGGAAGAAACAGCACGTTTGCATCACGCAGAACAAGGAATCTAACAACTTGGATGAACTACCACCCGAGAGAATTCAGAAACAAAGGAGAGCAGCGTCCTGCCTATTCCTCAGCAGCTTTTCCTGTGGGATAGCATTAGAGCCAGCTCCTGGGGACTGGGCACCATCTAGAGGAAAGATTGGAATGATGCAGCAGGGAATTCAGCTAGGAAATTGTTAAAATAGCCCCCCCCCAAACCTCCCAACCTCGAGCAGATCTTGCAGAAGAGCTAACAGCTATTTCATTGCTATTGAACAGCTCTTAGCAGGGGGAAACTGTGCGCAGGGCTGGGAAGTTGTCCCACAAGACAACTTTAATTTTAATTCCCTACTTATTACTTTATTTATTATTTGAGTTTGCTGCATTTAGAGATCATCTGAAAGTAAACCTTGAGTTTTCCATATCCATATTTGCTTACAACTGCATACAAGGCAACAATTCTGAATGTCTGCAGGGGCTACAAGAGGGCAGGGGAAGGGCTTTTTAGGCTGTCAGGTAGTGCTAGGACTAGGGGAATGGATCCAAGCTAGAGGAGGGGAGAGTTAGATTAGACATGAGGCAGCAGTTGTTGGCCAGGAGGGTGCTGAGCCACTGTGCCAGGTTGCCCAGAGAGGTGGTGGCAGCCCCAGCCCTGGCAGTGTTGCAGGCCAGGCTGGCTGGGGCTGGGAGCAAGCTGCTCTAGTGCCAGCTGTCCCTGCACATGGCACAGGGGTTGGGGCTAGGGGAGCTTTAATGTCTCTTCCAACCCTGACAACTCTGTGATTCTATGATTCCCTTTTAAATAGCACTTATTTTTGTATGATAGAATCACACAGACTAGTAGGGGTTGGAAGGGACCTCTGGGGATCATCCAGTGCATCCCCCCTGCTCCAGCAGGCTCACCCCCAGCAGCTTGCCCAGCATCACCTCCAGCTGCCTTGGCAATCTCTGCACACAAGGAGACTCCCCAAGCTCTCTGGGCAGCCTGGGCCAGGGCTCTGCACCCTCACAACAAACAACTTTCTCCTCCTGTTGAGCTGGAACCTGCTGGGTTCCAGTTTGTGCCATTGGCCCTTGGCCTGGCCCTGGGCACCACTGAGCAGAGTCTGGTCCCACAGCTATATAAAACTTTAGATTCAATTTCTGCAACAATTCCTGTCCTTGCTTACCATTCAGCTGCATAGGAAAGGCCCATGCTCAGCAGCATGCACCTAGAAAAGTGCAGGGAAAATCCTCAGAAATCCCTGAAAATGCTTAATTTGCCCAAGTGTTTAAACCCATGGTTACAGCCAGACACAATCCCATCTACATGGACTGAAAAGGAAAGGTGCAGCCCAGGCACAGGCCAGAACATCACCACAATTGTGGTGATGAAGAACTACAAGCAGATTTTCAGAGTGGGTTAAAGCACAAGTCAGAATGTGACTCCTCAGGACAGGATCATGCTAAACAAAACAAGAGAGGGCCATGTTTCCCTGCTGTTAAAAGGTGACTGGGGGGAAGTTCTGCAGCCAGAGGACATTGGGTGCACTCTGCTGCTGGCACTCACTCAACTCCAGCAATAGGAGGTGATGGAGCAGCTGGCAGAGGAGAGTCACCAAGGTATGGAGAGTGTCCTGAGTGCAAGCACTAGTGCAGCCCTGGGTGAGCCAGGAAGAGGTGAAAAGCTCTAAAATCATACCCATCAGCTGGAAGCAATGGCTCTTTGATTAGTACTAGTTTCTACTCCTAAGGATTATTTCCTCCCTTCCTTCCTCCCTCACTCCCTTCCTTCCTCCCTCCCTCCCTTTCCTTCCCTTCCTCCCCCCCCCAAAGCATCTCCCTAAAGCCTCTCTGCTTCTCTTCATTACTGATGATTACTGGCTTCTACTCCCCAAATCCTTTCAAGGCATATCTATTTATTTCAATTCTTTCTGTACGACTTTGATTTATGTTTTTATGTTATTTTATTTATTTAAAGGATTGTTACATCTTCACTTTTTCAAGAGCAGCATGGAAAGAGACTGTGAGGATGCAGCTTCCTCCCTAAAGCCTCTCAGCTCCTGCAGTAGCTGATTAGCCACACCATCAGGAAGGTTCTCCTTGCCTCCTCAGTGCCATCCCTTCTGTTGGCACTGACATCATGGAGCTCTGCTCTGGAGAAAGATGACTAAACAGAGCCATAAAATCTTGTCTTCACTCAGAGATTTACTCTCAGCCCCAGTGTGCTGCCACTGCTGCAGAGGAGCCAGAAAAAGATGAGTCACGGAGCTGCAGTGGAGTTGGAGCTCCTGGGGAATGCAAGCTATGCTTGGTGGGCATTACTCACCAGACAGAGCACTCCCTAAGGGGAAAACCCAGGAGAAGTGGAATGAATCCTGGTTCTTAGAGCAGCCTTAGGGAACAGGAAAGCAACTGGGAAAATGCTAATGGTAGGAAGGTGATGTGCTAGGGAAGCAGAAAGATGAAGTTTAGGAGTCACTGCAGAGCAGGGAAGGAGAGCCAGGATGGTGCTGAGAGAGCCTGGCCAAGGGAAGGTTACACAAGAGCTACTTTGGGCATGACTCATGCTCTCTCAGTGCTCAACTCAAATGCAGGTTGCTATCAGCCACCTGCCTGGGCTCTGCACCACACACAACCAAGCAGGCAGCTGGTTACTGCCATGCTCCTCTCTTCCACTGGCCTTGGTTAGTCTGGAGAAGAGGAGGTTCAGGGGAGACCTTCTCACTCTCTCCAACTCCCTGAAAGGAGACTGGAGTGAGGCAGGGCTCAGTCTCTTCTCCCAAGTAATGAGTGATAGGACAAGAGGAAATGGCTTCAAGTTGCATCAGGGAGGTTCAGATCAGATATTAGGAAGAATTTCTTCCCCAGGAGGGTCATCAGGCCAGGCTGCCCAGGGTGGTAGTGGAATCATCATCCCTGAAAGTGTTCAAGAAACATGCAGAAGTGGTGCTTGGGGCCATAGTTTAGTGGTGAGCATGGTGGTGTTAGGTAGACAGTTGGACTTGATCATCTCAGAGGTCTTTTCTGACCATAATGATTCTATGAATCTGTGAATCCATCTGAGCTGTGATGAGGTGCAAGCTGGAGCACTTCCAAGCTGTGAGCTCATGTGTTTATAAAGCAAAGAGCAGGTGGGATGACTTCCAGTCAGGATGGTGTGGGAAGGACACAAGCAAGGGCTGGATCAGTTTATTTGGGGAGCATTTCCTATCCCATTTTAGTTCCTGTAGAAATTCCCATTGGCTCTAGAGAGGCCCTAGAAGAACAATCCTGCGTGCTGCAGTGGTGCAGCTTCACCTGCTGCCACCCCCAAGCTCAACTGAAAGCAAATCATGAGCCATTCAGTGAGACACTGACCAAAAGGTGCTGAGGAAACATGCCATAGTCCTAAAGCAATCCACTGGGGTAAGTATTGGCAGGAGAACACACCAAGACCTGCTGCTATACAATATTTATGGTGCTGTGCTTTCTCTTGGCACAAAATCCTATGGAGCACAGAAAGACTGAGATGTACTTTCAGGCCATATTATGAAACATCATCTGTGGGTTTTTTTTCCCTTTGCATTCCCATCAGGCAGAAAAAGATGAGCTTGCAATTCTCAGTTGTGAAGACAGGTGGGAGAAAGGTTACCCCTGAGGATAGAGAATCTCTTATCCTAGCTGGCAATTTATTTGGAGAACTGCAGCTTGGCACTGTCTGTCTTGCAGTGAGCAGCTGGGCTGGAACTGCAGAGGCTCCAGTGTAATGCAGAAGGAGTTGTTCCTACTGTGGCTGTGAGAGCTGGACAGGCTGTTGGGGGAGAGGAAGCTCATGAAGTTCCACAAGGGCAAGTGTAGAGTCCTGCATCTGAGGAGGAAAAACCCCATGGAGCAGGACAGGTTAGGGGGTGACCTGCTGGAAAGCAGCTCCACAGAGAAGGATCTGGGAGTGCTGGGGGACAAGAAGTTCACCATGAGGCAGCAAGAAGGACAATGGTCTCTTGGGGTGCACTAAGAAGAGTGTGAGCAGCAGGTTGAGGGAGGTTCTCCTCCCACTCTTATCTGCCCTAGTCAGGCCACATCTGGAGCATTGGGTCCAGTTCCTGCTTGGGTACCTAGAGAGAGGAGGCTGCCAGCAAGGATTGCATCCTGACAGCAACAGCAGAAGTCTGAAGCAGCCCTTCACAGGAAGCCTCCTCATGAGCTGATGCTATAAATACATGCTCAAAATGAATTGATTCTTAATCTTTCAATGGCATCAAGTGATGCTGATTCAGCTCTTGGTATTCAAAGCATGAGGATGAATTGTCTTGTTGTTTCCCAGTTATGACAGCAATCCTCACACTGCCAAGGCTTGGGGAGTTCTACTAGCAAATGCCAGGTACTCAGGATGGCAAAACACAATTCTACACTGAGGAATGCTGTCAATTCACTTCATATGTTTTAGCAACTCCTTGCTGAAGTGACATCAATTTCTGGAGCTTTGACAAGGTGCTTCCCATGGAAAAACATACTCATTTCTCTGAAGAATATCTACAGCGATTGATACTCAACCCTTTTCTCCTTGCAGAAAGCAGGTGCTGTATCAATCATATCTTCATTTCCTGCACCCTGGGAGCAAACAATTTTAGTTTGGCTCCTGAAGCCACCCAACACTCTCCTTTCTGCGACCTTGGCAAGACTGTGTCCCTTGGGCTGTATCACTGACTGAGAGGTGGACATGATGCCTCAGGCCTTTTCCTACAGCTAGGCTTTTCTCATTGGCAGGCAGTGAGGGCTGTCAGCTCTCTGCTTCACCTTCCACAGCTCTCACCTGAACTCCACACAGGTTCTGTGCCCCCACCCAGCTGACAATAAGCTAAAGATTCCCACACCCCTGTGCTTTGTTTTAAAATACTGGTTCTTTTCCAGGCCTCTGTGGGTCTCCCACCTCCCAGCATGGGCAGGAGGCCTCCTTGAGGCCCTTGCAGCTCTGATGCAGACTGGGAGGGCCCAAGCCTGGACGGCTGGGCAAGCAGGCAGGATGTTGGACAGGCCATGTGGAGGCAAGGTGGGCTGAGGCCAGGCAAATGGACAGGCCGAGCTGAGGCCGGCCTGAGGACAGGCAGACGGACAGGCCGAGCTGAGGCCGGGCTGAGGGCAGACAGACGGACAGACAGACAGGCCCGAGGCCGGGCAGACAAGACAAGCTGGACTGAGGGCGAGCTGAGGGCTGGTCGGGCGGCGCTTCGGGCCGGCCAGGCTCGCTCTCTCCCGTCACGGTAGCAACAAGGCCAGCAGGCCCAGTCACTAGCACTACTGCCCGCAGCCCTCGCCCCCGGCCGGAAGTGCCGCCTACGGCGCGCGCTCGCGTCCTCCCCACGCCCCGGTGACGTCACAGACCCACTCCCTTCCGGCTCGGGCAACTTCCGCCTCGTCCCCTCCCCGCACCGCTTCCCCCTGGCACCGAGCCGCTCACCGCCCCCTGGCGGCCGGCGGCGCGCCCTACACCCCCCCTCGCCGCGGCTGCCGCTCGGGCCGCGATCTCTATGGGGCTAACGGCGATGCGATGAGCCCGGGCAGGAGCCGGATCGGGGCCAGCGCCGCGCACGGCCAGCGGGGCTCTTCCATGGGGGTTGCTCCGCAGTAGGAGCGACGTTTCCCCGGGGCGCGATCAGCCACCTTCCCCCTCCCCCTCGGGCCTCCTGAGGGAGGATGGCGACAGCGGCCGCCCCGACCCAGCTCGAAGCCGGTGGGTATCGCTGGCGGCGGGGGCTGCCCTCCGATGTCCCCCTCCCTCCCCTTTCCGACTCCCCCCGCCCTGTTGTAACCGTGTCCCCCTTCTCCTCTCCTCCCTACCCTTCCGCAGAGCTCTACTACCTGATCGCCCGGTTCCTGCAGTCCGGACCCTGCAAGAAATCCGCCCAGGTGAGCAGGGAGCCCGAGGGGAGCCTCCGGTCGGGCAGGGAGGGAACGGGACCGGGACCAGGACGGGACGGGGCAGGAGGGCGGCGGACGGGGGAGCCGCTGCGCTGCGGGCGCCGGACTCACGTCCTTTGTGTCTGTGTGTGTCCGTCTGTCCCCAGGTACTGGTAGAGGAGCTGGAGGAGCACCAGGTAAGGCTCCTACCCCCGGTAGAACGGGGGAAGCCCTCGGGACGTGGAAGGGAGGGGGGTCGGGGTTTGCCCTGCCCGGTTTAATCCAGCCCATCTCCCGGGGCTCCAGGAGACCCCGAGGGAGGATCGGATCCCGCGGCTACGGTCGGTGGGCATCGGGGGCAGCGGCGGAGGGACTCCTCCCCGGGGCGGGCTGGCACCGGCGGGGGCTCCCCTCGCCCCCCACCCGGGGAGGGGTCGCTCGGCGCGGGGCCGGCGGGGTCTGACGGCTGTCTCCGTCCCTCCTCCCCCTCGTGTCCCTTCCGCAGCTGATACCCCGGCGACTGGACTGGCAGGGCAAGGAGCACCGGCGGAGCTTCGAGGATCTGGTGAGCCAAGTTTCACTCCCCAATAAGTTCCCCCCTCGGTCGCCGCCGCTCCCCGTCCCTGCCCGTCCTCGCTCCCGGGGCTACGGGCTGCGCCCCGCCGAGGCAGCGGGGGAAAGCGGAGGGGAGGGAAAAAGGAGGCGCGGGCCGGGTCTGGGTTTGAGGGGGGGGCGCGCACACACACACACACTGGGGGGGCGGTGGCAAGGGCTGCTTGGTGCTGACCGACTGCGACGTGCCATTGTGGGGCCGGGAGGGTTATCTGAGGGCACGTACTGGGGCCCAGCCTGGCCAATAGCGCCGCGTCTTACAAGCCGGAGAGCAGCGGTCGGCGATAAATGGTGACAGCTGATTGGCTGCGGTGCCGCGGAACTGGTAGGGGAGGGCAGGGTGTGCCGGTTCCCTTTTCCCGTCCCCTTCCCACTGCCGCCGTCTTGCCAGCCCCTCACCGGCTGTCGCTCCTCCGCCGGGGCCAGGTTGGCTCCCCTGAGGCCTGCTAGGCCTGGGGTCGGCGGGGTGCTTTGGCCGGCTTCTGGCAAGCGGGCGGTAGCGGCCTCCGTGCCGTATCCGCCTCACGGGGCGGCGGGTTGACAGGGCCCCCCCGACACACCACCACATCCACGCCCCGGGGCTGACCGGGCCTCGGGGCTCAGCAGGCCTCAAGGCTGACCGGGTCCCGGGGAAACTCTTCCCCACCTCAGGGATCCGTCAGCATGGTCAAAAACCCCAGCCGCCGTGGGCTGGAGGAGGCCACCGGCTGCGGTCTCGTGCCGTGGGCAGGCCCCCGGGAGCGGCTGGGGCAGACCAGGCGGCGGGAGGGAGGGAGGGAGGGATGGGGGATTACATGAGGACGTGCCGCCGGGCCCGTCGCTGAGCAGAGCTGCTCCAGGGATTTCTGGCCTGCAGAAGCAGCAGCCTGTGCTGAAAGGCTCTCCACCTTTACCAAGGGCCTGCTTTAGTGTCCAAAACCTGGGGTTTTGAGGCAATGGAATGGTGAAAGTATTACATGCCTGTGAAATATATGAAGTGGCCGCTTTTGGTAGATAGAAACCGTGTCAGTAGCTGTCATTGAGGAAGGTCAGCATCCCTCCTAGGGACTGAGTGTGTGTGTGTGGATGGATGTTCTCCCTTCCTGGCTGTGAGATGTGTATGTGTGTGTGTGTGTGTGTGTGTTGGTACCAACCTCTCGGTGAGAGCATCAGGAGCTGAAAAGTCATTTTGACTTGTTTCCAAAGGGTGCCAGTGGCCTTGTTTTCATTTCTGGGTAATAATGTAGGGCGCTGATTTAGCACTTTGCAGATAAAATACTGTAAAATCACTGACTGCAGGAAGTTCCACCTAAACGTGAGGGTGATGGAGCACAGGACCAAGCTGCCTGGAGAGGGTGTGGAGTCTCCTTCTCTGGAGAGATTCCAAACAGCATCAGGTGATCCTTAGGAACATTCTCTAGGAGACCCTGCTAGAGTAGGGAGGTTGGACCTCTGGCAGACCCCTCCAACATTAACCATCCTGTGATATACTGCATATGTGTGAGCATTCCTATCTCCTAACCTTGAAGGAGTTGAATGTATATCCTTGCCTTTCTCAGCTAACACAGGGCAATGCTGATGTGGGATTTTGGTGTGGATGTTGCTCAAACAGCTTTGTAGCTTGCTCAAGAGTGAGTTTTTCCCTTTAGCAATAGTGTAGAAGCTGAGCTTCCGGATCTTTGTTCGCAAAGCCTAGCCATGAGAAGCTGAGGTGAGGATGGGAGAGCTCCTTATTACATCAAGATATGTTTGTACCTGCTGGCTTTCCCTTTCCAAAGTGAATTAAGAATTTAAGATGAATGTTATGCTTCATCCTACCTCTTGTGGATGATTCCAGGACTGTCTGTAGAATGAACAGATGTGGAATAAGTGCTGCACTCAATACATTTTAATTCTGTACAGTCTTCCTAGAGAACCTGAAATCTAACTACAGGCTGTTTCAGGTTTAGCTTGTGACTGCACCCAGCACCCGAGAGGAATATTAACAGTGGCAGCATGAAACATGGTTTCAGACATACTGGTTTTGCTTACATTAATGTATACATTCTTTCATTTCATTCTGTGGGGCATGAATAGAAAAGCCTTTAGAACCTTTTTCTTGTCTATTAGAGGGCATTGTCCTTAAGATTTCAGAAATGGGAGACAAATTCTTGCAAAGTGAGGCTTGGAATTACTGCAACATTGCTTCTGGCTGTATAGAATTACCAAAATTACATATCAGGTTTTTTTTTTTCCCTCTGTCTTAAACCAATCAACAGTAACCAATCCTTTTAGATTGCCTTTTTATCTGGAATTATTTCCCTATTTATCATGATTTACAGTAAGGAACAGGACTATAACTGAATCATTACAGCAAGACAGGCTGATGCTAGGTGGGATGAGCTGAGCTCAATTAATCCTCAGACTGAAGCCCAGCATCACTGTTGAGGATGTTGAAGAAAGGCCATTTTTCTTCTCATTGCTTAGGGTCTGATGTATTTGGAATTTGGACTTTTGGTTGTGTGTGATTGTATATTAACCTGAACCACCTGATTTCAGGGCCAGCTCAATGTCTAAATGTCATGTTTAGAACCAAACTAGGGTTGTGAAGATCACAAAGAACTCTGGCCTTCCTTTTAGTTCTCTCAGTCACATAATGAACCAAAAATACATGGTAGATGCTAGCAATTGGAGATACAGGGTTGTTTCTCCCCATTTAAACACTTCCAGACAGAAGCCCCAGTTCAGTGTCCATTCCTGCTACCCTGCTCAGGCAGCTCTGAAATAATTGAACCCAAGGAGATTTTCCAAACCCAGAGAAGTCTGATTTTTTTTCCTTTGTTTGTTCAGTATTCTGCTTGGACAAGTCTGACCAAGTATTTCTTGCTCTAATGGATGAGGTTTCAGCTTTGTTTTCCATTCTCAGTTTGACTGTTCAGGTCTCTTTGCTTTGAGTGTGTTCTTGTTGCTCTTAGGGCTTTTGGAATGATAAAGCTTTAACAACCAAATCACCTGCTAAGTGATTTTTTATCTAGGGAATGTTTACTCCCGCTTCACTTGAGCTTTTGCTCAAGATCTGAAAACTCTGTTGAAATTCCTCTTTTTATTTGAATTTGGTCTTTTATTTGAAATGTGAGGTACCACCTGGCAGAAGAGTGGTTCAAGGCACACTAATAAGAATCATAGCTAGCTGCTTTTGTGTTCCCTTTATCTCCTCTGCTGATTTCCACCTTGGACTACTTTTGATAGGCAACATGTGGCTGCCTGACTAGGCAATCATCTAGGTGTATTCCAGAGCAGTTTTTACTTTATGGACCTCTGGTGGGCTTGAGATGTGTTTGTAAAGATCCTCCCTGTCCTTATGAAGGCCTGAGGGAGTCTGACTTGCATGCAGTTAGTACTCCTAGTTTAAATGACCCCCAGCAGTTCAGTGTGGAGGCAGCTGCTGAACAGAGGAGTCAAGCTGAACCCACTCAGATTATCAGAAGAGTCTCCAGTGGGCTGCTGTTAGGAATGATCTGTGTTGATTCTTGATAAAGATGCCTGGTTCTGGGCTGGTTTTGGAGACCTTTTTGGGGGGATGTCTGTTCTGGCTCAGCCTGTTTTGTGCTGAAGTATCATTTCAGGCAAAACAGAAAATCAACTGTTGTTGGCTGGTGGAGAATTTGCATCTGTGAGTGGCTGTGCTGGTATGGAACAGCTTATGGGATTTGGCTTGGGAGTTTCTGCCTTGCCCATCTGCATTGATTTAAACCCAGCTCCGAGTCCAAGGTGCTTTTATTTATAGCTTTTGCCAATCCCAGCATTAGCAGTGCAGAGGTGTTACTGTTCTGTCACCTCAGGAGAATGTCAGCTGGGAGGACAGTAGATCCAACTAGTTCTCCCTGAGGAAACCAAGTGGATAATGGCCTTTTACATCCATGGCTATTTGCATACTGTTGACGTCTTGTGCAAGTCCAGTATCTGAGCTTCCTTTTGCTGAGATTCCATAGTGGAGCTCTAGAGTCATTTCCTGCTTGCTCAGCTGCCTTGCTCCTCTTGGTCTCCTCTGCTGCTTTTTGATACATTTATCAATTGATTCTTCATTGATTGTTGTTTTGGCAAATAAAAGCAATGTCCTAGGACTGCCTAGAGCCTGCTGCTGCTGCTGCACAAGAGCCTGGCCACCTGCCCACAGGGAACTGGGCCTGAAGGAGCCTTGGAGCTCTGCCTTCCTGCCTGTATTGCTTCCACTATGCAGCACTTGCATCAAGTTTAGTCTGTGCTTTGAAGCAATGTTCCTCTGGGCTTCCCAAAAGAGATGTGGCCAGAGCTATCTGCTTCTCCTCCCTGGGAAGCCAGACATCTTATTAGAAGTAGTAATCACAAAGAGGCTTTTTTTAGTTTGGTTTGTTTCTTGGGCATTGAAACCTTCCTTGCAGGAGAAATTATCAGCAATCCCAGCAGGGATTTTGTTTGTTTCAGGGATCAATAAGCTTCTTGCCTGTCATCCTAGCTGGCCACTGAGGCCCCTTTGAGATCATATGGCAACACTTCCAACAGCAGAAGCATCAACAGGGTTGGGGGTAGGAGTTTCTCCTAGCCCTGACATCACTAATAGGTCATGTCTTGCAGCTGCTTCTCACTGTAGCAACTTATTTGCAGCCTGCTTCAAGCAGTCCTGGCTGTGGGAGGTTCCCCTGTGGCTGTTAATGTAGGTTTGTTAAAAAGAATGGGAGCACTTTGCAGGTTTTTAGCTCTAGAAGACCTGTGTGGTTCCTGCATCAGAGAACTCTTGTGTGGTACTGTAGCATTCTTGTGCTCTCTCATTTGGACCTCTCTAGGAATATTCCACATCTGAAGGCAACTCAACTTTATCCCAGGGTGCAGAAATTGCTCTCCCTTAGCCTGTTTTCAGCTTTTCTGTATGGTTTGAACATGCTCTTTTCAAAGCTTTTCTTAAGCATGCTTTTGGCCTCTGTTACTTTCTGATTATCTTCTCAAATATTTTCTAATATTCTAAAAATATCTTCTAGTATGTGTTTGAGGAGGTGAAAATATCCTTGCTGTTGCTTAACTTCACCAGATGTGCTTTGGACTGGCTCTAACTAGTGGCTATAACTGAGGCTAAGCTTTGCCTCTTTCCATCCTTTGCTTAATGAAATCCTGACTTGAGAGAGACTGTTTTTCTCAGCTCTGTGTTTGCAGCTTCACCTTTTGGAAAGAGACTTGAAATCTATTTGCAGAGGTGAAAGGAAGGATTTTTGTTTCAAGTCCTTTTGGGAACCTGAGAATAGAAGTGCTCATTTTGCTCTGGCCTGGAATTTAAGCATTTTATCTGGAAGTTATTATGGAGAAAAACCTCCAGGAGAATTTGTTGCTGTTGCTGCCTGCCTGCGTGTGTAGCTGTTTGCTAATAGCAACAGTGATAACATTCACACTCTGGGCCACTTTGGGCTCTTCTGGCTTGTTGAAACCTGAAAATGTGCAGGGAAAGAAGTGTGCTGGAGCCTTTCTTCTGTAGTTTGGCCTGGTTCAGGCTGCAGGTGGCAGATCTGGTGAGCAGGAGATGTTAATAAAGCCAGTGGTCACTTTGATATGTGCCTGCTCTCTGCAATATGCTCCCCATTAAATGTTGCTTAGAAAACTTTACAGTCTAATAAAATAGTGCACTAAAATCTCCATGCTTTAGCAGCTCACTTGTGCTGATTTAACTCTGGTTCTGTGGTGGATTTGCCAACTTGTCTGGTCTGGGCAGTGGTCAGGCAGATAGTGGTATCCTGAGCTGCTGGTTGGCCCAGGCAAGTTAGCACCAGGCATGTGCTGAGAACTGCCAGATGCAACTTGAGTCTAGGGCAGCCATCCTTCATCTCTCAGCCTTGGCTGGGCCACATGTGTGGGGATGTTTGCTCTCACACAATCCCAGATTGTTAGGGGCTGGAAGGGACCTCTGGAGATCATCTAGCCCAACCCCCCTGTCAGAGCAGGAGAACCTAGAGTAGCTTGCACAGGATGTGTCCAGGTGGATCTGGAATCTCGCCAGAGATGGAGAATCCAGCACCTCCCTGGGCAGCCTGGGCCAGGGCTCCACCACCCTCCAAGCAAAGAAGTTCCTGCTCCTGTTGAGCTGGAACTTGCTGGCTGCTAGTTTGTGCCCATTGCCTCTAGTGCTGTCCCTGGGCACCCCAGAACAAAGCCTGGCCCCATCCTCCTGCCCCCCACCCTGGAAGGATTGCTAAGCATTGCTCAGCTCCCCTCTCAGGCTGCTCTGCTCCAGGCTAAGCAGCCCCAGCTCTCTCAGCCTCTCTGCAGCACACAGGTGCTCAAGTCCCCTCAGCATTTTGGTAGCTGTTCTTTCTAAGTCAGTGATTTAATTTGCAGATCTTCAAGCCACAAAGTCCCTTGCCATTTCTGAGTAGGTGCACTGAGTTCATCAGGGCTGTTTGCTGAGTAACTCATGCTCTGTCTCCACAGTAGGATGTTTGCTGCCAAGTTTGCTACAGCACCTCTCTCAGCACATAGAACAGCAGCAGTGCTTCCAAAGCACTGTACTCCTGAGTGAAAAGGGAAGGGCTTTGCTGCATTATCTTAGGAGACCCAGGACTCCAGATGTGCCCTCAGTAAGGCAGAGTAGAGGGGGAGAAGAGCCTGCCTTGACCTGCTGGTCACACTCTTCAGTGTCCAGTGACTGAAAGAATGTGTGGAGAAGCCTGTCTGTCTTCTGTGAGGGTTTCTGTTCAGATTGGAAGTTCTTGGTTGGGTTTAATGAAATGATCTCACTACAAAAAAGACATTGAGGTTCTGGAGTGTGTCCAAAGAAGGGCAAGGAAGGTGGTGAAGGGTCTAGAGCACAAGTGTGCTGAGAAGCAGCTGAGGGAACTGGGGTTGGCTAGTGTGGAGAAGAGGAGGCTCAGGGGTGACCTTCTTGCTTTATCCAATTCCCTGAAAGGTGGTTGGAGCCAGGTGAGGGTTGGTCTGTGCTCCCAGATAACAAGCTATAGGATGAGAGCAAACAGCTTCAAGTTGTACCAGGGGAGGTTCAGATTGAATATTAGGAACAATTTCTTCCCTGCAAGAGTGGTTAGGCATTGGCCCAGGCTGCCTAGGGAGGTGATAGAGTCACCATCCCTGAAAATGTTCAAAAGCCATGTAGCTGTGGTGCTGAGGGCCATGGTTTAGTGGTGACTTGGCAATGTTAGGTTAAGGGTTGGACTTGATGATCTTGCAGGCATTTTTCATAGTTCTGTGCTTCTGTTCTATGATAATTTGTATATTTCCTTGGAAAAGCTATGCCTTTTTGGTTCCAATGTTGTTTGTGGGCTGGTGCTGGTCATGTTTAGGGTGCAGGTGACTGTGTTACACACCCCATGACTCACCGTGGGGAGCTGCCTAGCATCACTGCTCTTGCCCAATTGGAGCAGATGATTTCCCAATGACAAGCAGGAATCATCTGTTTGATGACACAGTTCAGCCAACAGTGTTTTGGCAGCAGGTCTGAGTGAAGCACTTACCTTTTCCTCCTTCCCAGTGAGTGCTGCAGGCAGGAGCTGGCCATATCCCTAGGGTCTGGATGGGATATCTGGGTCTGTCTGATGATGCTCTACTGTTGGAAGAAGTGGTCCTGGTCCTTGTTTTCCACCAGCTCTGATCCTTCTCTGAATCACTATCAGCTTTTGTTAAACCTGGCAGCAAACCTTTTCCTCCTCCTGTTGGCTGATTGTCCCTAGCTAGGGTTGCTGGAAGGGCTCCCTTCCCCCAGATGAGCACTGGAGCCAGTGCAGAGGGGAGCTTGCTGGTGGTGTTAGCCAGACTGGAGAATCATTCTGCCTCACTGCAGCTGCACCAAAACTTGTCCTGCCTCACCAAGGGACAACTGCCCTGTCACTGTCACCAGCATTGGCCTGTGGGGGTTGTGCAGTCAGGCAAGTGCAGGACATCCTGGATAATGAGGCACAATTTCTTTGCTGTTTGAACAGACTGTTGGACAAACTCTTGTCTCTGGATAGCAAACACTCTCTGTATAAAGGGGAGAAAGAAGAATGTTGTCTTGAGCTGCCAAATGAGGAGCAGAGGCTAGACATGTGGGTCCTAAAGACACTTCTCTCAGTAGCTAAAGCCAGGAGAGTGGATACTGATGTAAAGATGAGTTTAGGGTTTATTTAGGCTATGCTATATGTGCTTCTTACAGTAATATGAGTGTCTGGCAAGGATGTTTCAGCTAAGCAAGAGATATTGTATGGGAAAAGAGGAACTGATGGGTAAAAAAGGCTTTAAAGAAGGCCCCAGGCAGTGTTTTATTTGATCAGAGTATTGCACTGGAACTCTGATCCAGGACTTTCTATTTGTTATTAAAGGATATCCTAAATTACAACTAGCTACTGTCACCTGCAATTTCTGATCCAACTTTTTTTACCACTCCATGTCACTTGAAAAGACAGCTTGAATAGAATGGATTTTGAGGGGTTTTAGGCTTGATGTCAGTCACTTTATTTCACTTTAATGCTTGAATGTGAACCAACCAAAGAAATAGCAGTAGAAGCAAGAATCCCAGAGTGTTAGGAGCTGGAAGGGACCTCTGGAGATCATCTAGTCCAACCCCCCTGCCAGAGCAGGAGAACCTAGAGCAGCTTGCACAGGATGTGTCCAGGTGCCTTTGGAATCTCTCCAGACATGGAGACTCCAGCAGCTCCCTGGGCAGCCTGGGCCAGTGCTCCACCACCCTCCAAGCAAAGAAGTTCCTGCTCCTGTTGAGCTGGAACTTGCTGGCTGCTAGTTTGTGCCCATTGCCTCTAGTGCTGTCCCTGGGCACCCCAGAACAAAGCCTGGCCCCATCCTCCTGCCCCCCACCCTGGAAGGATTGCTAAGCATTGCTCAGCTCCCCTCTCAGGCTGCTCTGCTCCAAGAAGAAGACAATGCTCAAACATCTGTCTGCTTTGTTTGTTTAGGTGGCTGTCAATGCACACATCCCTCCAGACTATCTTCTTAGGATCTGTGAGAGACTTGGACCCCTTCTAGACAAGGAGATCCCCCAGAGTGTGCTGGGTGTGCAGACTTTGCTGGGGGTGGGGCGCCAGTCTCTCCTACGGGCAGCAAAAGGTAAGCTTCTCACTTCATCTCTGATTGGATTTGATTGTCATCATCAAAATCCTTTTTGTTTCTATTCATATTGTGATTATCTGTGTCTGTTTGTTTGCATGAAGCCTGGTTTGTCTCTTTTTGCTTATCAACTTCCTTGTTTCACTCTTGCTAAGATTCACTTCTTGCTGGCTCTGTTACAGAGATCTTTCTTAGGTTAAAAATGCCATTTGAAGCAGTTCTTGCCTCCAGTTGCCTGATGTCACTTGCTTTTGCCTGCCTCCCCTCCCTAGCACCTTGGTGTTTGTGTAAATGATGTGATGAACTGGATCAGAGATTTGATCCATCTGAAGCATAGCCCTTTTCTTACACTTGCACATGGCTGTGTCTAAAATAACCCAGCAGTCTCTGTATTTTGCTGGGCTGTTTTTCAGGCTGATTCATTCCATTTTTCCCCATTACTTGGTTCCCTGGCTGTGCAGGGGGAGGGTGGCATTTAGGGGGTGAGACTGAGGAGTGATAATTCCTCCTTGTGCTTGCTTAAAGTTAATTTGAAGACAAGCCCCCATTCCTTTCCTGAATAGAGCACCGGTCCTGTTCCTTTTGACAAACTGTTCTGCCTGAGATAATGATCCTGAGAGCACAGTTTTGTGTTAGAACTAAAGAGATCTGAGAGCCATCTGCTGCTGAAAAGAGTTGTTCCTCCCTTCCCTCCTTATTCCACGTCCCTGCCACATCTTCCCCGCAGGAGTCAGAACTTATTTGATCCTCTGATGTGAGGATTCAGAGAGCTAAGATGTTGTGAAATTTGTTAGTGCTGTTGTAGTGAAATAAATTAGCTGATGGAAAGAAGGATCAGAGGGCTGGAGGTGACCTGGGAGAGGAGCAGGGATGGGAGAGCAGGACCTTCCTGTTTCAGTGGCAGTTGAGCACTTAATTTACCACATCCTGTAAAGTCACACTATGATGCTAACAAAGACTGGAGCATTCTGCTGATGCACTGAGGCTCACCTGGAGGGATGTGCTGTTTGCAAACAGGCTTCCTGACCCAAACTTCGGGCACTTTGCTACAGCTGGGTGAGGAATTTCAGGTTTGCAGGGAGGTCTGCAGAGAAAACTTTCCTTCATTTTACATTCAGGATGCAACAAACTAGAAAGAAAATAAACATTTTTGTGCAGGGAAACACAAGTTTCTTAAGTAAATTAGAGGGCAGAGGCTTAGATGAATCACTGACAGATGTAGTGCTTCCTAAACCATGGGGTAAATTTATTGCAAAGAGATTTCTCCTAGATTTCTGGTGAGCTTTCCCCCTTCAGAAGAGGGTGCTGTAGCACTGTGCCTTTTGGTGTGTAAACCACACTCACTAATGTCATCCGTTTCAAAGTTGACATACATGGATTTCCACTTCCCCACTAGTGCATCAGGATGAAGTTTTCCATTTACCATTGTATTTATAGCTATTTTGATCTATTTTAGAGAGTGTTAGTGCTGATTTAATGTGTCTCCTTGGATTTGAATCAGAAGATGCTCTCAGGAGTCTTTTTGAGTTGTGTAAACTTGTGCACTTCCTAGGCAGAGATCTAAAGGGTGATACACAGATCCACCAATTTGTGGCACTATCCTTCTGTGTCAGTCCTTATTCACAGTGCAAATTCATTTCTCTCCTTCCAGATGGCCAGAAATGGAAGAAGTCCAGGCCTAATTTCTGAGGCACTCTGAACAGTCTCAGAAAAATTACTATTGTTCTAGAGAGACCTTCTGAGGCCAGTTGGCAGCAGATAGCTGGAGAGTCTTTAAAGAAAACAATCTTCATTTGACAAACCAATGTTTTTTGGGGATGGGGTGCAGGGGAGAAGCTGAAGGGAGGGCATATTGCCACCAATTGCAGTAAAATACTGGGGAAGAAAAATCTCACTTCTCCAACTTTGAGGGTGCAAAAGTGTGTGGGTATGTCTGTTCTCAAACAAACAGGTCCTGAGAAGAGGACCGGTATGTGTTGGGCTTGCAGAAGGACTGAAACCATCTCAAAGCTGAGTGCTGCCTCCATAAAAGTGCACCCACTTTGATGGAAAGAGAGAGAATGGACAGTTTCCACTCCCTGCTCCCCAAGAGGAAGGCAAACCAAGCTGAGACCATTTCCCCACTCCTATTGCTTAGGAACTGGCAGGCAGAGTAGCAACCTCCTTGAAGTGCTAGATCCCTGCCAAACTAGTTAAAAAGGCAAATCTGAAGTAGGGAAGTGTTTGCTGCTCTTGCTTCTAAGCAGCCTTAGCTTTGTTGGCCCTGGTTTGGCTGCTGGTTTGCCTAACCCCTGTTCCTGTTGCTGCTGCAGACTTCAGGCACACGCTATGGAAAGGCTCTGCCTTCGCGGCTCTGCACAGAGGCCGACCTCCCGAACTGCCTGTCAACTATGGCAAGCCACCAAACGTGGGTGAGTTACCCTTACAGACTGAAAAACTGCTGGGGGGTTTGTGCTCATGGGTCTTCTTTGGGTATTTCACCTGCTTGAGTAGGTTTTTTTTGCATGATATACCTATATACAGGCACAGCGTGAAAATCCCTTGTGGTCTCCTGTGGCCCCTGGTGCCATAACTGTGCCCACAGCAGAGGGAGCATTAAACTCATTGCCCANCTATATGATGTGTACATATGCTTTTAAGATTGAATGGGCATGGCCACAGGAGCATGGAGACAGTCTTTTCATTCCTGAAACTTGGCTCTTGGGAAGCTTTTTTGACTCAAGAATTCATTTGAGTTCAATGATGACAGAAAACAAGATGCTTGCAACATCCCTTTCCAAAAAGGAAATAATCACCAGAGCAGCTTTGGTATTACTTTAGTTTCAGTTGTCTGTGCAGATAAAGAACTGATGTGAAACTCAGGTGTATGTAGGCATTCAGCTTACAGATCACCACAGAGCTTCTGTTTTGCTTAAGCTGGAAAGTATTAGGTGTTTAAGAAACATTTAGATGCTCTCCTTAGGGTCATGATTTAGTGGTGTGGTAGTGATAGGTATGGTTGGACTTGATGAGCTTAGAGGTCTCTTCCAACCTTTGTGATTCTGTATTTTCCTTGTATGGTCTGAACTTTCATGAACTATTTTTATAGCAAACAAATGTGATTCTTCTAGGCATAAATCTAAACCCTGTTGGTCATGATTTGTATCTCCTTAGGGTGTTTTAGCTGTGCTTAGCATGTAAGCATTTGTGCCAATGTCTAGAGTTTTCCTGAGTTAAGGAATCCATTCACACATGTTTCTCCCAAGTCACTGGAGATGCAGGGGTGATGATGGCAGGCTCCTATTTCCACCTGGGCTCTTTGGGGTTGAAATAGATAGCTCACTTTGCATAAGGCTTGTGCTGTGGTGGCAGCAGTGGGACAGCCCAGCCAAGTTCATTATGGGGCTTCTGGATGAGAAAAATCCATGGCTATTTGCCTGGAGCTAATGTGCAGGGAACTCTTGCATTAGTGCTTGGCCTGCTTTTGTCAGATCATTTATGAGTCATACTGAGAGTATTAAAAAAGCAAACTTTGTCCATGTATTAGAACTATTTTTATGTATTAGAACTATTTCCAGCAACCATATACATACACATATATATTTCCAGCAACCATATACATACACATATATATTTCCAGCAACCATATACATACACATATATATTTCCAGCAACCATATACATACACATATATAGATCTTTCTCTGCTTATCTGTATATTTATTCTTTTAGGCTGGTTCTGCAGTAACTTTATTGTTAGCACTTGTGCTGATGCATTGCAAATAGTCTGGATTATAGATTTATTGCACACACTCTTACTTGTGGAGTTGTATTTCTAGAAGGATTCCTGAATCAGTTCTTTCCTAAGAGGAGAGTTCAGGGCTTGTGGTTTTGGAATACGTGGAATATTCATGATAGTAGCAGATTAGACTTCAGCATGTGTCATGCCATCATGGCAAAGGGTTATGCTGCTCACTTAGTGACTGGAGAGTGACTTAGAGAACAGAATCATTGGTTGGTTTTGGTGTTTTCCCAGAAATTGCTTGTTAACAAATGCAAAGGTGTTAGATGGAGAAGTCAGGAATGAATTTTTATTAAGGATTTTGAGTAAGGATTGGTTCCATGAATATGCAGCCCTCCTTGGTGCAGATACCTGAACTACTAGTAAAGAGAGGAAAGCTTGTATAAATAATAAAATAAGAAGATGATTCTACTGAAGCTGTACAAGAGGCAGCAGTTTGGTTTTGGTGTTGCCCTATTGGTAATGCTGAGGTGGAAGTCACAAAATTCTTCTGTATCTATTCTGTATCTACTTCTGTGCAAAGTGGGAGTGAGTAGTGACAGCTATAGATGCTGCAGCGTGTGTCTGTGTCTTGTTTCAAAATACAAGATGAAGAATCCCAGAATCCCAGTATGGTGAGGATTGGCAGGGACCTCTAGGGATCATCCAGTGCATCCCCCCTGCTCCAGCAGGCTCACCCCCAGCAGCTTGCCCAGCATCACCTCCAGCTGCCTTGGCAATCTCTGCACACAGGGAGACTCCCCAAGCTCTCTGGGCAGCCTGGGCCAGGGCTCTGCACCCTCACACCAAACAACTTTCTCCTCCTGTTGAGATGGAACCTGCTGGCTTCCAGTGTGTGCCCATTGCCCCTTGGCCTGGCCCTGGGCACCACTGAGCAGAGTGTGGCCCCAGCCTCTTGCCCCCTGCACCCTTGAGCTCTTGCTGAGCATGGAGCAGCTCCCCTCTGGCTCTGCTCTGCTCCAGGCTCAGCAGCCCCAGGGCTCTCAGCCTTTCCTCCTGTCACAGATGCTCCAGTGCTCTCAGCATTTTGGGAGCCTCTACTGGACTCTATGCAGTAGTTCTTTGTCTTTCTTGAACTGGGGAGCCCAGAAGTGGAGCCAGGACTCCAGATGTGACCTGACTAGAGCAGGGTAGAGGGGGAGGATAACCTCCCTTGACCTGCTGCTCACATTCTTCTTAATGCACCTTAGGAGAGCATTTACCTTCTTTGACCATGAAGGCACATTGCTGGCTCATATGGAACTTGTTGTCCTCCAGCACTCCCAGATCCTTCTCCTTGGAGCTGCTTTCCAGCAGACCAGCCCCTAACCTGTCCTGCTCCATGGGGTTATTGCTCCCCAGGTACAGGACTCTACATTGGCTCTTGTTGAACTTCATGAGGCTCCTCTGCCCTAGCTCTCAGCCTGTGCAGCACTCACTGGATGGCAGCACAGCCTGACAGGGAGTCAGCCACTCCTCCCAGTTTGGGATCATCAACAAACTGGCTGAAGATTCACAACATCCTTTGTACTTTAAGAATTATGCCCAACCTCTCTTTTTATTTGATGTAATTGTGTGTTTCCAGGCTCTGCTGGCTTAGTCAGATTGAGTTTTCTGGAATTACTTGCTGAAGTAGTTGGGAATTACTTGCTTAAGTCCTAGACACCCATAATAATGTGTGTTCCTGAGGGAGCTGAAGCAACTGTGTGATTGCCTGCATATAACTAAGGTATAGAACAATCAGCTACAAGTGTTCTTCTATCATTTCCTTTCCAGTTAAAGATTTAAGCTTGCCACCATCAGTGTGGTTTTGTGCTATGAGAAAGGGGTTGCTTGTGGTTTCCCTCCCAGCTGAAGGAGTCCCTAGCTGCAGGTGTTTTGCCTTTCATCTTCTTGGGCTTGGGCTGCTGGGAGCCCGGCATCTGCACTGCAGTGGAATGTCCTGCCTGCCAGCGACAGCGGAGCCAGAAGTCAGGCTGGCCTTTCCCCAATAGGCTTATGCAGAGCTGGGGAGCTCTGGGGCAGTCTCTGAGGAAGATGACACCAAGCTATGGGATGCTGTTGATAAGTTGGAGGGGTGGGATGTCATCCAGAAGGACCTGGACAAGCTGGAGAG
>VWZO01012379.1:32860-47352 GCA_013396975.1 Bucco capensis
TCTAGTTGGGGATGTCCCTGGCCACTGCAGAGGGGTTGGACTAGATGAGCTCCAGAGGTCCCTTCCAACCCAACCCATTCTATGATATGATTCTATGATATGAAGTGCTGACCTGTGGAAGTGGTTCTCAGGAAGGGGTTCTTTGTGTGTTGAGTCTTGGAGATCTGTGCTGATCTGCTAGGGGAGGGAAAATGCTGTCCTTACTTTCTGCTGCTGACAGAGGAACGTGGTGAATACAGTGAGGTTGGTCTGCTAGAACTGTTTCTGTGCAGGTTGTGCAGGAGTGGGATGTTTAGGACTCCCTTTGTGCTCTTCCATTGAGGAAGTTGAAGGATTGGTCATACAGTCCCTTGGCAACAGGAGTTACTCACAGAGGATAAACCTGTTCTGGTTTAAACCTACTTCCTTTTGATCTGGACATGCTGCTTTTTGCAGGCAACACAAAGCAGATGAGCAAGAAGGTAGTTTTCCCTCCTCAGGGGATTACTAAAGTTAGGCTAACCTGAGTATGAAAATCTTCATGTGGGTACCTGTTGTTAATGAAAATAACACAGAATTTGGAACCAGAAAGCTCAATGAAGCAGTGATTCAGCTGTATAGAATTGCAGAGTCAAGGTGATGCAGCTACCTTAGAGCTGCCAAATGGCAGTGCTCTGATGAGGTCAGAAATCAATGATGTTTCTCTGCTGTAAATGAGTTCTAGGAGGTGAGCAGCTATGAAAGCTGGAACACTTTGTTCTTTGGGTGCATTTATTGGGATTAGCTGTCTTTGTGGCCACACATCTACTTGCTGAGAAGAGATTTTGCATATGTGAGCCAACTGTGTGTGTTTCCCAATGCTCTTCTGCAATCCAGACTTGTGTTTCTTCTGCACACTTGCAAGTGGTAACCAATCTTCATGCTTCATCAGGCCCTCGGATGAGGTCACAGCTTACTCACCACATATCCTGGGCCTCATGATGAAGCTCTAGTGCTTATTTCAGAGGGTGAAACAGTATGGTGTGAAATCATCACCCTTAATACAAGAGAAGCTATTTCTAAAACAGCCATTTTACCAGTATTCTGCTTTTGCTTGCAGAAAAGTGGAGTGAGGAGAGGGTTTATAGGGGAGGAAGAATGCAAGCAGTTTGAAAACTGCTACAGTGAGGGCCATGGTTTAGTGCTATGGTGCTGCTAGGGATGGTTGGACTTGATGAGCTTAGAGGTCTCTTCCAACCTTAATGATTCTGTGATTCTGTGACTTTGTCCACACTGAAGTATTTTAATTATTTGTGCTGTCTGATGATTGCTTTTTTCCATTTTGGTTTCCCTGATGGGTTATTGTTGCAGGGCTTTGGGATTATCCTTCTTAGGTGAGGTTTCTTGCAAAGATTCTTATGTTTTTACTGTTACCTCTAGTACAATCCTAGCATGGTTTGGGTGGGAAGGGACATTTCAAGGTCACCTAGTCCAACCCCTGCACTGACATCCGCAACTAGAGCAGGTTGGTCAGAGCCCCAAACAACCTGACCTGGGATGGTTCCAGGGATGGGACATCTAGTACCTCTCTGGGTAACCTGGGACAGGCTCTCACCATCCTCACCATCAAAAATGTCTTCTTTAGATCTAGTCTGAATCTCTCCTTTTAGTTTCAAACCATCACCTCTTGGCCTGTTCCAACAGGTCCTGCTAAAAATCCCCTCCTTAAAGGCTGCAAGAAGGTGTCCCTGGAGCCTTCTCCAGGCTGCACAACCCCAACTCTCTCAGCCTGGCCTCACACCAGAGAGCTCCCACACTGATCATTTCAGTGGCTTCCTCTGGAGCTGCTTCCCCAGCTCCATGTCTCTGCTGTGCTGAGCACTCCAGAGCTTGGCCCAGCACTGCAGGGGAGGTCTCCCCAGAGTGGAGCAGAGAGGGAAAGTAGTAGACTGGGTTGTGATTTAAGAATTGCTGTTGTACAATGTAGGTGAGTCCTGCCTGCACCTCCAGCCATGCCCACACTTGCACTAGGGACTGTGATGTCCCTGAAAGCGGGATCTTCAGGGCCCAAGGACTGTGAGAGGGAAACACAGAAGTGGAGAGATTTTACCACAGGTGACCCTCAGTTAGTACGAGAGGTTGGAAGTTTGAGGAGGAGCTAGTGTGCCTCTGTCAGCCAGGGCTTTCCCCAGCATGCCAGGAGCTGGTGCAGTGGTGGGAGCAGAGTGCTTCCAACAGGCTGAAGGAGAGCAAGCCCACCATTCAGATGCAGCACTGCCATGAAGTTCACTAAGGCCAAATGCCAGGTGCTGCCCCTTGGCCATAGCAACCCCCAGCAGTGCTACAGGCTTGGGGAGCAGTGGCTGCAGAGCTGCCAGGCACAGAGGGACCTAGGGGTGCTGAGTGACAGCTGAACAGGAGCCAGCAGTGTGCCCAGGGGGACAAGAAGGCCAATGGCATCCTGGCCTGGAGCAGGAACAGTGTTGTGAGCAGGAGCAGGGAGGTGATNATGAAATGAGTGTAGCTCAGTAAGTTTTTCCTGGCAGGGAGCAGTGAGGGGGTAGACTTGGCAGCTGTTAGGCCCAGAATGGCTTCAAGAAGAGCAGCTAGTGAGATAGGTTGCTAACAGTTGTTAGGGCTACTATGTTGCTAATCCTCTTTGTGGGAATTGGGGGTTTTTTGGATGCTTGTAGGCCTCAGGAGTACACTAACTTCATTGTACTGAAGAAAGCAAACTTCAAGAGGATTTTTGTCATGTGTGGGTAATTCCCTGCTTAGATATTGTGTGTTAATTTTCTGCCAAAAATTAGAATGACTGGAACTAGGGATGTTTGTTCTGATTTTTAGGGGGGAGGAGGGTTTAGTTTGCAGTTCCTTTGAAGGCAGTGATAGTTTATGAAGTGTGGAAAGACAAAAAAATGCAATCACAAGCTTTGTGTGTGTATTGTGTGTTTCTGGGGTTCTCTGAACACTTCTATAGTAAGAATCAGTGTGGAGGAGTAACCCCACACACCAGGACAGGTTAGGGGTTGACCTGCTGGAAAGCAGCTCCATGGAGAGGGACCTGACAGTTCTGGTGGACAAGTTCCCCATGAGCCACCAGTGTGCACTCATGGCCAAGAAGGCAAATACTCTTCATTCAGAAGAGTGTGAGCAGCAGCTCCAGGGAGGCTCTTATCCTCCTCTGCTCTGCCATAGTGAGAGAACATCTGGAGTCCTGGCTCCAGTTCTGGGCTCCCCAGTTCCAGAGAGACAAGAAACTACTGCAGAGAGTCCAGCAGAGGCTCCCAAGATGCTGAGGGCACTGGAGCATCTGTGGCAGGAGGAAAGGCTGAGAGCCCTGGGGCTGCTGAGCCTGGAGCAGAGCAGAGCCAGAGGGGAGCTGCTCCATGCTGAGCAAGAGCTCAAGGGTGCAGGGGGCAAGAGGCTGGGGCCACACTCTGCTCAGTGGTGCCCAGGGCCAGGCCAAGGGGCAATGGGCACACACTGGAAGCCAGCAGGTTCCACTTGGAGAAAGTTGTTTGTTGTGAGGGTGCAGAGCCCTGGCCCAGGCTGCCCAGAGAGCTTGTGGAGTCTCCTTGTGTGCAGAGATCCCAAAGGCAGCTGGAGGTGATGCTGGGCAAGCTGCTGGGGGTGAGCCTGCTGGAGCAGGGGGGTTGGACTGGATGATCCCCAGAGATCCCTTCCAGCCCTTGCCATGCTGGAATTCTGGGGTATATCAGATACTTTCTCCTTTTGTTTCTAAGATGCTGTTGCTGTGTTGATGATGTTTCTTAGGGCACAATAATGGTTCTCTGTCTCTCTGAAACTTGTGTTTGAAGCATTTCCTAAGCAGGGGTTTTTATGTGTGAATTATCCATGGGAGAGGGAGACTTGTCTCCATTGTGCAGATAGGGAAATGTGTACAGAAAAATGAAATGACTCCCACATCCTCTGAAGCTGAACTGATTGTGAGCTTGGGAGAAAGCAGGTGCCAAGTGCCACATGAAAAGTTGTGCGAGTGAGGTGCCTGCCTACTTGTTACACCTGTTAGTGTTCCCTTTGTGTGAGTTACAACAAAGAGCTGTGGCAGTTTTTCAGAAAGATTACACGGCAGCACTGTAGTACTCAGAAGGTGTGTACTGCAAACCTGCCAGAATTCAACAAGGGCAAGTGTAGGGTGATGAACCTGGTGGGGAATAACCCATGGAGCAGGACAGGTTAGGAGCTGATCTGCTGGCAAGCAGCTCAGTGGAACAAGGCCTGGGTGTGTGGGTGGGCAGCAGGGTGCCCATGAGCCAGCAATGTGCCCTTGGGGCCAAGCAGGCTAATGGCATCCTGGGCTGCAGCAGCAAGAGTGTGGCCAGCAGGGCCAGGGAGCTTCTCCTGCCCCTCTGCTCTGCCCTGGGGAGGACACAGCTGCAGCATTGGGTTCAGTTCTGGGCTCCTCTGGTTAAGAGAGACAGGGAACTTGTGCACAGGGTGCAGAGAAGGGACACTAACATGCTGAGGGCACTTGAGCACCTGTGTGCTGCAGAGAGGCTGAGAGAGCTGGGGCTGCTTAGCCTGGAGCAGAGCAGCCTGAGAGGGGAGCTGAGCAATGCTTAGCAATCCTTCCAGGGTGGGGGGCAGGAGGATGGGGCCAGGCTTTGTTCTGGGGTGCCCAGGGACAGCACTAGAGGCAATGGGCACAAACTAGCAGCCAGCAAGTTCCAGCTGAACAGGAGCAGGAACTTCTTTGCCTGGAGGGTGCTGGAGCAGTGGCCCAGGCTGCCCAGGGAGCTGCTGGAGTCTCCATGTCTGGAGAGATTCCAAAGGCACCTGGACACATCCTGTGCAAGCTGCTCTAGGTTCTCCTGCTCTGGCAGGGGGTTTGGGCTAGATGATCTCCAGAGGTCCGTTCCAGCCCCTACCACTCTGGGATTCTGTGCTTGCTGGGCATGTTTGGAGCTGTGAGCAGACCTTTTTGATTCACACACTTCTTTGTGTGCTTAAAAAACAAAGTGTTCGAAGCCCTTTGAACTTGTTTAAATGCAGATACACTGTTATTATGTATTGAAATGATTGAAGCAATGAAGGCACAGCAGAATAACTATGTTGCTCAATGCTTGCATCTTTGTGTTGACACAAGTGGCCACAGTGTGGGGGAAAGGGAGCTGTTACATCTTTAAGAATTTAGCTTTCAAGCTACCATCCTTAAATAGGAAATGAAATAACGTGTAGGCAAACTTGACAATTCCTTTGTGCAGCCTTTCTCTCTACAGGACCACTGTGTCCTTCTGTAAGAGGTGGGGAAAGGGGTTAAAAACTTCATTTTTAGTTTGCTAGGGGAGAGAATTTCATCTAACATTTCCTGTGTAATATCAAGTATGAATTGAATAGCAGGCAGATAGTAAATTCATTAGATTTAGTGTGTTTTGCTTTTTGTAGTGCTGCTGAATAAATGTGGAAAACCAAATATTGACTGAAGGTGAGGTCACACTAAGAGTCTGGTGACTTCTGCAAGGATCTACACCTTTAATGCAACCTTTTCTCTATTAGGGGGACCTGATAGTGACCTTCCAGTACCTAAAGGGAACTTACAGGAAGGCTGCAGAGGGCCTGTTTGCAAAGGCCTGCAGTGAAAGGACAAGGGGTAATGGTTTTGAATTGGAGAAGAGTAGATTTAGACTGGATATTGGAAAGAAGTTCCTCCCCACGAGGGTGGTGGAACACTGGACCAGGTTGCCCAGGGAGGTGGTTGAGTTCCCATCCCTGGAGGCATTGCAGGTGAGGCTTGCCAGGGCTCTGGGCAAGCTGCTCTAGTTGGGGATGTCCCTGGCCACTGCAGGGGGGTTGGACTAGATGAGCTCCAGAGGTCCCTTCCAACCCTAACCATTCTAGGATTCTAGGATTCATTCTATATAGTATTTCAGTTGCATTGAATGATGAATTATAGCCCAGATTTCAAAGCATGGAACTGAGAAACAAGAATCCTTCCTGGGGAAGGACTTGTCAGGCTGTCAGGTAGTGCTAGCACTAGGGGGAATGGATCCAAACTAGAGGAGGGGAGCTTTAGGTTGGCTGTTAGGCAGAAGTTGTTCCCCAGGAGGGTGCTGAGCCACTGTGCCAGGTTGCCCAGATAGGTGGTGGCAGCCCCAGCCCTGGCAGTGTTGCAGGCCAGGCTGGCTGGGGCTGGGAGCAAGCTGCTCTAGAGCCAGGTGTCCCTGCCCATGGCAGGGGTTGGCACTGGATAATTTTAATGTCTCTTCCAACCCTGACAATTCTCTGATTCTAAATCTGGAAACAATTAATTTTCCTGGTTCGTTTATCTCTCTGCTTGTGTATAAATACTTCAGGCTTAGTAATGCACAGAAGTGTGTTACAGGTTTTGAAATGATGCTTCTTGCCTTTGTAGATGTCTCTTAACATCTTCCATAATCTTTTTTGTGTATGTAGATAGGCCATGTTATGATGATACAATTAAGGAAATGGGTCAAGTTGTTCACTTTGCTTTAACACTAAAGGATTGAAAGGCATTGAAGAGCTCCATGGTGCTCTGGTGAAGCCTTGCCTACCTCCATGTGCAGTAGACAAGATAAGGAGTTTGTTGAGGGAGCCTGTTATCACAAGGGCTCCACAGAACCCACCAACATAGCAGTGCTAGATCTTTAAGTGCCATTGAGAAAAGTTCTCAACACTTTTAAAGTTCAAGTGGCATAAATTAGGACAGGTAAAATTAAATACCCCAACTTATCCCAAATTATGCATCAAATCAAAGCTTAGAATTGTGATCTTTCTGTATTGTACATAAGGATCTTCATTTCAATCACAGAATCATTTAGGTTGGAAAAGAGCTCTAAGATCTTTGAGTCCAAGCATTAACCCAACACCCTCATGCCACTAAACCATGTCAAGAAGTGCCACAGCTGCAGGTTCTTGGAACCCCTCCAGGAATGGTAACTCTCCAGCACCTCCCTGGGCAGCCTGAGCCAGGTGCCTTATCACTCTTCCAGGGAAGAAATATTTCCTGATATCCAATCTAAACCTCTCCTGGTGCAACTTGAGGCTGTTTCCTCTTGTCCTCTTACTGCTAACCCTGGAGAAGAGACCTACCCCCAGCTCACTCCAGCCTCCTTTCAGGCAGTTGTAGAGAGCTAAGGTCTCCCCTAAAGCCTCCTCTTCTCCAGACTAACCAGCCCCTGTTCCCTTAGCTGCTTCTCACAAGAGGAAATGGCCTCAAGTTGCAGCAGGGGAGGGTTAGATTGGATATAAGGAGGAATTTCTTCCCTGCAAGGGTTGTTAAGTCTTGTCCCAGGCTGCCCAGGGAGGTGCTGGAGTCACCATCCCTGCAGGGGTTTAAGGAACATCTAGGTGCTCTCCTTAGGGCCATGGGTTAGTGGCATGGGAGTGATAGGCATGGTTGGGCTTGATGAGTTTAGAGGTCTCTTCCAACCTTTGTGATTCTGTGATTGCTAGGGTTAGGATTGCAGTATGAAATAATAGGGTTTTGTTGCAGTTTTTTTCTTGTGCCTGCCATTTGTGTGACTGTGACTTTTTCCATCAGTGCCACACATTTCTTTCTCCTCCATTACATTGCCATAGGCATGCAACAGTGCTGATGCTTTCAATTAGGTTTTATGAGGGGCATGTGGGAGACTATGGACACTCACCTATGAGCTAATCTTTCTCATTCCAGAGAAAGATTATCACCAAAAAAAAGCACATAAAATCATTTATTTTTTTATTATACACAAAAAATAAATTTGTTGGAATTGTTTGAAGATGTGATTAATATCAACTTTTCCAAATACATATTGAATGAATAATCTGTTGCCTGTTGATGGATTGAATACTTGGAATAACTCCTAGTTGTAAGGAGAACTCTTTTGTTTTGTGTAAGAAAGCAGGTGCAGTGTGTGCTGTGGTGGGTATTGAAAAGCTACACAACCTGAGAAGGTGGAAGAGACTCAGATCTATGGCTTGTGATAATAAAGCTGTTACCAAACATTAGGAGGACAAAATGAATGTCTAAGTTTTCCTCTTGTTCTCTTTTTCTCTCCCAGTACATATCATTTCTGCCAGGCAATTGACTGGATGTGGACGTTTCAGCCACTTGTTCCCAACATCCACCTACCAACAGATGAAGATGCATAAGAGGATTCTGGGACACCTCTCCTCTGTTTATTGCATAGCCTTCGATCGCAGTGGCAGGAGGATTTTTACAGTAAGTTTAACAATTGCACTTTTCTGGGAAGATTGCTTTGATTTCTTTCTTGAGTCCTGCAATAGTCTTTTAGGCACTGATGCCATGAAGTTCACTAAGGCCAAATGCCAGGTGCTGCCCCTTGGCCATAGCAACCCCCAGCAGTGCTCTAGGCTTGGGGAGCAGTGGCTGCAGAGCTGCCAGGCACAGAGGGACCTAGGGGTGCTGAGTGACAGCTGAACAGGAGCCAGCAGTGTGCCCAGGGGGGACAAGAAGGCCAATGGCATCCTGGCCTGGATCAGGAACAGTGTTGTGAGCAGGAGCAGGGAGGTGATCCTGCCCCTTTGCTCAGCTTTGGGGAGGCCTCACCTCCAGTACTGCATCCAGTTTTGGGCTCCTCACTCCNAGAGTTGGGATTATTCAGTCTGGAGAACAGAAGGCTCTGAGGAGACCTTCTTGTGGCCTTCCAGTATCTGCAGGGGCCTATAAGAGGTCTGGGGTAGGACTTTTTAGCATGTCAGGTGGTGCTAGGACTAGGGGAATGGATCTAAGCTTGAGGAGGGGAGCTTTAGGTTGGCTGTTAGGCAGAAGTTGTTGCCCAGGAGGGTGCTGAGCCACTGTGCCAGGTTGCCCAGAGAGGTGGTGGCAGCCCCAGCCCTGGCAGTGTTGCAGGCCAGGCTGGCTGGGGCTGGGAGCAAGCTGCTCTAGTGCCAGGTGTCCCTGCACATGGCAGGGGTGGGGTGGGGCTAGAGGATCTTTAAGGTCCCTTCCAATCCCTGACAATTCTGTGATTCTATGCTAATTTTCACTTTTCACTTGGCTTGATGTTTTCAAATTGCTCACAGCTCTGGTAGCTGACACTTGGTCAGCTCTTTGCTTCCTGATGTAGAAGCTTCCATCAGGTTGTTCTGCTCCAGAGCTTGCCAGCCTCACTTGAAACATGTGCTCATTGTTTTTGATTTATCATCTTTCTTGCTGAAAGGCACCTGCAGGATTCTGGGATTTGGAATTAATTTGCATGCTGCTTGCTGGGTAGATGTTAAAACACTTGCTTGAAAACTCTGTACCTTTTGGTAATCTCAGCAATGCTGGAAATCCTTTCCTCACAGCTCAGTAAAAACTTGATGATCACTAGAAATCCTCATTGCTTCATCTGCAGTTTACTGCTCTCTGCATTTGCTTTCTAGAATTTGTAGCATGTCAGTGAATATATGAATATGATTTTGTCTCCAGAGTATATTAACATCCATTTCTGTGATACTGCTCTTGCTTTTTGTTGTGCATATCTAAAAATTAACAGATTTTTGAAGCTTATAATTCATCTCTTAATTGTTATTGTTAATTCCTGTCTTGTCTTTACCTCTGTCTCTTAGCAATAGAAGTTCAGGAACAGATTACCTGGCAGGCTAAATTATTGTCTTTGTGTTCTTGCTAGCTTCTACACTCAGTTTAAATAGGTGCAGTAGAGATGATGTTAATGGTCATTGTTTTTGGGTCATGGTGAGGACCTTTCTGATTTTGTTTATGCCATAAAGAAATCTTCCTTGTCAACAATTACATGAAGAACTGAAAGTGATTTTATATATATAATATATAACTGTAGTTAACAAAATGTCATTTCAAGTCAAATGATGTTGGTATTAAAGTGAGTTTTAGTGTGCTGTGTTCCTTAAGGAGTAGTGGCAATCCTAGCCACTAGTGTTAGTATTCTTTGGAGTAGCTGAGTAGTGGAAGGGTCTGGGAACTCTAGAAATCGTGACAGTGTTGGGATTGAGTGTGAAATGATGTAGCTGCTACTCTAGGCAGAAGTACTTTACAGTGGTCTGTGTTGGATCTGATTTTGAGTTGTGTCCTGTCCTGAACTGAAATCTCACTGACAGAGCATGGCAGTGGCACAGGATGTTGAATGGCTTCTCTCTATGAACTGGTCTGTTAACTTTTGTCTGTTAACAGCTTTTTCACAGCTCCAGGAGGCTCTCAGATCCTAGAATCCTAGAATGGTTTGGGTTGGAAGGGACCTCTGGAGCTCATCTAGTCCAACCCCTCTGCAGTGGCCAGGGACATCCCCAACTAGAGCAGCTTGCCCAGAGCCCTGGCAAGCCTCACCTGCAATGCCTCCAGGGATGGGAACTCAACCACCTCCCTGGGCAACCTGGGCCAGTGTTCCACCACCCTCGTGGGGAGGAACTTCTTTCTAATGTCCAGTTTAAATCTACTCTTCTCCAATTTAAAACCATTGCCCCTTGTCCTTTCCCTCCAGGCCTTTGCAAACAGGCCTTCTGCAGCCTGCTTGGAAGTTCCCTTTAGGTACAGGAAGGTCACTAGTAGGTCCCCTGAAGCCTTCTCAGTGCTCTTTTTTCCTTAGAGGTGAAGTTTTGGGATCACTTTGATTCTACTACTGGCAGAGAAATGGCTTTTGGTAGTGTGTAATGAAACATTTAATCTGCTTGAATTTACCTTGATTCTTACTAAACTGGACTGAGAGGAGATGTATTAGCAGAGCTAACCATATCTTACTGTGAAACATAAGACAGAGGCTTCTGCTTTATAAACATCTCAGTCCCTCACCCCACAAGGCAATTCCCAAGCTCAGAGAGCTGTGCCTCTGGGGGAATCTCCCTGAAGGTGTTCTTCTGGCAGCTTTGGTGACACAAAGGTGCTTGTTTGTCTCCACTGCCTGTGTCTGTTGTGTAGACAGGAAAGATGGCTGTGATTAGAGGTAAACTTTGGAAGTGTTTGTGTGGCATTTAGGGGTCAGATGACTGCCTGGTGAAGATCTGGGCGACAGATGACGGGCGCCTGCTGTCCACGCTGCGCGGTCACTCGGCTGAGATCTCAGACATGGCTGTCAACTACGAGAACACTCTGCTTGCTGCAGGCAGCTGTGACAAAGTAGTGCGAGTGTGGTGTCTCCGAACCTGTGCCCCAGTGGCAGTGCTGCAGGGCCATTCAGCTTCCATTACTTCCATACAGGTAAGGAATAACCTTTGGTGTTTTCCCTAACCCGTTGAATTCAAATGGTACTAAGAGATGTGGAGTATGCATGCATGGCTAGGCTTCGTGAATGAAGCTCCAGGGAGGGCTCCATCCACACTCCTCCTCAGTGCCTTTTCCAAGTGCTGATAAAAAGAGGATAGCAGATAGCACCCTTGAGCCTGCACTATGGATTTTTTTAGGTGAGACACAGCATGTGCAGAGCTGGACCCACCCTTTAGTCCTAAGGTTCATCTGCCAGGGCCTAGCAAGCTTGGACACTGGCAGCCAAGTCCTTAGGACAGAGGTTTTATTAGAGTGTCCTTCTCTTAGATGGAAGGCCTTACAGGGCTAAACGAGCTCCATCTGCCCGGGTTTGGAATCAGAGTTGTCCTTCTCCTAGGATGACTGCCAGAAGGCTAATGAGCTCATCCTACCCATCCAAGGATTCTAGGAACATGGGTATCACTCCCCACACTTTCCCGTGGGCAATGAGTTTAATGCTCCCTCTGCTGTGGGCACAGTTATGGCACCAGGGGCCACAGGAGACCACAAGGGATTTGCAGACTGTGCCTGAAGAGATGTGGAGTAGCAGGCAAGGATAAAACTTCTTTTTTCCCCTCTGTTTGCCAGTGTTGATTTGCCCTGACTCCCTTGGCAAACTCACTCCTGTGCAGGGGCCAACTACTGCCCATGTTGGGGATGATCCTGCTTCTTCCTATGTGACCTCATTGCTGCTTCTTTACATCTAGCATGGTCACTGAGAGCATTGAATGAATGAGCTGAGCCAGGGAGATGTGGCTGGCATCTTTGTCCTTGCACAGTGGTGGAACCAGCAGTTCTGTGTTCACAGAGAACATTGTTTTTTCAGAAGAATACTACCAGTTCAAAATCTTACTCCTCATTTCTTATCTGCTCCTTAGTGTAGTCTGTACTGTGAGGAGCTGTGCTGAGGTTGTAGTGTTCAGAGATGCTGCTGCAGCCACAGAACAGCACAGATCAGGGGTTGCAGAGGATCTGTGCTTGTGCCCAAGCAGTTTCAGTTGGTGGCAAGTGGCTGGTGAGCAATACCAGAGCAGGAAAATAACCCAAACAAACCAACCAACAAACCCCCCCCCCCAAAATCCCACCAAACTGCCAGCACTCAGTTCTCTACTGGTGGCACAGTTAATATTGACAGTTTGCTTTGAAAACCCCACAAGTGCCAGGCAGAAACCTCCAGCCAAACAGAAGTCCAGGATAAAAAAGATAATGCCTGCAATTTGGCAGATTGTGCACATAAAGGGGAGCATGAGTGGGGCTGTTTGGCTCAGAATCCTCCAGTCCAGTCTTCCCCATCATGGCAGTAAGTCTCTGGGAGTCTCATTTTCCCCACTCCTGCCCACACTTCCAATTATGTCTGATTTCAGCTATGCTGAAAGTTTTGGAGACATTTTACAACCTGTTTGTGTGGTTTGTATGTTATTTGTTTACACAGCTAGAGATTCCTCCCAGGTTTCTGTAAACTCTGGCAATGTAGGAAATGCTCAACCAGTTGTGGCACCTTGAGGAAACAATGCTTGATCCCTCCATCAAATACCAGCTAGCCAGAGGATTGAAGGTCTTTGCAGTTAGGAAATGAAGGTGGGAAACTTGAGAATGAAAGGATTTCCTGCTCCTTGGAGAGAGGAAGAGGGAGGCAGTGGAGGCTCCCACTGTGCTGCTCTGCTTCCTTGGGCCTGCTTGCAGGAATCCTTTTGGTCTGTTAGAATGTTTGATCCAGTTTTATCCTAGAAAAAAGTTTCTTCATCTTGTTGCTTCATTAAAAGGGTCTAGGCCTGTTTCTTTCTCCAACTTACTAACTTTTGTGTGGTAGAAACAAAGACTTCTTAATCAAAATGGAGATCTTTTCCATCCCTCAGCTTTATTTTTATGGACATTCAGATTCTGTGCTTATACCTGAGAGGGAGAAAGCTAATAGGTTTGTGACAAAAGATTCTTGTCAATGTCTGCTTACAAATTACCAACCTGTAAGGGAAGAAAGAAAAGAGTTGGCTTAACTGTTGCAATTTGATTGTTCAGTTCTCTCCAGCAAGGAAAGGAACAACGCGATACCTCACTTCTACTGGTGCTGATGGAACAATCTGCTTCTGGCAGTGGCATGCTAACACCATGAAATTCAAGTAAGCCTCTTTAGATAACTCTAATTATCTTCAATCCAGGACAAATACGAGTTTTAGTGTGAAGAGGTAGGCTGAGATAATAAGGGTGTGTTCTTTCTTGGGCTGTATTCTCTCACTGACTCTGTGTGTGGGGCATGGCATTGCTACCCAGAGGGGAGGCAGAGAATCAGGGCTGTTCTTTCTGTGGTTTTGTGCTTTGTTGTGGAAGAACTTTCAGCTTTTACATTTAGGACTAACTCCTTGTCCAAAATGTACAGGCAAAAAAAAAAATGATTTGCTTTTAGTGAAGAGAACACACAAATGTAGAGAGCATCCAACCCATGCTTGGGAGGAAGTAAATGCTGTTAGACTAATGGTTTGCCAGGTTCTGTTTTAAATAGATTTGAATTGGTATCAGGATGAGGAAGGAAATTAGGCTTTTAAATTGAGAAAATGATGATTTTTCTTACTGAGCTGAGGAAGAAGATGACTAAAATGAAACATAAGTTCTAGCCAAATAAAGAAATAGTAATACAGAAATATAACTGGAGTGGGCATATTGACCCTCACCTGCTGAGCTGTACTGAATGGCATTGCAATAAGTGATGAGAAGGACAAATATTGTCTTGTTACACGCAGGGATCGTCCTGTGAAGTTTGCAGAGAGGTCCAGGCCTGGTGTTCAGATCTCTTGTTCATCTTTCAGTTCTGGTAAGTGTGCTCTGCAAGGGAGCTGAAAGTGTTTTATGAGCTCTGATTCCATTGGTGACAGCACTATTGCTTCTTTGCAAATACAAATGGTATTAAACCCTTTTTTGAGTTAATTCTAGTACTGTCCAGTTGTGCATGTGTGAAATGTTCCATGCCCAGTGTCTGCCTCAAGCTGCTTTTTCTCCTTTTTTTCCCCTATAATTTCAGCTAAAATGCCATGACCACTTCCAAGGAAGACTGTGCCTTCAGTCTGTTTTGCACATCAGAGATTCCTCTTTGTCCCAGCCCTTTAAGGTTTTATCTGCAAAAGTGTTTGAGTGAGAAGTCCTTGAAGCCTGCCAGCCAGGAGGCCTCTGCTCACAGCTTATACTTTGGCTAATCTTCCAAGTTTGGCTAAATTCTAGGAAGATCAGATTAGTTCCGTTCAATATTTTCGAATTCTCAAAAACAATGTTATTTTGGCTTGGATGGGCACACACTCCACTGGGTTAAAAACTGGAGAGAGGGCAGAGTCCAAAGAGTTGTGGTCAATGGAGTTCAATGCAG
>VWZO01012379.1:47738-64536 GCA_013396975.1 Bucco capensis
AGGGCTAGGACAAAGGCTGCACTGATGATCTCCAAGGTCTCTTCCAGCTGGAACTGTTCTAGGATTCTATGATTTTACAAACAAAATGATGTAATTTCGGATGGATTTTTGCTCTCTGGATTGCAGAGCTACTCTAGAGCCAGATGAGCCTTGCCCACCTCTCTTTTTTAAACCAGAGGTCCTGAAATGACTAACCCATTTTGCTGCAGTGACCTAGGCAGCAGTGCCCTTCTCGTGCCCTTCCATGTAGGCTGAGGGAGAGCACTGTGGTAATTTCTGAGAGAAAGCTGAATAGTTTTTTGGATGAATCATAGAATTATTAAGGTTGGAAAAGACCTCTAAGATCATGGAGTCCAGATGTTGACCTGACACTGCCAAGTCACCACTAACCCATGTCCTTCAGCAGCACAGCAACAGGCTTTTATGAATCCTTCCAGGGATGGGGACTCCAGCTCTGCCCTGGGCAGCCTGTGCCAGACCTTGACAACCCTTTGTGGGAAGAAATTGTTCCCAATGTCCAACCTAAACCTCTCCTGGTGCAACTTGAGGCCATTTCCTCTTGTCTTGTCACTCGTTGCCTGGGAGAAGAGACCAACCTCCACATCACTCCAAACTCCTCTCAAGGAGCTGCAGAGAGAGCTAAGGTCTCCCCTGAGCCTCCTCTTCTCCAGGGTAACCGACCCCCATGGGGTTCTCTCAGCTGCTCCTCACCACACTTGTGCTCTAGACCCTTCCCCAGCTTCCTTGCCCTTCTCTGGACACACTCCAGCACCTCCATGTCCTTCTTGGAGTGAGGAGCCCAAAGCTGAGCCCAGGCTTGGAGCTGTGTCCTCCCCAGTGCCCAGTGCAGGAGGCCAATCCCTGCCCTAGTGCACTAGTGCTGCTCCAAGCCAGGATGCTGTTGGCCTCCTTGTCAACCTGGGCACACTGCTAGCTCATCTTCAGCTGCTGTCAGCCAGCACCCCAAGGTCCTTTTCTGCTGGGCACCTTTCCAGCTACTCTTCCTCAAGCCTGGAGCATTGTAACTGAATATTGTAACTTTCAGTATTCCTTTGGTTAGAAAGTTTTGCAGCAGGCAAATCTTGCAGCACTCCTAGTTATGCTCAAGTTGCTATGGGCTGAGAAAGTACAGCTGGAAGCAGAAGCTGTCAGAGTTAACTGCCTTCTTCAGGACATATGTTTTGAATCCATGGAAATTCTCTTTTTAGAACTGTACTATTGCTGTGCTGACAATGATTCAAAGAAGTTGTTCCTTGGTTGGCTTTTCTTCTGACAAACCACTCTGTGTCTTAGGTGGCATGTTCATTGCAACAGGGAGTACTGACCATGTGATAAGAATTTACTACTTGGGCTCAGAATCTCCAGAGAAAATGGCAGAGTTGGAATCTCACACGGTAAGAGACACAGCACAGAGCATTTTTTCCCCCTCCACTTTACCTTATTTGAGGTATTTTAGGTTTTGAACAACCTATTGCACTTACTTTCTGTCTTTGGAGTTTAGTTGGCTCTCAGCACTGTGGTATTTCAATGCCTGGGAATTGGTGGTGTGTTTATTGTTCAATTCCTCTGAGGCAGGAGTTGTGTTCAAAATCTGCTTTATGTATTTCACTCCCCCAGGAAACTGAGGGACTGGATGGTTTTTCTCATCTGGAAGAAAGTCTCTGTTGGACTGTGGAATTCAAGCAGTTTGCATCCTGTTAAATTTAGTGTTTCTTTAACTGGAGTTATGACCACAAATCCACATAACAAGACAAATCCAAAGCCATTCAGGTTTTAGAGTGTGCAGTCAAAGTGAGGATCATGACATGAGGATCATGGATGTGGCCCTGGGCAACCTGGTCTAGTGATTGGCATCCCTGCCCATGGCAAGAGGGTTGGAACTAGATGATCTTTAATGTCCCTTCCAACCCTGATGATTCTATGATAGTCATTTCATGTAGAACATACAGGGAGCTTTAAAACATCCTTTCTCAGGTAGTGCAGCACAAGGGGTCTGATAAAAACTCTTTTAAGGATCTGTGTGATGACATTCAGTGTTGTTTTTAGAATATGAGTCTTAAAACTCTTGGATGCCTCAGTTTTAATGAAACCCCATAAAGAAATATTAACAAAGCAGTATCAAATCCTCATCTCTTGGTTGTTCTGGAGAGCAGGTGATGCTTGCTTGCTTTAATATGTGCATGGTAAAGAGATATATGAGAAAGGCAAGTTTATAGTGGCCCTGCTAGGGCTGTCAGGAGTTTGGAGCATTTCTCTCTGAGCTTTCAGAGCCCAGCTGCCCACCTCAACAATATTTGATGGGCTAAGGCTTGAGTTCTACAGTGATTCACTCAGCTGCAGTGGCAGTTGTGGCTGAGTCTCACATTGAAGTCTGAGCTCCAAACCAACAAATTCTGCTTACAAAAGAAACAGAACTATATGTTTTCTATATTCAGCAGTTCAGGTTTGGAAGAAACTGTAATTCTTTTAATTTTTGGAAGTCTGCTCTTCCTAATCCCACAGACTGCTGAAAAACATCCTGAGCTGGACACTTGGTTAGCAGCAGCTGGAGACAGCAGTGGCAGTAAAGGCAGCAAGAGTTTGGAGCCAGCACAAGCATTTAGCACAAGAAAACAGGGCAAACCCATGTCTAAACCATCACATTTGTCTCTCCACAATTTCAAAGTGGAAATCAAGCCCAGATTTGCCTTTTTGGGTGAAATATTTTGGTGCAGTGTAACGTTAGGGCTAAAAATGGCAAAGGTGCTGTGAAAATTGCTTTGGTTCAGTTGTTCTCTCTCCATTCTGTGGAGTGCTCTGCCTGCCCAGCCTGGAGAGCTGCTGGGCTTGCTTCTCCTGCTAGTTCTGGGCTGCCAAGGGTGCAGAGTCTCCCAGGCTGTGTGTGATCATGTGGAACTGTGCAGGCAAGAACAGAGCTGCAGCTTCTGCCTCCTCCACAGCCCAGGCTCAGATAGAGTGAGGCTGAAGCAATTCCTGGCTCTCAGCTGCTTCTGGAGCCACACAAACCCATCACTGCTCTGATGTTTTCTGCCTCAGTGTTTAACACAGTATGTCTGGGGAAGTTTTAACTTCAAATGTGCTTTTCTGTCCTTGAATTTGCCTGGAAGTGTGTTGTAGGAGGTGTCTGGGAAGATGCAATTTGCTGAATAGAAGCTTACCATTAAGATGTTTTTGGGTGAGTATTTGAGCTCACAAAGCACTTACTACTACTTTTTTGCTTCTCCCTCTTTAGGACAAAGTGGTTGCAGTCCAGTTCTGTAACAATGGGGACAGGTGAGTGGCTGTTCTGGGATTTTGACAGCAGAAGGTTGGTATTCAATGTGCCAAATAACTTCTCAGAGCAAATTTGGGGCAGCAGGACCAAAATGGGCTTTGATTCATCTTAGGCAGATTGTTTAAAGTACATTGCAAGCTGTGTCATAGCCACAAGCTTGGACTTGCTGTTCTCTACTGGAACAACAATAATGTTCTCTAACTGTGCTTTTGCTTTGGGTTTTTTTAAACTAAGCAAATGGGAAACAGCATTTTTATCTCCTTTCTGTGAAAGAGTGTCTTGCCTCACAGATAGCCTTGTTAAGTCCAGAAAGGATAAGAGCATTGTAATAAATGTACTTTAAGCAGAAGTTCAAACTGTTAACACATCCACAGATGGTGAGGGAAGCAAGTCTACAAGGAGCTGTGGTCTGATCTTCCCTAGAGGAGCCTCTTCTGCAAGGTGCTTTTACCTGCTAAGGTGGCAGTGACAGCTAAGCACATTCCCTGTTTAAAATGAAATCAAGGATTTCATTTCTCAGTTACTTTGCTTTCTTAATATCAGGTTGAATGTGGAAATGGGGAAAAAAACCTTGTTGTCTTTATCACTTCAGTCCTGTTAGAGCAAGATGAAAGCCAGGCACATATAGATATCTATTTATCTCTGTGGCTCTTGTTTGAATTAGTGGTTTCTGGGCATTCTTTTCTGTGGAGCTGCAGGCAGCAAAGGGATCACATGGGGAGTGTTACCCAGGTCTAGCTGCGAACTCCAGCCTGTGCTGATGGCCAAGAGGAGACCAAGCTACTGGTGACAAGCACTTAGGTATCCCAGTATGTCAGGGGTTGGCAGGGCCCTAGAAAGATCATCTAGTGCAACCACCCTGCCAGAGCAGGAGCACCTAGACCAGCTCACACAGCAATGTGTCCAGGCAGCTCTGCAATGGCTCCAGACAAGGAGACTCCACAGGCTCCTGGGCAGCCTGGNCCACCAGCACTCCTAGAGCTTTTTCCCCAGGGCTCTTCTCCAACAGCTCAGTTCCCAGTCTGTACTGATCCATGGGCTTGTTCTTTCCCACATGCAGTAGTTTACACTTCCCCTTGTTCAATTTCATCAAGTTTCTCCCTGCCCATGTCTCTAGCCTGTCCAGGTCACTCTGGATGGCAGCACAGCTCCTGGTGTGCCAGCCACTGCTCCAAGCTTGGGATCATCTGCAAACTTGCTGAGGGAACACTCTCCCCCTTCATCCAGATAACTGATGAATATATTGAACAGTCCTGGCCCCAGCACTGACCCCTGAGGGCTTTCTGAACTGCTCTAGTTCTGTCCTCTCTGTAGTAAAAAGGATGGGAATGTGACACTCTGACTGCCACAGAAGCAGGCTGAGAAGAGCATTTTTTTTCCTAAACACACAGTTCATAAGAGCTCAACTTCTGTGAGGTTCTAGGGGATCTGATGAGTAACCAGGCCTTCATCCTCTAGTTTGTGTTCTCATAAATCTGCAATTGGCAGCAAAACTCATCCCCTAAAACCTCCTGATTTATGTGCAAGGAGGAATAAGCACAGAACAACTCCTCAGCAGGCTAGAAAGGTGCACTTGATTTACAGCCCAACTCTGGATCCAGTCTACTTAGTAGATAAAATTCTCCTGCTTCATTTGTCTGCATTTGAGATGAAAACTTTCCTTGACCCATGTTCTTCTCATCACAATCTCACAAGGATTTGGATGCTTTGTGTAAACCTTCAGGAGTGCCCTAGTGTGTTTTTGTGGTGTCTCCTTGCAGCTCACTATCTTTAGTCTTCAGTGAGTCACTGGGATGTCTGCACAGCTTAACATCACCAAGTGTAATATTCAAAGGGCTAATCTTAACAGTTTGTGCAGTGAAGGCTGTGGGACTGTGTGCTCACTTCTGGGGCTAATGATGAACCACAGGACTTACAGTATCCCAATCACACGGAATGTCAGGGGTTGGAAGGGCCCTAGAAAGATCATCTAGTGCAACCCCCCTGCCAGAGCAGGAGCACCTAGACCAGCTCACACAGCAATATGTCCAGGCAGCTCTGCAATGGCTCCAGACAAGGAGACTCCACAGGCTCCTGGGCAGCCTGGGCCAGTGCTCTGGCACCTGAACTGCAAACAAGTTCCTCCTCATGTTAATACTAAACCTCCTGTGATCCAACTTGCTCCCATTCCCTCTTGTCCTACCATTGGATGCCATGGAGCAGAGCCTGGCTCTCTCCTCCTCACACTCTCCCTTAACATATTTCTAAGCATTGCTGAGGTCTCCTCTCAGTCTCCTCTTGTCCAGGCTGAAGAGACCCAGCTCTCTCAGCCTGTCCTCCTAGGGCACATGCTCCACTCCTTTAAGGATCTTGCTGGCCCTGGGCTGGACTCTCTCCAGCAGCTCCCTATCCTTCTGGAGCTGAGGGGCCCACAACTGGACACAGCATTCCAGGGGAGGCCTCCCCAGGGCACAGGAGAGGGGAGAAGAACCTCTCTGGCTCTGCTGGCCACGCTCCTCTTCATGCATCCTAGGATGCCATTGGCCTCTTGGCCACAAGGGCACATTGCTGCCTCATGGGCATCCTCCTAGCCACCAGCACTCCTAGAGCTTTTTCCCCAGGGCTGTTCTCCAACAGATCAGTTCCCAGTCTGTACTGATCCATGGGCTTGTTCTTTCCCAGATGCAGTACTTTACACTTCCCCTTGTTAAATTTCATTAAGTTTCTCCCTGCCCATGTCTCTAGCCTGTCCAGGTCACTCTGGATGGCAGCACAGCTCCTGGTGTGCCAGCCACTGCTCCAAGCTTGGGATCATCTGCAAACTTGCTGAGGGAACACTCTCCCCCTTCATCCAGATCATTGATGAATATATTGAACAGTCCTGGCCCCAGCACTGACCCCTGGGGCACACCACTAGTCACAGGTCTCCAGTTAGACTCTGCTCCACTGACCACAACTCTCTGGGCTCTGTCCTTCAGCCAGTTCCCAATCCATCTCACAGCACAGTCTCCCAATCCACACTTCTCAAGTTTGGCAATGAGGATACCATGGGAGACTTGCTTGCACCAGTTGCTGTGCATGCACATCACATACTGGGAGACCTTACTATGGCCTTCTAGTACTTAAAGGAGCCTAGAGACAGGTTTTTTAGCAGGGCCTGTTGTGACAGGACAAGGGGTGATGGTTTGAAAATAAGAGGGGGATTTAGACTAGATAGAAGGAAGAAATTTTTGATGCTGAGGGTGGTGAGAGCCTGTCCCAGGTTGCCCAGAGAGGTGGGAGGTGTCCCATCCCTGGAACGATTGCAGCTCAGGTTGTTTGGGGCTGGGAGCAACCTGTTCTAGTTGCAGATGTCCCTGCTGAGTGCAGGGGTTGGACTAGATGAGCTTAAAATGTCCCTTCCAACCCAAACCATCCTCTCTGAACTTGCAGTTGTTGGTTGCTGCTACCTGTCCAGACCCAGCTCCAGAGGCACAGTCTTAAGAGCTTTGGGTCTTGATGATTATTTCATTGGTCTGCTTTATTCTTCAGAAGAGTTCACTGATCTCTGATGACATACCTGGCAAATAGAGGAATTTCTAGGGAAATACATGCATTTCCAGTTCATTAGGCTAGATGAGAACAGTAATCCTGTGGACTTTAAAAAAAAATCTGTGAAGCAAATCATTCCAACCTACAGAGCTTTTTTGGTGTTTTAGAACCATGCAAAGTCAGGATGCTGATGATCAAATGTATCAAGGTGCCTGTAGGGATGTCTGTGTCAGACTTCTCCAGGCATCATGGCATGGAGAGTGCCATGATGACAAGCTTTGATTAGTGATCAGCAGCACCATGTAAGTGGGTTCCTGCCAGCTTGTGCTCATGTGCCTTACTGTGCTTGGCAGGAGGTGTAAGGGATGTGTGGAAGCAGGAGCCTTCCAAACCACTGTAGCTTTGCCAGTGGAGCTGCACCTGTGCTCTGAGATCTTTGCCTTAGTGTGGGAATGTACTGGGATCATGGTACTAACTATTGCCTCCAAAGGCTGTGGGAGCACAGCTCTCCCTGGGGGTGCTCAGGCACTGGAAATCATAGGCTAGAGTGATGCTTTGAATGGAAAGGGATAGCTGTCTTTTTGCTTTAATATGAAGAAGCAAACAAATGTCACAAGCATCATGATGAAAAAATTCAGAGTCAGTCATTTGATAGAAAAATGGAATGTACTGTCTAAATTGTTGGCTATCCTGTGAAAATGTATGATGAGATCCCAGCATGATGAGGGTTGGCAGGGACCTCTGGGGATCATCCAGTGCATCCCTGCTCCAGCAGGATCACCCCCAGCAGCTTGCCCAGCATCACCTCCAGGTGCCTTGGGAATTTCTGCACACAAGGAGACTCCCCAAGCTCTCTGGGCAGCCTGGGCCAGGGCTCTGCACCCTCACAACAAACAACTTTCTCCTCCTGTTGAGCTGGAACCTGCTGGCTTCCAGTGTGTGCCCATTGCCCCTTGGCCTGGCCCTGGGCACCCCTGAGCAGAGTGTGGCCCCAGCCTCTTGCCCCCTGCACCCTTGAGCTCTTGCTCAGCATGGAGCAGCTCCCCTCTGGCTCTGCTCTGCTCCAGGCTCAGCAGCCCCAGGGCTCTCAGCCTTTCCTCCTGCCACACATGCTCCAGTGCCTTCAGCATTTTGGGAGCCTCTACTGGACTCTCTGCAGTAGTTCCTTGTCTCTCTTGACCAGGGGAGCCCAGAACTGGAGCCAGGGCTCCAGATGTGTCCTCTCTAGGGCAGAGTAGAGGGGGAGGAGAACCTCCCTGGAGCTGCTCACACTCTTCTGAATGGAGCCCAGGAGATTATTTGCCTTCTTAACTACTGTGGGCACATCACTGGTTCATGGACAACTTGTCCTCCAGCACTCCCAGGTCCTTGTCTGTGGAGCTGCTTTCCAGCAGACCAAGCCCTTATCTGTGCTCAGGGACAGCCAAAGCACTGGGATGCTGTTTAATGAATGTGCTGGATGCTTGAGCTTTTTAACCAAGGAGGAGTTTAATACTGCAAACACTTGTGTTGAACTTCACAGGCAAGGCTACCTACTTGTGCTCTGTTTGGGTTTTCCTCTTCTCTGTCTCCACTCTCTCCCTGAGTTAATACATTATAATTTATGCTAGATTTCTGGCATGCAGCTTCTTTTTTTCTTTGCTGCCATGATGAACTGCTCAAGGGATTTGCTGATGCCATTAAAAAGGGAATGTGCAGCTTGTCTGAATTACAACATTGAAGTCATTCCAAGGCCATCTGCTAGCTGTAGCCAAATGTAATTAATGTGGTGAGCTATCAGCTCCTTTGTACCATACAAGAGCTGATATGAAAATTGTAACCTCACTGGCTTTAAATTACATTCTCTAGATCAGAGATGCACAAACAACATAAAGAATCAAGTGCTGAACAAAGAGATGAAATGCATTCTTAAGTTGTGTGCTGGCTGTGCTGTTGGCTCACCAGGGAGTTTGTAGCTGCCTCTTTAGTTGGTGGATGTTCTGTGAGTTGTTAAATACACCTGTGTGTGGGCACAGAGAGTAAGACAAGTGTATGGACCCTTGCAGGTACAGATAGATAGCTGTATACTGGTGCATATGTGTGTGTGCAGCTTTATTGCAGAGTACCATAAAAGGAAGTGGTTGCAGCAACCTTTTCCTGAGCTCCAAACTCCTAAATATTCTTGCCACAGGATTGAGAATGGAAAACTGCATAGCAAAGCTGCTGAAGAGCAAGAAAATCAGCTCCTAAGATGGACACGTGGGTGTCAGACCCAAAGCAGCAGTGACTTACGCTTCTGAGGAATTTCATGACTTCTCTTTTTGTCTTCTTGCATAGCTTAAGATTTGTCAGTGGAAGCAGAGATGGAACAGCAAGAATATGGCACTATCATCAGCAAGACTGGAAGAGCCTGGTGCTGGATATGGCTACTAAAATGACAGGGTAAAGCAAACCAAAGCAGAACACACTTCAGAGCATCATTTGCACACAAAACATTTTGAAAACTCTTGATTTCCTTCCATTCTGAGTTCATTTCAGTGCATGTTGTGTGTGTACTGGAATGCCATGACTCTCTCTTTTATATTACCCAGTTAATCAGGCCCCAAAAGAAAATGTTAACACCTTGGTAGTTCCCTACTCCAGTAGTTGGGGAGTAGTTAGTATTTTACATACACAGTCAGAATGTCAGAGTTCATCTTACAGAAGGAGATTGTAGTAGAGCCTCACTGATCAGATGCTGATATGCTAATATATATATATATATATATCCAGCATGGTTAGCAGGTGTTTTTCCTTCAGTTTTCAAGGAAGAGGTGAGATGCAGTGATTTGGCTCTCAGGTTCAGTTAGGATTTTGAGGTTTTCTCTTTGAGATCCTCCAGTGACTTCTATAAGTGCCCTTGTTATGGAATGTGCACAGTAACAAAGAGCAGAGACAGGGAAATCCCTTAGGTGCTGTGCAGAATTCCTGACATTTCATCTGGTTACATTTTTCATCAGTTAGCTGTGGAAGGAAGATTTGGGTTTATTTAGCAGATTCTTGATTGGTTTAGAGTTTGCTCATACTGAAAAAAATGCCTTGTAGGGAAAAACTTAATAGAACTGAAGAGCTTGAGAGGAAGAATTGGGGTAGGTGAGGATAATCACTTAAGAACAGAAGAAGAGCATATCTTTTTTTAAGGCAATAAACCATACATGTTAGTGGTGCTGAGTATTCTGTATCTGTTTTTAGCCCTGCAGGAGGCATCCTCCATTCTCCTGCATTAGCAGTGGCCACAGTGGTGGCAGCCCCACTCTCCCTCTTTTCCTACTGAATTAGTGCTGTCAAATGTTTCAGATTTGGTGACTGATTGATTTCTCCTTGGATTGATTTATTTCCTTAGAAACAATGTAGCATCTGGGGAGGACAAGGTGACTAAACTGAAAGTTACCATGGTGGCTTGGGATAGGTACGATGCCACTGTCATCACTGCAGTCAACAACTTCCTTCTCAAAGTCTGGAACTCCTCCACAGGGCAGCTTCTTCACAGCTTATCTGTGAGTAAAATGCATGTGGGTCATCCCAAATGGTTATAATTCAACTCTTGGGGTTGAGCTGTCTCATTGTTTTTCCCCTGAGAAGTGTTTTATCCTGAAGGATTGCACCTGTCTTATACTTAATTGGAGGATTGTGGTGAAAGGAGCTGAGGACCAAAATGCTGCTAGAGCTTGGTGATTGCTAGCTGACAAGGGAGCCTTTTGAAGGCCACCAGATTTAGGGGGCTGTGGATGTCCTTGCTGCTGATTTCTTCTTCCTCCCTGCCCCTCACCATCTCAGCTGAGCTTCATTCTGAGGCAGGCACACAGTGGGCAGGGATAATGCCAAGCCTTTGTCAGAAATGCTAGCTAAATACAGGTCTAGTCTAAGATCCAGGAGATTGAGCTGTCATGGATGACTGATGACCTAAACTGAGGTGTCCTCATGCTAAATATGGCCTCAAGGTGCAGCAGGGGACAGTTAGGTTGGCTGTGAGGAGGAATTTGTTAAGTCTTGGCCCAGGCTGCCCAGGGAGGTGCTGGAGTCACCATCCCTGCAGGGCTTTAAGAAACATCTAGCTGCTCTCCTTAGGGCCATGGGTTAGTGGCATGGGAGTGCTAGGCATGGTTGGACTTGATGAGCTTAGAGGTCTCTTCCAACCTTTGTGACTCTGTGATAAATACTAGCATGGTTGGAGCTATTAACTGGAGAAATACTACTTTCTTTTTCACCCTCCTTTCTTTGCAGGGTCACGATGATGAAGTTTTTGTTCTGGAGGCCCATCCCTTTGACCAAAGGATTGTACTTTCAGCAGGACATGATGGAAATATTTTTGTTTGGGATATAGACAAAGGAACAAAAATCCGCAATTACTTCAACATGGTAAGAATCAGCAGGCAAGGGCTGGGATTAGTTTCCACCTTGGTCTAAATCTGATCTTGAGGCAAAAGGAGATTTTATTATATATACCTATTGTGACCAATGTTACAACAGGATTAGGGAGAAATTCCTACATATTTAAAAAGAAAACCCCTATGTTCTTGCACCCTCACAAAAAGAAGCTTTCCTGCTGCTCAGAAGGAACCTGCTGGGTTCCAGTTTGTGCCCATTGCCCCTTGGCCTGGCCCTGGGCACCACTGAGCAGAGTGTGGCCCCAGCCTCTTGCCCCCTGCACCCTTGAGCTCTTGCTCAGCATGGAGCAGCTCCCCTCTGGCTCTGCTCTGCTCCAGGCTCAGCAGCCCCAGGGCTCTCAGCCTTTCCTCCTGCCACACATGCTCCAGTGCCCTCAGCATCTTCCTAGCCTCTGCTGGACTCTCTGCAGTAGTTCCTTATCTCTCTTGAAGTGGGGAGATGAGGACTGGAGCCAGGGCTCCAGATGTGTCCTCACTAGGGCAGAGTAGAGGGGGAGAAGAACCTCCCTGGAGCTGCTGCTCACACTCTTCTGAATGGAGCCCAGGAGACCATTGGCTCTTCTTGGGCACAAGTGCACATTACTAACTCATGGGAAACTTGTCCATCAGCACTTCCAGGTGCTTCTCTGTGGAGCTGCTTTCCAGCAGATCAAGCCCTAACCTGGTGCACAGAGTTATTCCTCCCCAGGTGCAGGACTCTACACTTGCCCTTGTTGAATTTCATGAAGGTTCCCATATGCCCCAAAAGATGATAGTGACTCCCAAGGTAGAGTAATGGCAAGCAGCAAGCCTGTGTGGTGCAGTGCTGTGCTCTGGGAAACAGAATGGTTGGCTCTGGGCCATATTTATCTGAATGCCCCAGTGCCATGTTAGTTGCTTTGGTTGCAGTGCTGAGCAAATGCAGCTGTACTGCTCCAGGAGCTGCACTGGCCTCCTGGCACTTGGGCTGGGAATGCAGTCCATGTCTGAGCTCTTTGGTGCAGGCTTGCCCTGGCTGCCATTACCATCAAATGTACTCACGTAGGGAGTTGCTTCAGAACATACATGAGAAGTTGTCCTGCAGTTTCAGGACAAAGAGAAAACACAAGGTTTCACTTTGTTGTTCCGTGAAGCTTTAATCATTAGGTGGAAAAAAATCAGAAGCATAAATCAGTCTTGAGCTAGGTGAGAAATGGCACAGAATTGGGCTTAGATGCTCTGATGGTGAGAAGAATGTGTTGTGCTTGTACACAGATTGAGGGCCAAGGCCATGGAGCTGTTTTTGATTGCAAGTTCTCACCAGATGGACAGCATTTTGCCTGCACAGACTCTCATGGACATCTGCTACTCTTTGGTTTTGGATGCAATAAATATTATGAAAAGGTGAGTTGACTGAAGTTTAAACTCTTCCATGTCTTGACCTGATTTTGTCTTTAGAAGTGTCTGTGTTACAGTTCATTCCCTCACCCTGCCTCAGACTAAAGAGTCATTAGGTTGTGAAGCAGTTGCTGTTGACCTCAATCAAAAAAGGTTTGGACAAGAGAATTTCTAGAGAGAGGAACAAAGCATCAACTGTTGTCTCCTCACCTCTGTTGGCATCTTTGACTATTGCATGTTTGCATCAGGCCTTGGGAATCAAACACATTTGTGCTAGGGTTCTGTTCTCTGTCATAACATTGCTTCTGCTGATCCTAAGTGTAGGAATTGTGGTTTTATGGCTATGGGAGGCATTCCAAAGCAGCAAGAGAGCTGCAAATGGCTATTGATTGCTTGACTGCCTTGCTTTCCTTGCAGATTCCAGATCAGATGTTCTTCCACACGGATTACCGGCCGCTGATCCGCGATGCTAATAACTATGTGCTGGATGAGCAGACTCAACAGGCTCCACATCTCATGCCTCCTCCCTTCTTGGTGGATGTGGATGGAAATCCTCATCCCACGAGATTCCAGAGGCTGGTACCAGGGAGGGAAAATTGCAAGGATGAACAACTTATTCCTCAGCTAGGATATGTAGCTAATGGTATGCTGTCTAAACTCATGCATAATACATGTCTTGCACAGTAGTGAGCACCAGTGCAGTAGGATGGTACAGCAAGGTTGGCTTGGTTTAGTTGTCTTCTGAAGCTAGTGGATTAAATTCAGTACAGAGGTAGAAGAGGAGATGGGGTGGCTTTATGGCACAAAGGAAAGGTAGAGTCCTGCACCTGGGGAGGAATAACCACATGGACCAGTGCAGGTTAGGGCTGGACCTACTGGAAAGCAGCTCTGTGGAGAAGGACCTGGGAGTGCTGGTGGACAAGTTCACCATGGAGACTACAGAGCAGATGCTGAGGGGACTGAAGCATCTGTGTCAGGAGGAAAGGCTGAGAGCCCTGGGGCTGCTGAGCCTGGAGCAGAGCAGAGCCAGAGGGGAGCTGCTCCATGCTGAGCAAGAGCTCAAGGGTGCAGGGGGCAAGAGGCTGGGGCCACACTCTGCTCAGTGGTGCCCAGGGCCAGGCCAAGGGGCAATGGGCACAAACTGGAAGCCAGCAGGTTCCATGTGAGCAGGAGGAGAAAGTTGTTTGTTGTGAGGGTGCAGAGCCCTGGCCCAGGCTGCCCAGAGAGCTTGGGGAGTCTCCTTGTGTGCAGAGATTGCCAAGGCACCTGGAGGTGATGCTGGGCAAGCTGCTGGGGTTGAGCCTGCTGGAGCAGGGGGGATGCACTGGGTGATCCCCAGAGGTACTTTTTCCATGTGGTGTGTAATTTTACTCTTCTGTAACTTCTGTTTTACACTGCCTCCATTTATAATATGAGAGCAGGCAGCCAGCTGGTGCTCAGATGTTTTGCAGAGCAGACAAATACTTGTGCCCAGTTTTAAGTTTGTTTCTCTGGCACTCTGTGAAACAGAAAGGAATTGTTCTATAAGCACTTGTGGCTTTGTTCTTGTCAAGGTGATGGTGAAGTAGTTGAACAAGTCATTGGGCAGCAAACTAATGACCAGGATGAGAGCATCCTTGATGGAATGATCAGAGAGCTGCAGAGGGAGCAAGATCTGAGACTAATTAATGAAGGAGAAACTCTTCCAAACCCTCCCCTCAATCGATCTCACTCTGTTAATGGAGGTAAGTGTCCCTTTCTTACCTCCATCACTTCTTTGCCTATAGCACAGTAAGGTGCTGAGGAGAATGTGTTGATGGAAGCTCTGAGACTGTTCTTGAGGAGTTTGCTTTTCTCCCTTGTTCTTATACACATTGTTAATCTCTGTGGAGCAGCAGGACCTTCTGCTCTTGCTAAGTCTTGGCCCAGGCTGCCCAGGGAGGTGCTGGAGTCACCATCCCTGCAGGGGTTGAAGAAACATTTAGATGCTCTCCTTAGGACCATGGGTTAGTGGTATGATAGTGCTAGGAATGGTTGGACTTGATATGCTTAGAGGTCTCTTCCAACCTTAATGATTCTGCTAGCAGAGGAATTAAAAGTCTAAGGTGCAGCTGAGGGCATGCAATGCTCTCATTGGGCTCTATCTGATTCCCTAGAACTATTAGACTCTAATTATTCCTGTTACAAACCTGTGCTAAAAAATCAAGTTGACTGTCAGTCAATGTGGAGATGCTGCACAATGTCAAGAGACCAGAATTATCACTGCAGAGTGTCAGTGGAATCCAGTACTGTGACAGACTAATGGCTTCCTGTTGCAGCAGCAATGCTAAGGCTGAGCATCAGTGTCTTTAAAATAAAGATGTGTGCTCTGTCTTAGTGTTTCCTAAGAAAGCCTGAGATTATTCTCCTGGTGAGTGTTCTGCTGCTGAGAGTTTCTTTTGGGGTTTTTTTTTTAATACATGATGTGATTAAAAATTGAAAGCAAACTCAATCAGCTGTGAAGAGCTCAACTGGGAGGCAGCTGCCAGAGTGCAGCTGAGGGAAGAGAGCAGATGCTGGCAGCTTGTGCTGCAAGTCATTTTGAGCTTTTAAAACATTGGCATCCCCTAATAAATGAGTTCTAGGTTAAATGACTGATTACACATGTTTGCATGAGGTTTCCTGGCAAAGCTCATTAGGATTGCTGGATTTGGAGCTGCTTGTCCTTTGAATTCAGAAAGGATTAGGAAAAATAGGAGGGAAAAAACGCTGAAAATAGACTTTTATCTAAATGGATACTCTTAAGAAGGTGGCCTAGAAGCCAGCTTCAAGTCACAAGAATTCTCCTCCTTATGAGAGGTTGATGTGTTGTGCAGTCCTGGTTCTCTGTTTTCATGTGAAAGGGAATTTCCAGCCAGGAGTGATATAGAAATTGAAGCAGAATCACAGAATCATTAAGGTTGGAAGAGATCTCTAAGCTCATCAAGTCCAACCATACCTAGCACTCCTGTGGCCCTAAGGAGAGCAGCTAGATGTTTCCTAAACCCCTGCAGGGATGGTGACTCCAGCACCTCCCTGGGCAGCCTGGGCCAAGACTTAACAACCCTTTCAGTGCAGAAATTCTTCCTTATATCCAATCTAAACCTCCCCTGGTGCTACTTGAAGCAGTTACCTCACAGAGCTTGCTCCATGAACTGCCTATTTGTTTGAGTTAGAGTATGTATCAAATAGCTGATATTTAAAGAGCTGAATACTTTTATGTAGGTTTGCACAACCAGGAATGCTATTGATTGATGCAGGTAACCATATTTCAGCATGTGGGAATTGCTGCTGCATTCCCAAATGCTGAGATAAATGAAGGCAGAGATGGCAGTGATTCTGATCCTCTGAGCCCTTTTCTCTCACTCCGTGTCCCAAAGTGTGTTTTCTCCTGGTGGTTGTGCCACAGGATGAAGAGTGCAGAGCAGGAGTGGTGCCTGTGGCACAGTGGAGAAGCATTACAAATACAGAGGAGAAAGGAGGTACAGCAGGAACCTTAAACCTTGCATCAGTCTAATATTTTAGATGGCAGACCCATCTCCTCTTGTACCATGGAACTTCTTTCAGAGCCTTAAAAATGTTTGACAAGACTTTGATTTGAAGGTCTCTTGAGTGCCTTGAAGGTTTTCTGATAGTTTATATTCTTTTCCTGCCTCAGGTACCTCTTAAGATTATAGAATCACACAGTCATTTAGGAAGATGTCTAGGATCATGGAGTCTAACTATGAACCTAACACTGCCAAGTCACCACTAAGCCATGTCCCTCAGCACCACATCTACATGCTGTTTGAACACTTCCAGGGCTGCTGACTCCACCACTGCCCTGGGCAGCCTGTTCTTTGAGGGAATTGTTCCTAGTATCCAACTGAAACCATCCCTGGCATTACTTGAGGCTGTTTCCTCTCACCTTGTTGCTTGTTACCTGGGAGAAGAGACCAACCCCACCTTCTTCCAACCTCCTTTCAGGGAGCTGGAGAGGGAGAGCTAAGGTCCCCAGGACACAGCAAGCTACAGTGATGTTACAGTAGCATTCTCATCTCCAGTAGTGCAAGGCCAATACACAAAAAGCTTCATCTGAAGCAAAAGACAAAGCCACTGAACACAGAATATGTGTTGTTTATTGAAAACAAAATCTCTGTGGAGTCCTGATGCTTTCAAGTGTAGATTTTATTGCTGGGTTCTAGAAATTTTGTTTTGGCCCAGGGGATGGAGTGCAGCCTTAGTAAATTTGCAGATGACACCAAGCTGGGTGGCA
>VWZO01012379.1:64673-81264 GCA_013396975.1 Bucco capensis
GCATCATTTAGCAGGTTGCTAGGGCTAGGACAAAGGCTTCACTGATGATCTTCAAGGTCTCTTCCATCTGGAACTGTTCTATGATTCTAAGTGAAGAAATCAATCTTTTCATCCCTTAGCGCTTCGGAGCCCAAGCCTGGATGTTTCCTCTCCACCCAACGTTGGCCTGCGGAGGAGTGGCCAGATTGAAGGGGTCAGGCAAATGCACCACAACGCTCCCCGCAGCCAGATGGCAACAGAGAGAGACCTGATGGCCTGGAGCAGGAGAGTGGTGGTCAATGAGCTGTCTCCAGGCATCAGCAAGTAAGATGTGGAGTGAGACAGGGGGGAAAAGAAAGGTGGTGTAATGTTTGGTGATCCTGCTGTGCACCTCGGGCAAGTTCTAGGCATGACTTGTCACAAATGTGTTGGCTTTTTTTGTGTTTGGTTTGGAATTTGGGTATTGGAATGACAGTCTGCAGAGGTGAGAATAGTAATTCCTTCCCTTCAGAGAACTGTCAGGGTTGGAAGGGACCTTAAAGCTCCTCTAGCCCCAACCCCTGTGCCTGCCATGGGCAGGGACACCTGGCACTAGAGCAGCTTGCTCCCAGCCCCAGCCAGCCTGGCCTGCAACACTGCCAGGGCTGGGGCTGCCACCACCTCTCTGGCCAACCTGGGCCATGACTTAACAACCCTTTCAGTGAAGAAATTCCTCCTTATATCTGTCTTCACAGCTGAGTCTTTCTGCAGTAGTTCAAATACTCTATTTTCTTCAACCTTTAGTTAAAAAAAACAAACCCTAAACATGACAATCATTTCAGTTTACTGGAGAATAATCAAGCATGCACCACTAAATCGTGCAAGTCCTTAAACTGTGATTCCAGGAGTGCGGTTTGCTGTACACAGATTTCTTCTAGCCAGAGAACCAGAAGCTTTTTCATGTGTATATGAATGAGACTGCTCACTTATGTATGATTTCTGGAATAAAAAGGATGTTTCCTCTATCTACTTAGGGTCCAGGAGGAGTGTCGAGCTGCCAAAGGGGAAATTGAGATTAATTTATACACTGTTGAGAAGAAGAGGAAGCCATCACACACCTTACAAAGGGTGAGTTCATTCACTAGGGGAGAGAACCTGGCTGTGAAGCAGATCTGAGCACTGAGGGGAAATAAAAAAAAAGAGAAACAGGAAACCCCAAACCAATTGTATGAAATGATTTAGAACATTGAGTGGTAATTGTTCCTCTGGCTCTCTGTCCTCTTCCTGTAACTGTAATTTGTCTGTATACTCTGATATGCAGATTGCAGTGGTTAAGCTCTTTCCTTAAGGCTTCAGCAGTGGGAAGATGCTGGGAAAGGAAAAGAGCAGAGCCACAGTGGATGTTCAGTTTGATTTGTGGAAGCTAGGAGAAATATTAGAGGTGCCACACTAATTATTTAAAGTGGCTAGCTTTTGTCTTATCCAGAGACTTCATAACTTTGTTTCTAAGGACTGCTACTTTCAAAAATAGAATTGATACTGAAGCAAAAACCCACAGCTGCATGTGCACTGAAACCACAGGTGTTGAAAACATAACTGTTCACTTCTAATTCTGGGTTCCCTAGCTGTCATTTGTAAATTAAATGCAGTGGTCACTTTAATCATGGAATCATAGAATCATTATGGTTGGAAAAGACCTCTGAGATCACAGTACCACAGTATGTCAGGGGTTGGAAGGGCCCTAGAAAGATCATCTAGTGCAACCCCCCTGCCAGAGCAGGAGCACCTAGACCAGCTCACACAGCAATGTGTCCAGGCAGCTCTGCAATGGCTCCAGACAAGGAGACTCCACAGGCTCCTGGGCAGCCTGGGCCAGTGCTCTGGCACCTGAACTGCAAACAAGTTCCTCCTCGTGTTAATACTAAACCTCCTGTGGTCCAACTTGCTCCCATTCCCTCTTGTCCTACCATTGGATGACAAAGATCATCCAGTCCAACCACCCACCCAACACTGCCATGCTCACCACTAAACCATGGTCCTAAGCACCACAGCTACATGTTTTGAACACCTCAGGGATGGTGATTCCACCAACCTCCCTGGGCAGCCTGGGCTAGTGCCTGAGAACCCTCTTGGGGAAGAAATTCTGCCTGATCTCTAATCTGAACATCCCCTAGTGCAACTTGAAGCCATTTCTTCTTGTCCTATCACTTGATACGTGGGAGAAGAGACCAACCCCCCACCTTACTACCACCTCTTTTCAGGGAGTTGGAGAGAGAGCTAAGGTCTGCCCTGAGCCTCCTCTTTAGACTAACCAACCCCAGTTCCCTCAGCTGCTCCTCACCACACTTGTGCTCTAGACCCTTCTCCAGCTGTGCTGCCCTTCTCTGGACACACTCCAGCACCTCAGTGTTCTTCCTGGAGTGAGGAGCCCAAAGCTGAGCCCAGGCTTGGAGCTGTGTCCTCCCCAGTGCCCAGTGCAGGAGGCCAATCCCTGCCCTAGCCCTGCTGCTCACAGTGCCTTTGCAGCATGTGTTTCACTGTTGTGTGTGTGCTGGGTTGCAGAGCGATTGCCAGGCGGGCAGCGGGAGGTCCCTGCGGCGGAACCAGCGCAAGCGGCAGCACGCCTACCAGACACGCTCCACCAGAGAGCAGCAGCAGCAAGGAGCCAGCCAAGCACGGCCACGCAACCAGTCCGACAGCTCCTCAGAGGTGTGACCCCTCCAGCCAGCCCGGGATAGCTTCCCTGCTCACAAACACAGCACATGTGCCTTGAGCACCACTGGTACCATTCAGACTCCCACCTTTCTCCATGGAGGAATGCTCACATCATAGAATCCTAGACTGGTTTGGGTTGGAAGGGACCTCTGGAGCTCATCTGGTCCAACCCCCTGCAGTGGGCAGGGACTTCCCCAACTAGATGGTTGAGTCTGTTGGATGTGTGCTGTTCCTGTAGGGTGTTGTCTTAGACAGGGAAGGATCATTGAGCTCAATGCTAGTACAATGTGGAAAACAGCTAAAATGATGGCAATCTACAATGTTTTCAAGTAAATTTAGCTGGGTTGTGTTAAACCATTTGCTATTTTGGGCTTTCCTACAGCACATATATTCTAGGTCATACTTAGCACTTTGATTTCATCTACATAGAATCCTGGAATCCTAGAATGGTTTGGGTTGGAAGGGACCTCTGGAGCTCATCTAGTCCAACCCCCCTGCAGTGGCCAGGGACATCCCCAACTAGAGCAGCTTGCCCAGAGCCCTGGCAAGCCTCACCTGCAATGCCTCCAGGGATGGCAACTCAACCACCTCCCTGGGCAACCTGGGCCAGTGTTCCACCACCCTCGTTGGGAGCAACTTCTTTCTAATGTCCAGTTTAAATCTCCTCTTCTCCAATTTAAAACCATTGCCCCTTGTCCTTTCCCTGCAGGCCTTTGCAAACAGGCCCTCTGCAGCCTGCTTGGAAGTTCCCTTTAGGTCCTGGAAGGTCACTAGTAGGTCCCCTGAAGCCTTCTCTTCTCCAGGCTGAACAATCCCAGCTCCCTCAGCCTGTCCTCAGAGCAGAGGTGTTGCAGCCCCTGAGCATTCTCGTGGCCTCCTCTGCACCTGCTCCATCAGCTCCATGGCCTTTCTGTGTTGAGGGCTCCAGAACTGGACAGAGTATTCCAGTCTACATCTGTAGACTGCTGTTGAAAGAGATTGAGTGTTGAGTACTAATCACTGATATTTGCAAGGGAAGAACTTCGAATACCCCAGTTTAACTAGAACTTGTTCTCAGGAAGGAAGCATGCCAAGGAAAAAGAGACTGAACGTGGTCACTTGGTAAATGCCCTGAGCCTACAGAATAGCTATAAAGCTGCTCCCTTGACCCTAAAATTTAATAATCAGACACTTAAATCAGAATCACAGGATCACTAAGGTTGGAAGAGACCTCTAAGCTCATCAAGTCCAACCATTCCTAGCACTCCCATGCCACTAACCCATGGCCCTAAGGAGAGCAGCTAGATGTTCCTTAAACCCCTGCAGGGATGGTGACTCCAGCACCTCCTTGGGCAGCCTGGGCCAAGACTGAACAACCCTTACAGTAAGGCCATTTCCTCTCATCCTCTCACTGCTAACCCTGGAGAAGCGACCTACCCCCAGCTCTCCAACCTCCTCTCAGGGAGTTGTAGAGAGAGCTAAGGNAAATAGATTGACTCTCCCTCCTAGCTTGGTGTCATCTGCAAACTTCCTGAGGGTGCACTCCATAAAGAGTTTATCCCATCATTCTATTCCCATTAAATTAACATCTCCTTCTCTAGGAGCTATATAAGCATATAGTATAACATTAACTAAAATACAGTAAGCAATTGTGGACTTGTTTAAAGCTAAACCAGTCCATAAATAGAAAGCTTTCCTCAGGTGAGACAAATCATAGCTGCAAACAAAAATGAGACTTTTAGAATACAGCCCCGAAGTGAAACCTTTTTGTCTTTACTCCAGGAAGATGAGACTGTTGGCACCAGTGATGCATCTGTGGATGATCCTGTGGCAGCCTGGCAAAGTGAAAGCAGCTCCAGGTAGATTTGCTGGTCTCTCAGTTGCTAACATAAGTTGATAATCTGATTTAATTAAGACAGCTGATCCTGTAATGACAGGTCAGCAGAACTTTGTGACACCTTGTGACACATCTTGTAGTTTAAAAAGGGAAGCAGCAGAACTTGGGGAGTCTGTGAACAGAGAAATACTTTTGTCTATTTGAATCACAAAGGAATTGTGGAAGTTTTTTGTAACAGAAAACTAGTGTGGAAAATTCTTAGTTTTGAGGACTGACTCTTCTCCAGTTCTTCCTGAAGCATTTTATCTTGTGGTTTTTTTCATGGTTTGGTGGGTTTTTTTTGTTTTTTTTCAAAGTCAAGAGTTTTGAAAGAGCTTTTAGAAGAAACTGTTGGCTTTAGTTAAGAACTCCTTGAAGAAAACCAATGCCAGTTAAGCATAGAATGATAAAATCATTCTGGTTGGAGAAGACCTCCAAGATCACAGTCCAACTGTGAACCTAACAGTGCCAAGTCACCACTAAGCCATGTCCCTCAGCACCACAGCTACAGCTCCTTTTGATCCCCTCCAGGGATGGGGACTCCAACACTGCCCTGGGCAGCCTGGGCCAGGCTTTGACAACACTTTTGGGGAAGAAATCCTTCCTAATGTCCAGCCTAAACCTCCCCTGGTGCAACTTGAGGCCATTTCCTCTTGTTCTGTCACTTGTTACCTGGGAGAAGAGATCAACCCTCACCCTGCTACAGTCTCCTTGCAGGGAGCTTCAGAGAGTGAGAAGGTCTCCCCTGAGCCTCCTCTTCTGCACACTAACCAACCTCAGTTCCCTCAGCTGCTCCTCACCACACTTGTGCTCTAGACCCTTCCCCAGCTTCCTTGCCCTTCTCTGGACACACTCCAGCACTTCCATGTCCTTCTGGGAGTGAGGAGCCCAAAGCTGAGCCCAGGCTTGGAGCTGTGTCCTCCCCAGTGCCCAGTGCAGGAGGCCAATCCCTGCCCTAGTGCTGCTGCCACACTAGTGCTGCTCCAAGGCAGGATGCTGTTGGCCTGCTTGGCACACTGCTGGCTTAGCTGCAGCCAGCACCTGCAGCAGAAACACTGACAGCAGTGCACACAGATCTGCTGTTCATCCTTCAGTATTTTTCTTTTGTCAATCTGTAGTTGTGTAGTTTCCCCAGTTTGTTCTCTTGATGTTCTGCTGTTATGGTTGGAAGGGCCATGAGCCACTAGAAATACTCTGTGTGTTGTTTGGATATTAAAGAAGTCAGCAGTGTATTTTTAGAAGACTGTTCTAAAATAATTTGCCCAGATACACAAATTAGAGGACACTTGAGTTTCCTTACCATTCACACAAACATCAAGTCTTGTGCTCATCCTGACATCTGTTCCACCTAGCCAGAAGAGCACGATGAAAGTTTGGACCTTTCACTCCATGCTGTGAAAACTGAAGTGCTGTTTTCTTTCTTTCTTACAACTTTCTATTATCTGCAGTGATTCATCCAGTGAATATTCTGACTGGACAGCAGATGCTGGAATTAATCTCCAGCCTCCAAAGAGACAAACCAGGCAGGCAGCTCGGAAAATCTGCACTAGTTCTGAAGATGAAAATCTGAAGGGAACAAAAGGACTGGAGCCAAAAAGAAGGAAACTGAAACAGCCTAGAAAAAAGGTCAGCAGTTCTACATTTGTCTTGTCTTCTTTGCTTTATGAATATAGTGGGAGCTGGACAGGCTGGAGTTGGGTGGAGAGGAACGTCATGAAGTTCATCAAGGGCAAGTGTAGAGTCCTGCACCTGGAGGGGAATAACTGTGCACCAGGACAGGTTAGAGGTTGACCTGCTGGAAAGCAGCTCCATAGAGAAGGAGCTGGGAGTGCTGATGGACAAGTTCTCCATGAACCAGCAATGTGCCCTAGTAGTTAAGAAGGCAAATAGTCTCCTGGGCTCCATCCAGAAGAGTGTGAACAGCTCCAGGGAGGTTCTCCACCCCCTCTACTGTGCCCTAGTGAGGACATGTCTGGAGCCCTGGCTCCAGTCCTCATCTCCCCACTTCAAGAAAGACAAGGAACTACTGCAGAGAGTCCAGCAGAGGCTAGGAAGATGCTGAGGGCACTGGAGCATGTGTGGCAGGAGGAAAGGCTGAGAGCCCTGGGGCTGCTGAGCCTGGAGCAGAGCAGAGCCAGAGGGGAGCTGCTCCATGCTGAGCAAGAGCTCAAGGGTGCAGGGGGCAAGAGACTGGGGCCACACTCTGCTCAGTGGTGCCCAGGGCCAGGCCAAGGGGCAATGGGCACAAACTGGAACCCAGCAGGTTCCAGCTCAACAGGAGCACTGGCCCAGGCTGCCCAGGAGCCTGTGGAGTCTCCTTGTCTGGAGCCATTGCAGAGCTGCCTGGACACATTGCTGTGTGAGCTGGTCTAGGTGCTCCTGCTCTGGCAGGGGGGTTGCACTAGATGATCTTTCTAGGGCCCTTCGAACCCTTAACATTCTGTGATTCTGTGTGATACTGTGAGGAAAAGCTTCTTTGCTGTGAGGGTGCAGAGCCCTGGAACTGTACTGTACTGTATTGCAGCTACATTGTCAGATTTCTTTTTCCTACTAGTTTTTAGGAGAAGATGTTTAGACTATTTTTCAAGAAGTCCAATCTCTTCCTGAATGTTTTAATCTTCTATTACATATTAACTACAAACTGGTTACTCCCTGCTGTTTAGCTGAGGTTTGTGGCTTTGCCCTGCTATCTAGCTCTCTTCAGGAAGATCAGTTTTCCCCTGTGCTCTGCCACAAAGCTTGCTTTCTAACTGAATGTCACCTCTTTAAGAAACCAAGTGGCCTGCTGTCCCTGGAAGGGGAGCCCAGTGAGGAATGGCTTGCTCCGCAGTGGATCCTGGATACCATACCCCGCCGCTCACCCTTTGTCCCACAGATGGGTGATGAGGTAAGGAGTGCAGCACTGCTGCCAGTGCCACCAAGGCTCAGCAGCTTGCTTGGCTCAGGTCTGGAACATCTAGCAGTATTTTCCAGCAGACAAACTGAGCTTTGATAATACCTTTGTGTTGTCAGGCAGTCAGGTGTTTACAGGTAGCTGTCCTGTGTCTGTCTTTGTGCAGGTGTAACCTAGGAGTAGCAGAAAGACAGACAAACCTCCACACTTCTCAGGGATCCCAAGTCTGAAAGCAGATGCCATTTTTGAGGGCTGATCTAAGTGTTTTTAAGGAGAAGTCTGCTTTATAATGATAGAAAGCAGTGTGAACTATCTTCTGAAAGGGAAGAGTCAGAGAAAAAACTCCCTTAGGCATTTTAGGAAGATAAGTATCCTTCAAAGAATTCATTCTTTTTAATTGTTATTCTCTTTTCAGATTATCTACTTCAGGCAAGGCCATGAAGCTTATGTGAGGGCAGTAAGGAAGGCAAAAATATACAGTATCAACATGCAAAAACAACCATGGAACAAAATGGAACTCAGGGTAAGTGAAAAAGATACTTCAAAGCTCTGCATGTGTCTCTGATGTTCAACTGATATTCAAAGCTGTATGAAAACTCTGAGGCAAGCATTGCTTTGAAAGGTTAATATCAACATGAAAGTTGTTGGTCTTAAAATCAGTGTTTTCATTAGCACAAAGCACTGACATCTGTTCAGTTCCTGAGAGTGGGAAGCCAGAAGGATATTAGAGAATGGCAAAGTTTGTCTACTGTGGTATTCTTGCCTGAACTGGAACAGGTTGCCCAAAGCTCAACAGGACGAGCTGGGAGTAGGCTGGATCAAACTTTGATGTTAGCCTTGCTGTAAGCAGGATTTTGGACTTGCTGGTGCTCAGGAGGCACTTTTGTCCCAGATGATTTTATGAGTCTTGTTTCTGGTTTGTTTTTTTTTTCCTTAACACTAATTCATTCAGAAGCCACCACTTCAAAGCTGCTGATAGCTCTGGCAACAGTCTGCAATGAGCTGAACACCTAGGTTCTTACCTAGTCTAGTGAGGAGCAGCTGAGGGCACTGGGGTTGGTTAGTGTGGAGAAGAGGAGGCTCAGGCCAGACCTGAGCTCTCTCTACAACTCCCTGAGAGAAGCTTGGAGTGAGGTGGGAGTTGCTCTCTTCTCCCAGGTAACATGCAACAAGATGAGAGGAAATGGCCTCAAGTTGCACCAGGGAAGGTTCAGGGTAGATATCAGGAAAAACTTTTTCCTCAAAAGGGTTGCCAAGGCCTGTCCCAGGCTGCCCAGGGCAGTGGTGGAGTCCCCATCCCTGGAGGGGTTCAAAGGCATGGAGCTGTGCTGCTGAGGGACATGGCTTAGTGGTGACCTGGCAGTGCTAGGTTAATGGTTGGACTTGATGATCTTTAGAGGTCTTTTCCAACCTTAATTATTCTGTGATTCTATTGTTTTTGATGCTGTGGTAAGAAGTAAGACACCATGGTGTAAAGGTATTCAGGGATTCCAGCTGTAATCTTTAAAGGTATCATCAATTTGAGGAAAAGGAAACAGCATCACACTTAGGAACAGAGATCTTGCCACCAGCTGATGTTTGACAGGATGTGAGCAGAAAAGCTACTGCTGAATTTCCACTTTAAGGGATAAGAATGTCCTTTCTTTGCCATTGCCCTGCAAGGGGGAGAGGCCCTGGGTTTGGTCAGGTGGAGAAACACTGAGATGCTCTCCTTAGGTCAAGGTTTAGTGGCATGGGAGTGCTAGGTGTGGTTGAACTTGATGAGCTTAGAGGTCTCTTCCAACCTTAGTGATTCTCTGATTACAGAAGTTAACTAATTTATGGGTCTCCTGTTCACAAATCTGCCAAGGGACTGAGCATCCTGTATCTCTCCTGGTTTTCTTTGGAAGGTGACTGTGATTGATCTTCAGTATTTGCAAGAGAAAACTTCTCTAGGTGAAATTACCTGGACTGTGGTGTGAAAACATAATTGGTTTTGATTAATAAACCTATTGAACATGGATGATTTTTTTGGTTGTCAGCAAGTTAAAACAACAGTGTCCCATGCTTCTTGATAAACAGGAACAAGAATTTGTGAAGACTGTGGGAATTAAGTATGAAGTTGGGCCTCCTACACTCTGCTGCTTGAAGCTTGCATTCCTAGATCCAATCACAGGCAAAATGACTGGAGAATCATTTTCCATAAAGTAAGTAGCTGAAATGCTGATGACATCCCTCAAGAGATTTGCTAGCAGTTTCAAAGCTCCCCCCTACCCTTCTTGTCCTTCTTTTCTCATGCAAGGCATGCTTGATGGCATTCATTAGTTATTACACCAAACAATATGCTGGCATTAATTAGTTATTACATCAAACTATGCTGGCATTCATTAGTTATTACACCAAATGTGAAAACAAAATGCAAGAGATTTTGTTTAGTGTCCTACCTGTGGAACTATGATTCTGGGTGACAAGCAGTGGTTTTTTTGTCTGTTTCATGCAGGTACCATGATATGCCAGATGTTATTGACTTCCTTGTGCTGCATCAGTTTTATAATGAAGCCAAAGAAAGGAACTGGCAAATAGGTGACTGCTTTTTTTTCCCCCACTTGCATATGTTTTGCAATGTTGCTGCAGGTGTTTGATAGGACACACAGGCTTTGGTGCATGATGTGAAGGGCTAGATCCTACATGATGTCATGGAAACTTTATTTGATGTTTGTGTAATTCCTGTAGCAGAAATTCAGGGGAAATGAGAGAAACTGTTAGGAGGCCTGTGATGGTAGAAGAATCTACTCTTATATTGGGATTTGAGGCATAGAGGTTGCTGTGACTAATCACTAGAGATGTGAAAATCCTCCCTTTAGGGGAAGGGCTGCATTTGTGCAGTTACAAAATGTAAGAATTGAAGTTGTGCACATAGGAAAAATGGAAGTGATTCTCTGAAGAGAAATACTTGGCAGTGATTTCTGTTGCTCTCTTGCTGACTGCAACCTTTTCCCTGGCAGGGGATAGATTTCGCAGTATCATCGATGATGCTTGGTGGTTTGGGACTGTGGAGAGCCAACAGCCTTTCCAGGCAGAGTATCCTGATAGCTCCTTCCAGTGCTACTCTGTTCAGTAAGTCACACAATCCCAGACTGTTAGGAGCTGGAAGGGACCTCTGGAGATCATCTAGCCCAACCCCCCTGCCAGAGCAGCAGAACCTAGAGCAGCTTGCACAGGATGTGTCCAGCTGGGTCTGGAATCTCTCCAGACATGGAGACTCCAGCACCTCCCTGGGCAGCCTGGGCCAGTGCTCCACCACCCTCCAAGCAAAGAAGTTCCTGCTCNATAGTCTTGACATAGCTGGAATGTATCCCATATATTTACCTGCTCTGGGTCTCCTAGACACTAACACGCAACTTAAATGCATAGCTCAAGACATTTTTTTTTCATTCAAATCCATATTCAGCCCCTTTGGCTTTATTTATGTAATTATGAGCACAGGCATAAAGCACTTCTGGTGTAAACAGCAGTGCAGGGGATTTCTAGGAGATAAAAGAGAGAAATAAAGAGTTGGAATGTAGCTAGAGACATGTCCTGTTTCTAAGAGGCAGGACCTTCTTGGTTTAAGTCTGGTAGAGAAAATAGGGATCATTCTATTCAGCTCTGAGTTATGCATTTGAACATGTTTTTTGTTTGACTAGCTGGGACAATAATGAAAGAGAGAGGATGAGTCCATGGGACATGGAACCAATTCCAGAAGGAAGTAAGTGTGCACTGGATTTATGTCCTTATACAAAGTAAATGGTTTTTTTTTTGCAACTGCTAGTCCTTACTGGTGTTGAATTCTCCCTCTTCAGCTGCTTATCCAGAGGAGGTTGGTGCTGGAGTTCCTGTGACTCCAGATGAGCTGACAGCTCTTCTCTACAAACCCCAGGAAGGAGAATGGGGAGCCCATTCCAGAGATGAAGAATGTGAACGAGTCATCCAGGGGATTGAGCAACTTCTTTCCCTTGGTATGTTGGGAGAGAAAAGGTAGAAGGATTAAGAATATGGATGTGGTGACTCCAGATGACTGAAGAGCAGAGAGGATGTAGTGTTGGGAGTTGGTGTGGAGCATTTGAAATGTGCTCAACTAAATCCTTGAGAAGAGCCTTTTAAATTCCATATTGTGTCCTCTTCTGGTGTAATCTCTTTTATTCTGGGGCTTGACCTGCTTCCTTTGGACTTAACAGGGATTCTCAGTGGCTCATACCTACATGTGAACCAGCACAGCATAGAATTAAACCTCTCAAAATTAACAACCTCACCAACAAATCCCTTGTAACCAGTTTGCAGCCATTTGATAGCACACTAGGACTGAAATTCTATCCTGTATTTAAAGACAGGGCATATCTGTATTCTTAGTTTGTTACTTGTAGTATTCCTGTTGTAAGTGCCTGAGCCATGTTGCTGTTCAGCAACACATCTACCTGCTGCTCTGCAAATCTCAGATGTGATACTGCAACAAAAAAATGCTATGTTAAGAGTGGTTACCACATGGTACAAGAAGAGGAATCCTCCCTTTTGGGGAGTGACATCTCCAGCTGTAGATCTGTGTTGGTTTTGCTGAATTCTGAGAAAGAAAACCCAGCAACTATTATAATGAATTTCATTATATCCTAACTTCCCCTCGGGTATCTTCTGAAGCATCTAAATGCCTCTGCTCTTTTATCTTTCAGACATTTCTAATCCCTTTGCTGTTCCAGTGGACCTTAGTGCCTATCCCATGTATTGCACTGTTGTTGCTTATCCAACTGACCTCACCACAATCAGGAGGAGACTTGAAAACAGGTTTTATAGGTGAGTTGGGTTTTTCTTTGTTTGTAATCTACATTTATCCTAGTTCTGCTGAGGACAGTGTGCTCAGCTGAATACTGCCTAATGCCACTTCAGCAATATGAGCCAACAGCAAGGTAAGAGTTAGTCTTCCTGAAAGGTTATTTCTTCTGGCCACATTGAGGCAAAAGCTGATATATCTGCATCTGGAGTATCTGTTTTGTTTAGTCTATGGAACCTTTCTCTCTGAATGTGCTGTAGGCAGGAGCATATTTGCTTCAGCTCTCTCTCTGCTGCCTTTGAACCAGATGCTTGCTTGTCTTGCCAGAAGTAACATAAAAAAGTGCTGTAAATTAGGAATCTCAGGTTTTCCAGTTAACTTGGTGACAAATAATGTCCTGCTCTTTCCCCCCCCCCACTCTGAGGACCACTTTATCTGGGAACAGTCAGCAGTTTTCTTCAGTAGGTTTGTTTCCTCTTTTCATTTCTTGCATTGCTGAGGTGAAGGGGAACATCTTCTTGCCACATTGGGGCACTCAGCAGGATGTGACCAGAGATCCTAGAATGGTTTGGGTTGGAAGGGAGCTCTGGAGCTCATCTAGTCCAACCCCCCTGCAGTGGCCAGGGACATCCCCAACTAGAGCAGCTTGCCCAGAGCCCTGGCAAGCCTCACCTGCAATGCCTCCAGGGATGGGAACTCAACCACCTCCCTGGGCAACCTGGGCCAGTGTTCCACCACCCTCGTGGGGAGGAACTTCTTTCTAATGGCCAGTTTAAATCTACTCCTCTCCAATTTAAAACCATTGCCCCTTGTCCTTTCACTGCAGGCCTTTGCAAACAGGCCCTCTGCAGCCTTCTTGGAAGTTCCCTTTAGGTCCTGGAAGGTCACTAGTAGTTCCCCTGAAGCCTTCTCTTCTCCAGGCTGAACAATCCCAGCTCCCTCAGCCTGTCCTCAGAGCAGAGGTGTTGCAGCCCCTGAGCATTCTCGTGGCCTCCTCTGCACCTGCTCCATCAGCTCCATGGCCTTTGTGTGTTGAGGGCTCCAGAACTGGCCCCAGTATTGCAGAGGAGGTGTGAGCAGAGCAGAGTGCAGTGGCAGAATCACCTCTCTGGCTCTGCTGGCCACGCTTCTCTTGCTGCAGCCCAGGATGCCATTGTGCTTCTGGGCTGCCAGCGTGCACTGTTTGCTCATGGCCAGCTTCTCAGCCACCAGCACCCCAAGGCCTTTTCTGCAGGGCTGCTCTCTATTATCTCATCCCCAGCCTGGATTGATAGTGGGGATTGTTCTGACCCAGGGGCAGGACCCTGCACTTGGGCTTGTTGAAGCTCCTGAGGTTCCCCTGGGCTCACCTCTCCAGCTTGTCCAGGTCCTTCTGGATGACATCCTGCCCCTCCAACTTATCCCCAGCACCCCATAGCTTGGTGTCATCTGCACACTTGCTGCTGGTGCACTCAATGCTGCTGGCCATAGCCTTTATACAAATATTAACCAGTGCAGGCCCCAGCACAGAGCCCTGAGGGACACCACTTGGCACTGATCTCCAGCTGCACTTGGAGCCATTGAGCACTCCCCTCTGGATGTGACCAGCCAGCCAGTTCCTTATCCACTGAACAGTCCACCCATCCAATCCATAGCTCTCTAACTTGGCCAGTAGAATGTTGTGGGGACTGTGTCCAAGGCCTTGCAGAAGATGACTGACCTTGCTCTCTAGCAGCCTCCCTCTCCTGGATATAAATACCTGATGCCTTCCTTTACTGAGGAATCCTACTGGACTTGAAGGAGAAGGAAGTCTCTCCGTGTCTATGCCTTTGCTTTGTGCTTGTTTCCCTAGGAGGATCTCAGCCCTGATGTGGGAGGTGCGCTACATTGAACACAATGCCAGGACTTTCAACGAGCCAGACAGTCCTATAGTCAAGGCAGCCAAAATTGTAACAGATGTCTTACTTCGCTTCATTGGGTAGGCCTGGCTTCCTTTTGCCTTTCTAGACCTGCCATCTTGAGTGTCTGAGCTCTCTGAGGATGTCTTTTCCCTTTTCTTATCACCCTGCAGGGATCAGAGTTGTACTGATATCTTAGAGATATACAACAAGGTGAAAGCAGAAGACCTGAGCAGTACTGATGAAGAAGAGGAGGTAAGACCATTGCATCTGCCTGTCAGGACTTCTAAATTCAGCACTTGGAAGAAAACTGAGCAAAAATGATGTTGTTTTGTTGAGTTTTTGTTTTATGGGGAGTTGCAGTGAGTTTTTGAGATGAGCCTTAGGCCATTTGTGTTGCTCACCTGGGGCACGAAACTCCCTTAAGTAAGGAAAAAGATTCTTGGAACTGCCTGTCTTTAGTCTCGCAGTACATGATGTTTTGTTGTGTGAGGAAGGATAAGCAAGTAGGAGAAATATGAAGTGGGGCTGTTCCTCAGCCTGCCAAGCCAGAAGGACAGCAGCTCTCCCACTGTCAGCAATGGGAGGCAGCAGAGCTGATTTTCTGATGTAATTCTGTCATTTCCCATCAGCTGAACCATGGAGTGAAGTGACAGGTAGAAAATGGGTTACATATCCCTGCCTTCTTCTCTCTCCTTCCACCTCCTCCCCTTAAATACATTTTGTAACACTGCCCTGAGCTTCCTCCAGACTGAACAAGCCCAGTTCCCTCAGCTGCTCCCCACACACTTGTGCTCCAGACCCTTCCCCAACTTCACTGCCCTTCTCTGCACACACTCCAGCACCTCAGTGTCCTTCCTGGAGGAGCCAAAAACTGAGATAAGAACTCAATGCAACTGTTCAGACAATCAACATTTAGGCAGAGATCTGCAAGACTGGGACTTAGCTGAGCCTTAAGAACTGAAAATAAACCATTTTTCTCATGTTTCTATATCATTTTTGTGGAAGCAAACTTGGAAAAAGAGATGAAACAGCTATGTAATCATCACCTTTACCTTTAGGTGGCAGAAGTAGATGTTGATTCAGATGCTCCAGGGACTTCCTCTGGGAAAAGACGAGTGAGTAAAACATTTCTGCTGGGTCTAGCTTGTGAGAGGAGATTGAGACCAGGCACTGAAACCCTCCTTGAGCTCTGGGATGCTTTCAATTTGTCTTGCTCTGTAGGAACAACTGGTGTGAATTCACAGAATCCCAGAGTGTTAGGGGCTGGAAGGGACCTCTGGAGATCATCTAGGCCAACATCCCTGCCAGAGCAGGAGAACCTAGAGCAGCTTGCACAGGATGTGTCCAGGTGCCTTTGGAATCTCTCCAGACATGGAGACTCCAGCAGCTCCCTGGGCAGCCTGGGCCAGTGCTCCACCACCCTCCAAGCAAAGAAGTTCCTCCTCCTGTTGAGCTGGAACTTGCTGGCTGCTAGTTTGTGCCCATTACCTCTAGTGCTGTCCCTGGGCACCCCAGAACAAAGCCTGGCCCCAGCCTCCTGCCCCCCACCCTGGAAGGATTGCTAAGCATTGCTCAGCTCCCCTCTCAGGCTGCTCTGCTCCAGGCTAAGCAGCCCCAGCTCTCTCAGCCTCTCTGCAGCACACAGGTGCTCAAGTGCCCTCAGCATGTTAGTGTCCCTTCTCTGCACCCTCTGCACAAGTTGCCTATCTCTCTTGACCAGAGGAGCCCAGAACTGAACCCAATGCTGCAGCTGTGTCCTCCCCAGGGCAGAGCAGAGGGGCAGGAGAAGCTCCCTGGCCCTGCTGGCCACACTCTTGCTGCTGCAGCCCAGGATGCCATTAGCCTGCTTGGCTAATAGTTTTCAGTCAAATTTGGGTGGAAGCTGTTAAAAATAGCCAGGCTGACTTTGAAATATTGCATAGCTCTCACTGCTTTGAGTGTTTAAATATTACCAGCAGAGGCCTTTGCATACTGCATATTGCTGTGCCATCAGCTATGCTTGAATCTTGCTGCAGTTCTGGTGTTAATTGTGTAAATCTGCTTTGAATTAAAATGCTGATAAATTAATATGAGCTTCAAGGGGAAAATGTGCAGCTTCTGAGCTATGCTGAAGTGCTTGTGTTGCCCTGCAGGTACGACGACGAATCAAAAGGCAGCCCATGAAAGCAAGTCCTGATGCTTGGAAGGAGCAATGCAAGCAGTTGTTAAACCTGATTTATGAAAGAGAGGACTCTGAGCCTTTTAGACAGCCAGTTGATCTCTTCTCCTACCCTGTAAGTGCAACTTCCATATGGAAAATGGAAAAAGGCTTTCTGTTCATCCTTTGGCCAAATATCCGCACTGGGCACATTTCAAACCTCTCCCTTTGTGAGTGGAGCACACCAGGCTCTGTACACAGATGTTTCCACAGAATCCTAGCATGGTTAGTGTTGGAAGGGATCTCTGGGGATCACCCAGTGCATCACCCCTGCTCCAGCAGGCTCACCCCCAGAAGCTTGCCCAGCATCACC
>VWZO01012379.1:81339-110949 GCA_013396975.1 Bucco capensis
ATGCTCCAGTGCCCTCAGCATCTTCCTAGCCTCTGCTGGACTCTGCAGCAGTTCCTTTTTTCTTGACCTGGGGAGCCCAGAACTGGATCCAGGATTCCAGATGTGTCCTCTCTAGGGCAGAGTAGAGGGGGAGAAGAACCTCCCTTGAGCCATTGTGGTGGATGAACACTTAGGTGTTTTTATTATTCATTCTTTTCTTGTGTGTTCTTCCAGGATTATAGAGATATTGTAGACACTCCTATGGACTTCAGCACTGTGAAAGAAACCTTGGAAGCAGGAAACTACACTAGTCCCTTGGAATTTTACAAAGATATCCGTTTAATATTCTGCAACTCTAAAGCTTACACTCCTAACAAAAAGTCTAGAGTAAGTCATCCACTTTCATCCCTTCTTTCCAAAGACCCTGACCCTCCATGGGTTGGAGTGAGGTGGGGGTCGAGCTCTTCTTTCCAAGGAACACAGGGTAAGACAAAAGGAAACAGCTCAAGTTGTGCCAGAGGAGGTTTAGGCTGGACCTTAAGAACAATTTCTACCCTGAAAGAGTTACTGAGCCTTGGAAGAGGCTGTCAGGGCAACAGTGGTGCCACCACCTCTGAAGGGATTCCAAAGATCTGTAGATGTGTTGCTGAGCGACATGGTTTAGTGGTGACCTGGCAGTGCTGGTTGGATCTGATGATCCTAAAGTTCTCTTCCATCCAATTCAATGATTCTGTAAGGGAAATCAGTAGATGATTGCAAGACAACAAGTGATTTGAGGGTGGTTTAGGTGTGCTTGACATGCGAATAATCCTGGTGAGTTATTTACTGCTCCCTGGGAGCTTCCCTGTGCATTAATAGCTGAGCAGCTTGTGAGTCACCTCTCAAATTACTTTTAATAGAGTGGTCCATCAATATCCATTTGCTTAACTGCTGTGAAGTGCCTCAGTGAGGGGATCCTTGCTGGAGGGCTGGGGCACACAGCTGGGCCTTCTCAGCCTCATCTGCTGCCAAATGTGTGCCAGCAGCCTGAGCTTTGCCAGCCTGTTCTCCCATCTTTGCAACAGCCTCCTGAATGGAGGAAAGAAAGGCAGGGTGCTACATACCAGACCTAAAGAAAGAGATGGTGCTAAAACACAAGTGTCTGGGTAAAAATGAAGTAATATGAATGTAAAGAGAACTATCAAAGAGATTTCCTGTTCAGAGTGCAAGAAGTGGGCAGAGGTCTGAGAATAAGATGGTGATAAACAGCTTCCTGGTGATGCTAGCACAACTTGCAGAGGGCTGGATGTAGCAGGCAGGTCTGCCTATGAGGAAGGAAACTTAGTTTTATTGATGCTGGCTCTGAGTTAGTAGTTTGTCAGAACTGAAACGCTTCTAAGGTAAAATCTTGACCAGAAGTAAATCCAGTCTGAAAGATGGAGCAGCAGCCATGGGTGAATCTGTGGGTGAAGCTACACAGAGGCAAGGCCTAGAAAGAGGACAAGAAAATGCTTTTCAGGATTTTGGCATGTGGCTAACAGAAACTGGGAATCACAGAATCATTAAGGTTGGAAGAGACCTATAAGCTCATCTCTAGCACTCCCTTGCCACTAACCCATGGCCCTAAGGAGAGCAGCTAAGTGTTTCTTCAACCCCTGCAGGGATGGTGACTCCAGCACCTCCCTGGGCAGCTTGGGACAAGACTTAACAACCCTTGCAAGGAAGAAATTCCTCCTTATACCTAATCTAACCCCTTCCCTGCTGCAACTTGAGGCCAATCCTCTCATCCTCAAAATGAGGACATTTTAGTTGGCTCTGTAGAGTGGTGCAAGGCTCATTGCTAGGGAGTTAAAGCAGAGCACAAAGCTGAGGAGGCAGCAAAGGTCAATTGTTTTTCCCTTGGTACTTCAGGTTATTTTATGAGATGCTTCCATGCTTTACAAAGGTTAAAAAGGAGGCTCTGTTTCAGTCCTTTAGATAAGCATTCTCCTTTAGCTCTGTCAGTATTCTCTACTGTAAGCAGATAAAGCACTTTCTGTTGCAAGAACACACAGGAAGGAAATGATCTGTAGAGAATCTTGTAGCTGAATGTCACCAGGAGCTTTTCTTTCACGCTACAAACTCTGGGCCAGGCACAGTCTGCAAATCCCTTGTGGTCTCCTGTGGCCCCTGGTGCCATAACTGTGCCCACAGCAGAGGGAGCATTAAACTCATTGCCCACGGGAAAGTGTGGGGAGTGATACCCATGTTCCTAGAATCCTTGCATGGGTAGGATGAGCTCATTAGCCTTCTGGCAGTCATCCTAGGAGAAGGACAACTCTGATTCCAAACCCGGGCAGATGGAGCTCGTTTAGCCCTGTGAGGCCTTCCATCTGAGAGAAGGACACTCTAATAAAACCTCTGTCCTAAGGACCTCGCTCGCAAAGCCTAGCCATACATACAAACTCTGGGCATCTCTGATTTGGGCTGATGATCTACTTATTCAGCATCTAATAAGCCTGCCCATGCTTTTTGACTCCAGATTTACAGCATGACACTTCGACTCTCTGCCTTATTTGAAAACCACATGAAAACCATCATCTCTGAGTACAAGTCAGCCATGCAATGTCAGAAGAGGAAAAGGCCACGGTACCGGAAGCGACTAAGGAGCAGCAGCAGCTCACCCTCAACTAGCAGAGCATCCAGGTAACAGAATGAGAGTCACACTTGCTGCTGGGGTCAGGCTTAGGCAATAAGCAAGCACTAACAACATTCATAGAATCCTAGAATGGTTTGGGTTGGAAGGGACCTCTGGAGCTCATCTAGTCCNTTTTCTGCAGGGCTGCTCTCCATCATCTCATCCCCTAATTCATTGCTCTGTTGGGTGATAAACTCCTGAGCTCAAATTCAAGGCTCAGTTTGTAGTTTGTGTGTAATTCTGGTAACTGAAAGACTGTGTGATTAGAAATATCCCTTTGGGAGGAAAGGGAAGAGCAAGCTTCTTTTTGCTTGTAGTAACTGGTGAAAAAAGTGTTGTATAATGCTCCTCTGGCTTCTGTGAGACAGAGAGGGGATTGCTTCACTCTGGGCAGAGCTCCCCTGCAGTGCTGGGCCAGCTCTGGAGTGCTCAGCACAGCAGAGACATGGAGCTGGTGGAGTGGGGCCAGAGGAGGACACAAAGATGATCAGAAGGTGGAGCAGCTCTGCTGTGAGAACAGGCTGAGAGTTGAGGTTATTCAGCCTGGAGAAGAGAAGGCTCCAGGGAGACCTTCTTGCAGCCTTTCAGTACTTCAAGAGGCCTAGAAGGAAGATGAGGACAGACTTTTTTTCAGGGTCTGTCTGTTGGGACAAGGCAAGGACTTCTGGTTTGAAACGAAAGGAGGGAGATTGAGACTGGATGTAAGGAAGAAATGGTTTATGCTGAGGGTGGTGAGACCCTGCCCCAGGTTTCCCAGAGTGGTATTAGATGTCCCATCCCTGGAACCATTTCAGGTCAGGTTGTTTGGGACTCTGAGCAACCTGCTGTAGTTGCAGATGTCCCTGCTCAGTGCAGGGGTTGGACTAGGTGAACTTTAAAGGTCCTTTCCAGCCTCAACCATTCTGTGATTCTTTGATTCTATTCTAAATGGAGTATTTTGTTTTAAAGGTGATATAAAATCTTGTTCTTGCAAACTCACATACCTTCAGCAAACAGAATGATGTTGGAGCTGTTTTTATAGCTGTGCAAGCACTGTGGGAAAGAGATCACTTGTGTTATGAATTTGCTGCTGAAACCAAGGCACTTTGCAGGGGAAATGGGCTTTCTAGTTGAGATTTTGGTACTAACAGTTTTATCTGGGCTATTTTGTGTCTTCAGCCCCAAAGGGAAACAAAAGCAAATGAAGATTCAACCCAAACCCAACCAGAATACCTCACTGCCTTTGACTAGGACTAGTTCTTCAGTTTCATCTCATGGTGAGGAGAAATTTTCTAAGTGTATTCTTTCTCTTGCAGCAACTTGTATGGGTAGCTTGAAGCCTGTATTCCTGAGACACATGCAAAACCCTCCTGTTGAGAGAGCAAGGTTGTGGAAATATGTTGTCTGTAGATGGAGTTAGCTGAATTTGGCTCTCCAGCTGTTGCTGAGAGGCAGAGAATAGGGAGCCTGAGTCTGTCCTTGGTAAGAATTAATCTGCTGACAAGAGCTGGAGCTGCTGTGTGTGAGCTTCTCTCATACAACCACTAGGAATACATAAAGCTTCCTTTGGGTTACTCCCTGGAGGCATCTGTCTCTTCGTGGCTGTAGAGACAGCTTGGTGAGATTAACCTCCTGGCTTGGGCTGACTGGAGTGATACAAAGCCTCCCCAGAACTCCTTGCATTACAACCCTAGAAACAAAGAGAGGAAGGCATTGTCTCTGTCATGGTTAGTGGTGTTCTCTCTCAAGTTTCAGACACAGCAGAAGAACCTCTGGGTTCAGCCACTGGTGAAGAGCTGGAAGGTCAGCCATCTTCCTCAGGCTCAGCTGCACAGAGCCGAAGTGGAAACACCCTCGATCCAGGGAAAAGTAGACCCATCAGGAGTAAATGTACACCAGTGAAACAAGGTGAGAAAGGAGTCTTCTGTTCTGTGGGTGGCTGGGTGCACTAGAGATGAAAGATGTTTGCTAATCCTTGTGATGTTCCTGCCTGAGTGTAGCATTATCCTCTTCTCCCAAACCATACTCCAGAATTGAATTGACTTTTCTTCTTCCACTTCTGTCTGAACTGCTGTGTCTGAAGAAGGTCTCTTGTGTGAAGTGTGGCACACAGATGACACCACATGTACTTCAGTGAGGGCTTTCAACATTTCTCCAGATGGAAAGGCTTGATTGCTCTTCAACTTCTGGAGACTTACAGTTCCTTCAGGAGTTACAAAAAGCAAACCACCCCAAAACCTTCTCCTTTTATTAATCAAGTTGAAACCAAAGAGGAAAAAAAGTTTAAAATACATATGTTTTTTTCCATAATCAAGACAAAGTGATTGTGATTAGAGAGGAAATGCTGTTTGAAAACTGTGATGTTTTATCTCTGGGGCATGTTAATCAGACTTTTCACTGAGGTAAGCCTTGAATGATCATTTACTGAACCCCTGAAGCCTTTCTCAAGTCCATACTGCTGTGCTGTATGTAACAGGTGAGCTTTTCACACCCCATGTTCAAAAAGTTATTGAATCTTCCTTGTCAGAGTGGTAACTCTGAAAACATCTAGTGTTTTGGGTCCCAAGCCAGCAAGATACTTCATATTTTTTTAAGTGAAGGCATTCAGCAATCCTGGTGACCTTTTGTGGGTTATTTACTGGCTTGAAATTGTGCTTGCCACAAGTGTCCCCTGGAGAACATGCCTTTGATGGGGAATAACTACTGCTTGCAGAGTGTTATTCTAATGTCTGTAGGTTTGAAATGGATTTGAGAGATGTGTTTTGTCTCCATTAGCACCCTAGGTAGGATTTCTCTGACTAAATGTTAGATGTTTGTGTCTCCTTGTATTGACTGGATCTTCCTGAACCCTTAGTCAGCAGTGTTGGCAGTCCTACCTGCCAGATAAGAGAATCTCTTGTGTTTACTTTGCTAACTTTTCCCCTTAGAGCACCTCTTTGTCTCCACAGCACCTAAAGGTCATCTGTGGTGAGTAGCTCAGAGCTGGAGCACCCACAGAGCACACCTCAAAGGCAGATGAGGCATATTTTATCCCTTCTTAGGCTCAGGCATGATGCTGCTAACCGATAGGGCTATTTTTTGTTTGCTTAGATCACTCTCCTGATGGCCCACTCACAAATGGGGATGGCAGAGAGCCTCGGGCAGGAGTCAAGAGGAAGTTGCTGAGTGCCTCCGAAGATGAGGAGCATCTGGAGGAGGTGGAGGAAGAGGAAAAGAAGAGAGAGTTAAAGGAAAAATCTGGTTTATCTTCATCAGAAAGTGGGGAATCAGGATCCAGCTCCAGCTCTGAGAGCAGGAGTGGCTCGGATTCAGACTCGGAGTCGACCTCTCGAACGGATCAGGATTACATCGATGGAGACCACGACTACAGCAAAGTGGTGCAGTCCAAAAAGCCCAAAAGGAAGATCAAGAGGAAACTCAGCGGCGGGAAACGGAATTGGCAGGGCAGAGGGACAGGGAGGAGAGGCAGATGGGGGCGGTGGGGCAGATGGAGCCGAGGAGGCCGAGGCGGGAGAGGGGGAAGAGGCTGTGGCAGAGGAAGAGGCGGCGGCAGGGGAGGAAGAAGAGGCCGCGGAGGCCGCGGAGCCTCGCGAGGAGCCAGCAGAGCCAAACGGGCCCGGATTACAGACGATGAGTTTGAGAACCTCTTCGGAGGGCAGTTTGGGGAGAACGTGTTCGGAGGGCGCTTCGGCAGGCCTCCTCGCATCAAAACCAGGAACGAGGGCAGGAGGACTGTCCTCTACAACGACGACTCCGACAACGACAACTTCGTGCACACCGAGGATCCCTTGAACCTTGGTACTTCCAGGTCAGGCAGGGTGAGGAAAATGACAGAAAAAGCCAGGGTCAGCCATCTGATGGGATGGAATTATTGACAGGTGAGGAAATAAAAACTTTGGGACACTTCTTTTTTCCAAGAACTTCAATGGCCTTCTACTGCAGGGATTTTACCAGAGCAAAATCAACCAAGCAAGTTGTGCGGGGACTCCTCCACTCACCTTTCACAAGTGGTGCTTTTTTTTTTCTCCATGATGTCAGTTTGTGTTTGTTGGAAACCTTCAGGTCGCCACACTTCATTGGTCAGAAGAAGCCTTAGTCATTAGGCCTTAAATTGCAGAAATTCTTCCCCCCACACACTACAAGTTCATCCCATTCAAGAGGCTTCCAGCTTCTCAATAAGAACATGACCTTCACGCTTCTGACTTCGCTCCCTCCTCTTGTTTTGTTTTGTATTATAGAATTTAGCACCTTCTTACAGAGTTTATGTGGTTTCTGCCATAAATCCTTATCCACAGTAATAATGATAACTTTTGCACAATACACCAATCCTAAAGGCAGCTATAAAATGTTTACAGTTTCTATATTGTAAGAAGGATCTGGATTATTTTAATCTTCCCAGGCCAAATGTTGATGAATTGTGCTGAACTGAAGTATGTCTAATACTGCAGTTTTTTGGGGGGGTTCTGATGTGCTTTCTATCGGTTCTTTATTCATGTAAAAAAAGTGACAAAGGGTTGGTGCCTTGTAAATATGTAGCAAACCTTTGATGTGGTGTGTCCTATGTGTGCATTAACTTTATTAAACAGAGAATACTTGAGAAGTATGAATATCTAGACAAAAAGGTGCCAAATGCAAAAGTTACTTGCATCTATTTTCTTTTTGTCCTCTCCTATTTTTATAGTATTCAGAGAGATTGTGCAGCTCAAGGGGTAACTTCAGCATTTGAAAGGTTCCTCCTCTTCAAAGCATGAGGTAATTTTTAATTGTAGCTCAGCTACCTCTATTTACAACTACTGGAAACTGAAAAGAAAATAGATGCTTTTGTTCAGTTTGTGTTGAAGAAGAGGCAACGAGGAGCGTGGAGGGATGGAACTGCTCGTGGAGTTGTAGAGTAACTCTCTCTTCATTCCTCTGACCCAGTGAAAACAAATGAAGTCGTTCTCAGAGTTTTCAGCAGCATGGTGTTTTCAGCAGATAGGCCAACTGCCTCCCACCCAGTTTTTGCTGCCACTTGCTCAGTGCCAACCTGTGGTTGGTTTCATTTGCCCCTCAAGGGAGCAGAACGGAGCCCTGGTACCTCTGGGGGCTCCTGTGCACGTCCTTCAGATGGACTCTGGTATCTCAAGCTTCCAGAAGACAATTGGTGTTGCACTGTCCTCTTGTCCTCCTGAAAAAGGCTGACTTGCCACCAGAAATGCTGTTGGTAGTGATAGTGCAGTATGTGCTGACTTTTGTGGTGTTGCTCCTCGGGGAGCAGAAGCAGGTGCTTGCTGTGGGCTGAGCCTCTCACCACGTAGGGTCTGGCTGGAGTATATCTGGGACTTCAGTTCTCTCCTCTTGTCTAAATGAAGCTTTGACAGTTGGAGCTTGGCTGAGAGAGGGAGATTGATTACACAGAGAGAACAAACAGCAAAAAGAAAGTTCTGGTGGAGTTTTTTTCCTTTGTGTTTTTTTTTTTTTAACTTTCATCCAATATCCTGAAGTTCTTCTGTGCACAGCTTGGTCAATAATTCTGGAAAACCTCAGGCAGCAAAGAGTGACTCATGTCTATCCTCAGATGCAGAAGGAATTTCATTTTTGACTTTCTATATTAAGCACTAGCAATTTTATCTTGCTTTCCAAAAATCCTAGTTAGATGCAAAATGACTTGAAAAAACAAAACAAAACAAAAAGCCAACCCAACTGCAGAGGTTTAGTTTTGTGATGGAGGGAGGAGGAGGAGGAGAGTCTGTCTGGAGTCACTCAGCATTAGTGTGAGCTTATGGTACAGGACAAAAATCACACTTTTCCTTTCAGGAATGGCTGTAATACATTTCTTGACTTGATTGAGTTGTGTTTTGATGGGGAAGGGGGAAAAAACTAAAACTGCAGAGGCTCTTCTCCTTGTTCTGTGTTGGGCTTTAAAATATAACTCCCTGTCCTGTCATCTCTCATCTATATGTATATATCTACACATCTATATTTATAAGCAATGTATTCTTTCTTTGATTGGTCCTTCTCCATATAGTAAGCAGGAATAGCATGTACACATCAGCTCATAGTCATCCTACCCCTTTCCAATCAGTCCTGGAACACTATGGGTTCTGCTCTTAAAGCCTGAAAAGCTTGAAATGCAATCAAACTGCTTTTCCTCTCTCTGTTTCTGACTGGCCAAAGAGCCACTGACTTATTTATTTTGTGTAGGAGTTGGGGAGAGAGAAAAACATGTGGATTCCAGAGAAATCATTTGTGTATTTTAGCAGCAATTAGAATCTTATTAAATATGTTCTGAAATGTATCTTTTTTTTCCTCTGTAATGAAGTACTGTGAAGAGAGCAGTGAAGCATCACTTGGCTGTGCCGTAAGTATTCATCAAGTGTGTTACCTGACTTAAGAGCTAGGCAGCAGGGTGTGCTAGAGCAGCAGAGCTATTGCTTAGTGTAAAGAAAACAAACCCCAAAACAACAAAAAAAACCAACCCCCAAACCAACAGCTTTTTTTGTGTGTGCATGAGAACCTTTTATAAGCATGATGAAATAACTTGGGTTTAGAGATGCTGTTTTTATTCTTGGTTTTGTGTCTGGATTCTGAGTTAAGGCAATTGATTTCTCATCACCTCCTTCTGTGGAAGAATGATGATTTCAGAGTAACTTGGACACTTTCTCTCCAAACCCAGATCCTAGCAGGAGCCACTTAACTTCATATGGAGCCAAGAGGTGCAACAGGAGCAGGAAAGTGATGTAAACCTTGTCCCATGTCACTCCCTGAGCCAAAGCCTGAGTGCTCCTCCAGCATGCAGTGAAGTTGCTGGGCTCCTGGCTGGCTGTGTGCCTGGCACGGGGCAGAGGCAGAACCATCAGCTCTCTCCTTGGGCTTTTAACCAAAAACCTCCAAAACCCTGCCCAAGGAAAGGGTTTAAATTCTCTCTCAGGCTCCTGAAGGCTGACAAGGCATGTGGGCAGGCTGGGGCTTCCTCTGCTGCTGCTGTTGGAGGAATTCTTTGGCATCAGTGCTTCAGAGCCTTCTTGAGATGTGTGATCCTTCTCCTAAGTTGCTGAGGTGCTTCAGGACATCTGGAGACACCTCAGCAAAACAGGGCTGGTGCCTGAGGGGCTTTGCTCTCAGCAGAGCCTTAGCCCCACATGTCCCATCCTCAATGGAGACAGGGCTGGAAGGCTGGGCTGAAGCTTGGTTCTTGGATTTCTCCTGGCTACAAATCCTCTGTCTCTGGAGCATTGCCATGTCTCCCCAGCCAGGGCACAAAAGGAGGAAGGTTGGTTGGCAGCAGATGTGCTCTTGTCTCAGTTCAGCCCAATCTTGGCCTGCTTTTTATTGTCTCTGTCACCTTTTGGTTCTCTCTTTGCCATGCTCCTCCTCTCTTCTTTATTGCTCCTGTAGTTGCTGAGGATACTCCTTTGGAAGCTTAGGATTTCTCCATGAGTTCTATTTCGACTAGGCCACAAGGCTGAATTCTTTTTATCCTGTTTTTTCCCCCAAGACTTTTCATATTTTTTTTAGCTATGCCTGACTTTGATTAGCAACATTCCCAACTTGCTGGGGGTGGGTTTAATGATGGCAAGTTGAAGGGCTGGCTTCTTGGCTGCTCTGTGCCCATCATCCCCTAAATGGCAGCACTGCTGGATCCAGCAGGACAGCACATGGTTGCAGGGAGGTAGACAGCAGGATTGTGCTAGGAGAAACCACACTTAGATCCACCTAGTGTCTCCTCACACATGTGCTCCATCTCTACTGCTTTGCTCCTTTTTTGCCTTTGCTCCATGAGCCACAGTTCATGGAACTCCCCTAGAAGTTGTGTGCTTCCAGCCTCCTAGTTCTGTTCTAAATAACTCACAAAACTTCTTATGTCAGTGGTTGAACTTGGGATGAGTTTGGGCACTTGGATCACTCCTCTCTTTCTCTTGCTCCTTCCTTTCCATAAACAAAGCTGAGACCACCCCCTTACCCACCCCATCCCATCCCACCCTGCAGGTAAATGAGCTAAAGATAATCATGAAGAAATAACTTGTGGAATTTTGGATGCTCCAAGCCTTGTGTCCTGTTGAGTGTGTTTAGAGTTTTTTTTCCCCTTGATATTTTCCACTGCTTCTCCTGCACAGCAGCAGAAGGACTTGTGTAGACATAGAGCCCTGGGAAGAGCTGCCACCAGCTGCCTCCTAGAGAGTTTTCAACTCATTTTAACAACATGAGCTGCAGCCACGACAAGCTGTTGCTTTTGTGAGCCTGTTTGGAGGCTCTCTAGAGCCTTGGCAAGTGTTTGGAAAGGCTGCTCCTGGGTGTCTCCTGAAGTGTTTCTAGCAACCATTCAAAACAATCACCCAGAGAATCAGTTTCAATCACTGATTGCTGATAAGAACTCAATGAATATTTCATCTGAGGGGTGAATGCCAGGGAGAAGTGAGTAGCTGTAGGTGTAAGGATGTCTTCTCAGCCTTTCCTTGGAGCATCCTGTGAGTGTTAGTCTATGCCCTGAGCTTTCAATGTGTGTTTAGGTTTCTTGGTTTGATTTTTGTCCTTTAAAAACATCATGCAGGGTTTTGTTGTAGCAGCTACTAGTGATGGAAGGAGCAGTTTGCACTGGCCAGATAAATCCCTCTGTAGTGTGGTTAGGGAGCTGGCATTGTCTTCTCCCAGTGTTCTAGGAAATGACTGTGTGTGTGCGATAGAGAGCTCTCAAATATGAATATATCAGAGGTTTACACATTGCAACATGAGAAAAACAAGCAAAGTCCTTTCAGTACAGTAAGTAACAGCCTGCAAAATTGAGTCTAAAGTGTCTTTTTTTTTGTTTAGTATTAGAAATGCCAAGCTGCTGGAAGCTTGTCCATTTTCAATACAGCCCACAGCAGACTTGCAAACAACTGTGCTAGGAGTCCCTGACAAATCCCCTTTCCAGTGGAATTGCTATCCCAGCCTTAACTCTAGTCTTGTAACAATGGTGCTTCAGTAGATTTCTGTGCATGGCTGTGGATCCCTGCTAGGAGCTGGGTGAGAATTCAGAGGAGACCAAGTGGCTTTGTTCATGCTCCTGGGAGATAGCTGCAGCCACGACTTGGCAATGGAGAAATGTGTAAAGACTTGAAAAAAGAGTTAAACTGGTGGCTAATGAAGAACAGTTTCTCACTTTAGGAGGTTTTGAATTGGGAAGTGCTGCCTGTCTTCCTGATGTCGGGCTGAGGAGTGGATGGGATAGCGAGAGGAGCTGCTCCAAGGGAGCCTAGGTGCTGAGCGCTGGCAGGAGAGGTTGGTGTTCAACTGCCCTGTGGCAGATCAAATCAAAATCCACCATTTCTCTTCCTCAAAAATGCCTCCTTGGAGTGCTGGCTGCTGGCATAGCTTCCAAAATGCAAGCCTGAGGATTATTTTCCTATTAGAAATACTCCTAGAGGCTCTTCATTCCTCCCTCAGTCCTTAGAGCAGCCTTCATGTAGAAACACCACTTGATGTCGAAGCCATGAAACTTCATGTGGTTCAGGCTCTACAGGTCATGTTCTGGATGATTTCAAAAGAACTCCAAAAAATGCACAAAGCTATTAGAATCATGTCTACTTTCTATATTGATATATATATATTATTTTTTTCCAGGTGATATTTATGCCCATATCTTCACATCTGCTATCTCAGGTCCCTTTAAATGAATACTTCAGGGATTTTTTGATGCCACTTGCTGGCAGACCAAATGTAATATTTATATGCAATGAGCTGTTAGTTTTTTGTATTGTACAAATGTAAATTTGTAAAGACTTTTTTTTTTTCTAGAGGTTTTTTTGAAGTCACTTATGTAATCTAGGATGTTTCATTTTTCCAGCTGTGGGATTGTCTTAATAAAAAAAACCAACAAGAAACTCTTTCTTTGGTTTTGCATTACTTATGAATTAGTTTAGACATGAAAAAGAGGAGAAGGTTTAAAGTGGAGTTTTTAAAGAGAAAATGACTTTTTGACTGAACTGGTTTATTTTATACTTATAAAATTAAGTCTATAGTTATACTTTGATGAATTAGATCTAGGAACGTTTCTAAACTGCAGATCCCAGGACAGGATGGAGCTCCTCACCTCAGCCAAAGGCAAGGACAGAGGTTCACCAAGGGTCTGTCAGCCAAACCATCATCCAACCTGCCTCCAAAATACCATTTTCCTGGATAAAAGGAGAGGACCAGCTCTTGCAGAGCCCGCCCCAGCAGGACCAGAGTGGGTGAGGAGGACACACTGTCTCACTGCAGGACACAGGTTGGTTTAGGTGGTGAGGCTCAGCTCGAGGAGAAGGTTGTACTTACTTTGAAGAGGTATTTAATGCTGAACACAAAACTACTCCTTTCCCCCCCCCGCCCCACTCTTCTTGCTCTTCTGTTAAATAGCAGTGATAAGAGTGTTTAATCAGGGCTTTTCCTGCCTAAGCAGCACCCACAGCCAGGGGTGGCCAGTGCTGGGTTGGGTTGGAAGCTCCTTGGCATGGTGTTGCTCCATGGGACCAGGGCTTTGCCCAGGGGCTGATGGTGACCATCACCTGCAAACAGTTAAGGCTGACTTCATGCTGCCCCAGAGATGAGCAGGGAGGGGCTGGGCACTGTCCTGAGGCTGTTTCTTACACAGAGGTGTTAAAGCCTTTGCATCCCAGCAGGCACAGATGGTTTCATACTCAAAAGTAGCTATTCCTGGGGTTACCTCCCTGGGGTTAGCCTGTCCCATGCCATTCACTGGATCCCAGAAGGGTTAAGGTTGGAAGTGATCTCTGGAGATCACCTAGTCCTGCTAAAGCAGAGTCACCCCCAGCAGCTTGCCCAGCATCACCTCCAGGTGCCTTGGGAATCTTTCCAGAGAAGGAGACTCCCCAAGCTCTCTGGGCAGCCTGGGCCAGGGCTCTGCACCCTCACCCCAAACGAGTTCTTCCTCATGTTTAGGTGGAACCTGCTGGGTTCCAATTTGTCTCCCTCAAGCCTATCCCACCACATGTTCCTCTGGCAATACAATATTCTGGATTTTCTCCTCTTTAATCCCTTGACTTGAGAAATTATTCTCTTCAGAGCTGCTTTACCTTCATCAAACCACCTTTTGCTGTCACTCCTGTAGACATCAGATCATAGGTGCTGTGTCATGTGCTTTATAGCTGTTAATACATCATATGGTTAGGTCCTATCTGATAATACATGCTATAAAATATATATCATATAGATATATATCATATAGATATATATAGATATAACATATATCATATAGATACAACATATATCATATAGCTATAATATATATCATATACAAATATATATAATATATAGTGTACATGATATATTTTATATATTATTGATATATGTTATATAACATATATTTGATATATACATTATGTATTTGATATATAATGTGGTGCAGAACAATTCAATTCTTCTTCCAAAGCCCTCTGGAAACACCTTTTGTAGATGTATGTTTTGGACAGTAATTTTGGCAGCTGTTTTAGAGTTAAATTGTGATTCTGATGCATTTCAGCCACATGTGGACTAAGCACTCCTTTGCCCTGATGTGCAGGACAAGCTCTGTCATCCCAGTGCTCATTTCCAGCCTGGAAAACCCTCAAGCACCTTCTTTCATCCACCCATTGGCTTCTTGGGTGATGCTTCAGACCTGCTGCTGCTGTTGGTAGTCCTGGGGCACTGGCTGGCTCTCAGAGCCTTGCTGACCTTGATGGGAAGGAGGAAGCCAAGCTTTGCCTCCATCCCTACTTTTCAAGTTAGGATGATTTGCCCTTTGTTCTGTCCTCATCAGGAGCTGCTTTCTGAGGCATGCTATGAGGTCTAAGGCAGGCTGCAGGCTCTGTTTACATCCCTTTCCCTCTTTTGAGGCTGTTTGAAGGCATTTTTGGGGTGCAGAACAGAGGTGCCACAATGAGGAGGAGAAGCTGGGTGAGCACTGGCTGAGTCTCCCCCTCCTCCCTCCCCCAGGAGCCCAAACTCCTGGGCTGTTGTTTCTGGGTGAATAAAAGCTCTTTGTTTTAAGTGGCAGAGGCTCAGATGTTGTTCCAGGAGAGCCTCTCTGGTGACGCTGGTGCTGCTGGCAACCTTCCCACCTTTCCTCCTGCTGCACTTCTGGGTGAATCCCCTTTCCCCTCCCCGCTGGCGGCTCAGGGCGGTGAGGTCCAGCCTGGCAGCTGACGCAGGACAACCTGCCCTCCTCCATCAATATTTGCTCGGGTGCTGGGAGGGAAGGTTTTAAGAGCTTGCTGCTGACGCAGGGAGCTCCAGCTTCATGCCTCTCCTCCCTCATGTGCCACCCATCCCATGGCCGGGCAAGGAGGATGAGGGACCGGCTGGCCGAGCTGCGGCAGCGAGCTGCCGCTGAGGAGGACCTGCAGAAGGACTCCATGTGCTTTGATAACCCAGCCTTGGTGATGAGGGACGATGGCAATCCCGTGGGCCAGGCACTACGGGAGGCGGCCAAGCTCTGGCAGGCCCTGGAGCAGCTGGAGCAGCTCTCTGAGAGCATTGAGGAGCTGCAGCAGACGGTGCTGTGCTGCACCTCCGAGGAGAGCGTTGTTCGGGAGAAACAGGAGCTGGCCGCTGCTAGAGCCACCTTTGCCCATGAGGCCTTGGCCCTGCAGCCCCGGCTCAGCGCTCTGCCGGCAGGAGCAGAGGAGGGCACAGGGCAGGTGGCTCCCCGCGTCCGCCAGACCCAGCTGTGGCTGCTGCTGCGGCAGTACCGCACCATCCTCGCCCACCACTACACCCGGGAGAGCCGCTACCAGCAGAGGCTGAGGGAGCAGATCGAGAGGCAGGCAGAGCTGGCAGGCATCAAGCTGGTCACCAAGGACTTGGACCAGCTAACTGAGAGCCCCGAGTCACCTCGCATCGTGGGCCGGGAGCTGGAGGAGCTCAAGGCCAAGCAAGACTTGGCCTGGGCTGAGACACGCCAGCGGCAGCTCCTCGAGCTGGAAGCACAGATGGCAGAGCTCCATGGGCTCTTCCTGCAGCTGGAGGGGCTGCAGGCCGAGCAGCAGGGGGCTGCTGACAGTGTGGAGCAGCATGTCCTGCGCACCCTCGACTACACGGCCCAGGCCAGCGGCGAGGTGAAGAAAGCCTTCAAGTGCCAGCGGCCATCGCGGCTCTCGGCCCTGCTGACAGCCCTGCTTGGCCTCTGTGCCTGCTGCACCTGCCTGCCCTGCCTCAGCGGGACCCTCCGCTGAGCCCCAGCTGCACCACCAACATTCTGCTTGGATTTCCCCTTCTGTCTCTGCAAGAAATGCTGTCCACAGAGGCTGCTGCTGTCTTGCTCCTCTTGTGTGGTGATGTGGGGACCAGGCGCGCCTTGTATGATGGCTCAAGGGCTGTGAACACCTTGTGTGATGGATCAAGGACCACACATGCCTTGCACAGCAGCATGAGGATCACACAAACCTTGTGTGATGGCACAAGGACCTTGCACAACTTACATGGCAGCATGAGGACCACACAAACCTTGTGTGATGGCACAAGGACCTTGCACAACTTGCATGGCAGCATGAGGACCACACAAACCTTGTGTGATGGCTCAAGGAACTCAAGGACTGTGGACAAGGAGCGCGCACACCTTCCATGGCAGCATGAGGACCACGCAAACCTTGTATGATGGCACAAGGACCTATGCACATCTTGCATGGTGGCACAAGGACCACACACGCTTTGCATGATGGCACAGGGACCATGAACACCTTGCACAATAGTGCAAGGACCATGCACACCTTGTGGGATGCTGCAAACCTTGCATGGCAGCACAAGGGACCATCACCATCTTGCATAGTGGTGGAATGAACATGAACACCTTGCATGATGGCACAGGGACCATGCATGCATTGCATAACAGCATGGAGACCACACAGGCACCTGGAGTACTGCAGTGCCCAGGAAGGAAAAGCACTTTTAGTATTATGAAACCTAGCTTTAAAACTGTAATATTTCTCTTCTTTTGGCTTTGATTTAGAGGATAAAAGCCTGTTGAAGTCTTTTGGCACATTTGTTGCTACATGCAAGGGGACCTGATGGCTTGGTGCTACTGCGAAGCAGTGTGAAGACTTCTTCACCACATCTGACTCTTTCTTCTCTCCAATTTCTCCTCTCTGGGTGTTTTTTACATGCATGAATGTGCTGTTGTCATTGCTGGTTGGTGCAAAGGTAGCCAGCTGTGGGCTGGGTGTCCTGTGTGGCTCACCCATGGTGTGACAGCACGAGGGGGTTGCAGGAGATGGGTGTCTACTTCAACCTGTACTTTGCCAACCCAGCCAAGGTCACAGCTGTGCTGGAATCTTGGTGTGGCCCTTTTCTCTGGTCCCTGACATACCACCTCCCAGATTAGAGACTGTGGCCTGGTTAAGCTTCTCAGGAACCCTTCAAGGAAGGTCCCTCTATGTCTTGGCTGTTTCTGAGGGTGTCCTGGCCACCCTTGGGTTTGTTTTCATCATCTGGCTGAACCTCAATAAAACAATTCCTCAAGACTCTGATGAGTGTCAATGGGCAATGATTTCCTTGCAGCAGGTAGCCCAAAGCTAACAAAGAGCAGGAATGCAATCACCTCTTGGTGTCTCTGTTGGGCTAAATTCTGTAGCTAAGGAACCCCCCCTGGAGATCCAGGATGGCAGCACAGCATGGGTTTGAGATGTAAACATCTGGATTTTGTGTTTCTCTCTTCCCTGGAATTTGTAGAAGAGAGCACTGAGAGGTATGTGTGTGGGTGGTGGAAGGGTGAAACTAGGACATTCCTGAGTGCTGGGAGACACTTTCACTGCATCTTTCTTTCTCCAACATGTCATTCCCAGGCAGTGCTAAAAGAAACCTTCTCACTCTCTCCAGCACCCTGGAAGGAGCTTGGAGCAGGGTGGGAGTTGGTCTCTTCTCCCAGGGAACAAGTGATAGGACAAGAGGAAACAGCCTCAAGTTGTGCCAGGGGAGGTTCAGGTTGGACATTAGGGACAATGTCTTCCCTGAAGGAGTGTTCAAAGCTTGGCCCAGGCTGCCCAGGGCAGTGGTGGAGTCCCCATCCCTGGAAGGGTTAAAGAGACATGGAGATGTGGTGCTGAGGGACATGGCTTAGTGGTGACCTGGCTAATGGTTGGACTAGATGATCTTAAAGTTCTCTTCCAACCAAATCTTTATTAAATAAACACATTTAATGCCAAAGCATCTTCCTAGGAAGCACCCAAGGCTATTTCCAGCCTCTCAGGACACACAGAGAAGAGGCAAACCCCCGAGTGAAGTAGGGGAGGTGGCAAATCCAGCTTAGAGTCAAGCACACTCGTGACTGCAGCAGGAGTTGGTGCAAACAGCCTCTCAGCAGAGGCAGCAGCAGCCTCAGGAGAGCCTGCCTGGGCTTCCCTGCACAACTGGTTGAGCTGCTCAGGCAATGATTATCCACAAAGCACAGGGAGCAAGGGCGGGGGGGGAAAGGCAGTGTTGCTGTCAGTGCTTTCAGCCAAGGTGTCTCCAGAGGGGTTTGGATGGAGCACAAGTTCCTCCAGAGCCTGCTGGGGAGGGGATGGTCCCCAGGAGCTGGTTTGTTGGCTAATGGAAGCCCCTGTCACACTCTGGCTTAAAGAACAGAAGAGCCCTGCTTTGTTTTAGGAGGATGGGGCAAGGAGTTAAGGAAGGAGGAGAAAAAGAGGAGAAACTCTGTCCCTTGGAGCAGATCTTTCCACCACCAATGGCTTCAGCAGTTTGTGAGACTTTAGGAGTTTATTCATCTCTTTTTTTTTTCTGAGGCTTGGTTGCCTTTCATTAAATGTTGGCCTCAGACAGAGACAGATTAGTGTGCAGCAAAGCAGTTAATCATATTGTGATGTGGGCATGAAGATTCTGCTAGGATGAGGAAATTTCCTTCGTCTTCTGTGTGAGGGTTGGGACTTCATTTGGAGCATGTTGGCTTGATGACTGTTCCTGGCAGGGATGAAATTTGAGCTCCATGCCTCTTCCTGTAGCCAACTCCTGCAACCTCTACCAGAAATCATTTGTGATGATACATAGAAACATGGAATCACAGAATGCTTTGGGATGGGAAGGGACCTTTCAGGGTCATTTAGTCCAACCCCTGCACTGAGCAGAGACATCTGCAGCTAGAGCAGGTTGCTCAGAGCCCCAGATAACCTGACCTGGAATGGTTCCAGGGATGGGACATCTCCCACCTCTCTGGGCAACCTGGGCCAGGCTCTCACCACCCTCAGCATCAAACATTTCTCCTAGCTAATCTAAATCTCTCCTCTCTTAGTTTCAAACCATCACCCCCTGTCCTGTCCCAACAGACCCTGATGAAAAGTCTGTCCTCATCTTTCTTCTAGACCTTTTAAGTACTGAAAGACTGCAAGGTCTCCCTGGAGCCTTCTCTTCTCCAGGCTGAAGAACCCCAAGCAGTTGATGTTTTTCCCAGGCTACCCTACAGTCCTCTCCTTTGCTTTATTGAGCTGCAGTGTTCAGAAGGAGCAAGTTCTGTGAAGCTTTCTCCAACACTGCCTTCTAGTGCCTCTGCAGGGATCTGTTGCTCCACCTCCCTGGTGTGGAGAGGAGCACTGTGTGGAGCAGCACTTCAGCCCCAGGCTTGGTGGAATAAGCCAGGCCCTGCACAAAATGACCTGGATTGAGCAGCCCTGAGCAGTGTTCTGCCAGAGAAGAGCAAATTTGGGTACACTTAAGGCAAGGGAGATGCCCAACTCCTTGTGGGGCAGCCCAAGAGCTACAGCCTCAGTGGGAAAGGGGGAGAACACAACAAGCAGTAAAGCTCACAGAGATATTCCAGAGGTGGAGGCTTGGCTAAAATCTCAAGTTTAAGTGGGGATTTGGGGCAAGTGGAGGAGGAATTGGGCAAAGCTTAGACCCAGAGATGGCACTTGTTGTTTCTTCTCTCTCCAGTTTGAGGGTGAAAGCCCTTTCTGAGCCTGAGCAGACTGTTCCAGTCCTGCTGCTCCTCTGCAAAAGCAAGGGAATGAATCCAGTCTGGGGTCTTGATGGGGCAACGTGGAGGTGAGGACACACAGAAGCAAAGGAGAAGCAGCTGCTTGCACCCTGCTTGGCTTAGGTTGGGTCAAACCATTGTGCAAACTCAGACTGGAAATTCCTGTTTGCTGGAGCCTGAAGCCTTGCTTGCACAGATCTTTTTGTTTCTTCTTTGTTTTCTTTCTTAGCAGAGACCTTGAAAAGTTGTTCACTGAGGCTGATTTATGGTCTCTGCTCCAGCACGAGGGCAAAGTACTCCTGATGGGTGAGAGAGAGAGAGAGAGAAGGGATTGGAGATGATCTGTCTCCCTCACAGGTCTCCCATCACATCCTTCCTGGATGGAAAGGTCAGATGTGTGTCGTGGTCTGCCAGGATCTCCCATTAGCATCCGATGAGGAGATGAGGAGATAATAGCTTCTCTGGGGATGATTTGGTTCTTAACTGCTATTCCTCAAGCTTCCAAAGAGATCCAGAGGACAGTTTGATATTGTCACCAGCAATCTGCATTACAGAGGAACTCTGAGGCTCAGGAGTGAGTCACAGAGGTGGACAGGACTGTGGCCATAGTGTGATGGACATGCTGTGGCTGGTGGTTGAAGCAAGGTGCCAAGTCACCTTTGTTGCCCAGGCAGTGAACAATATCAACCAAGGCTTCAAATGGCCTCTCAAGGACACTGCTGGTGCAAGCTTTTGGGTTTGGACTAGATGACCTTCAAAGGTCTTTTCCAACCCCAAATACTCTACTATTCTCAGATGATGGGTGCTAGCTAATATGAACTTCTGGGGTTCTTTCCCCTCTTCTGTGGTGCAAACATGCAGCTCATGGCTTTTGCTTGACCTGATGGTGTTGCCCACGTGGCAGACAGCAGGGATGTGGGAGATCTGCTCCTCAGCTCTCCTGTCCTTCAGCCAGCTGCCAGCCTGGTTGTGATCAGAGCAAGCTGCCAGCAGGAGTTGATTCATCCTGACTCATAGCTGTGTCCTGCTGGCAGGGAGCAGCACAAGAGCAGTGTGCTGGGTGATGCAAGTGTGCAGATGGCACCAAGCTATGGGGTGCTGGGGATAAGTTGGAGGGGCAGGATGTCATCCAGAAGGACCTGGACAAGCTGGAGAGGTGAGCCCAGGTGAACCTCAGGAGCTTCAACAAGACCAAGTGCAGGGTCCTGCCCCTGGGTCAGAACAATCCCCACTATCAATCCAGGCTGGGGATGAGATGATGGAGAGCAGCCCTGCAGAAAAGGCCTTGGGGTGCTGGTGGCTGAGAAGCTGGCCATGAGCAAACAGTGCACGCTGGCAGCCCAGAAGCACAATNCAGGCACTGTGTCCCTCTGTGCTGAGGACAGGCCTTGCTTCTTCCCTGGGCACAACAGACCATGTTTTTCCCACAGTGAGTTCAGTTCAGTGGGATGGGCAGAGCTCCAAATGGGCATCCTCAAGCAGTCTGCAGAGGTGCTCAGCAGCTGTGGGCACATCCAGGTGAAACACAGGCTTGCTGTCCTGAAGCTGTGGTGGCACCTGCTGGACTTGTCTTGCAACACTTGTCCCGAAACAGAGAAGAAATTCTCCTTATTGACTCTCTCAAGAGGTTGGCGAGGAGCATGCACACCTCCCCTCCTACCCACCCCAGCCTTTCCCCCCCCATTTCAAGCTGGGCTCTCCCCAGGGGTGTCTCTCTCTGCTCAGTGCCCATGTTCCCCATTGGGAGGTCTGGGTCCATGACCTGTCAGCACAGCCCATAGCCCAACCTCAAGATCAGAAACCATGATTCCAGGTTTTCTTATTTTAGCAGTTTTTCTCCTTGCATTGTATGGAAATGAACCCTGGCACAAGTTCTGGAGGACTGAGTGGTCTCCAAAGCTGCCACATCTGGGACCTCCTGCTCTTGGACTCCTTGCTTTGCTCCAACAGCTGCTTCACATGGTGTGTTGATAAATTTGGGCTGGAAATTTGGCCCTTCCTTTGGTCTTCTCTGTTTAAGGTCCAGGCCCGTTGCCATGCTCTCATTTTGACTTAAAATACACATTTTTTTCCCCTTCAGAAAAAAATGGCTCAAGCTGAACTTTATCATAACAAATACAATTTAAAGGGAATTTTAGCTCCCTTTTGTACTGAGAGCCAAGGTGATCTTCCAGCTCCAGTGAGCTGTGTGGATTGGAGGAATTTGCCTCTCAGATGTTCCCTGTGGCATTGGCTTTTTGTGGGAGAAGGAGGTGGCCTCTCTGTCTTCCAGTCCCAGTATTCTCTATTCTTCATGAAATGAAGGGCAGGGACTGCCATCATTTCCCTTCTATTCCTCAACAGATGATCCTAGTTCCAAAGTGTTCTGGCAGCAATAAAGCTGAGACCTCTAGCAGGCTCTGGAGGCCCTGGCTGACAGCTCATGAGCTTCTGGGGATGGCTTTCAGGTGAAACTTTGGGCAGAAAGCAACAAAAGAGGAGCAGTCAATCTCATAAAGGATGATTAATAAAGCATCTCATTCCCTGGGCCACAAAGAACACTTTTTATTTGGATTTCCTCTTTGACAGGCAGTTAGGAGCTTCTGAGGTGTGACTCAAAGGTGAAGTTGGAAAGCTGGGAGAGTGGTTTCCAAAAGCAATCCTCCTTCTCCTCTCAGGTGCACTTGGGTGACACAGAGTAGGCCTCAGCAAAGCCAGGGCCTTAGGCTTTCACTGCATTCTTGAAGTTGGCCTAGATGACCTTTAAAGGTCCTTTCTAACCCAGAGCATTCCATGATCTTTTGCCTCCGTTCTACATTCTTCAGAAGATGAAGCTTGCTTCATTTCAGTTTGATGTTGTGCAGAGAGGAAGAGAAATAACCACCTTGCTGCTTCTCAGGGGGATGAAGATGACCTGTTAACCAGGGCATCAAGCTGACTTTCCAAGGCTTTCCACACCAGGTTGGAACAATTTCAGTCAAAAGACTCTTAGGTGTCTTATTTTACACTCAATTCTGAAAGAGCTGCTTTTAAACCCATTTACCATCAGCATAACTGAAGGAGAATATGAAGACTGAAGGACCAGGGAAGATAAACAATCTTGATGGTACCATCCATAAGCTGCTTGTTCTGTGCTGGAATGGGAACATTCAGGCACTTCTTCCAAAAGGAGCAATTAGCACTTTTTAAATAGCTTCTATTATGGAAAAAAAACCCCTAACAAATGACTCTGTCTGCTGCAGTTGGGAATGGATCAGGTTTATTCACTGTAATAAAAAGGAGTTGAAGAGAGAGAACAGATAAAACCAAGCTTCTGTTGAGGGTTAGTGAGTACATAAAGAAGGAAATTGGATTGCTTAAGGTGCAGAGCAGATGTGAGGGAGTTTGCTACAGAAGTTTCCATGGGTTCTTCTCTTCCCCTAACTCTTGCCCTGGTATCCTTTGAGGTGAAATGCTTCTAGATGTCTCATGGAGTCACAGAATGCTTTGGCTGGGGAGGGACCTTTCAAAGTCACCTAGTGCAACCCCTGCACTGAGCAGGGACATCTGCAACCAGAGCAGGTTGCTCAGAGCCCCAAACAGCCTGAGCTGGGATGGGACATCTCCCACCACTCTGGGCAACCTGGGACAGGCTCTCACCACCCACACAATAAACTATTTATTCTTTATATCTAGTCTAAATCTCCTCTTTTAGTTTCAAACCATCACCCCTTGTCCTGTCCCAACAGGTCCTGCTACAATGTCTCTTCCCATCTTTCTTCCAGACCACTTTAAGTACTGAAAGGCTGCAAGAAAGTCTCCTTAGAGCATTTTCTTCTCCAGGCTGGAGAATCCCAACTCAGCCTGGCCTCACAGAAGAGAGGTTCCAGCCCTTGAATGATTTTTGTGGCCTCTTCTGGCCCTGCTCCAACAGGCCCATGCCTCTCCTGAGCTGAGGTCTCCAGAGCTGGACCCAGCACTGCAGGGATGTTGCAGCCATCTTCATTTCACAGGTAGCAGACATGGGGTACATCTAGTTAGAGAATCACAGCATGGCCTCAGCTGGAAGGACCCACAAAGATTATTGAGCCCAACTCCTGCCTCTGCACAAAAATCACACCATGTATCTGAGGGCATTGTCTAAATGCTTCTGCAATTCTGTCAGGTTTGATGCTCTAACTGCTTCCCTGGGCAGCCTGGGCCAGTGCTCTGGCACCCTCACTGCAAACAAGTTCCTCCTTGTATTAATACTAAACCTCCTGTGGTCCAACTTGCTCCCATTCCCTCTTGTCCTACCATTGGATGCCATGGAGCAGAGCCTGGCTCTCTCCTCCTCACACTCACCCTTACCATATTTATAAGCATTGCTGAGGTCTCCTCTCAGTCTCCTCTTCTCCAGGCTGAAGAGACCCAGCTTCATGTCATCCCTCAGCTCCTATCTCTGGTCACCAGAGAGAAGAGATCAGCTCCTGCCCCTCTGCTTCTCCTCAGCAGGAAGCTGTAGAGCACAATGAGGTCTCCTCTCAGTCTCCTCCAGGCTGAACAAACCAAATTACTTCAGCCACTCCTCATACAGCTTCCCCTCCAGACCCTTCAGCATCTTTGTGGTCTCCTCTGGATACTCTCCAACAGCTTCCCATCCCTCCCATATAGTGGTGCCCAGAACTGCACACAAGACTGGAGTTGAGAGCCCAGCAGGCAGATGTCCCTGCTCAGGGCAGGGGGGTGGACTAGATGATCTCTAAAGGTCTCTTCCAACTTGAAGCATTCTATGATTCTATGACTTCTAGAAGCAGAATGGTTTGGGTTAATGCTGTCATGGGCAGGAGAGGAGGGTGATGTTTTCCCTTTTGTGTCAGAGCTGTTGAGGAAGCACTGGATTATTGTCATCCTGAGTCATTCCTTGCCCTCAGATTCCCTTGGAGCTGGTTGTGAGGCAGGGACAGGTGCAGAACAGCTTTTTGTGTGGGCAGCAGATGTGAGCAGGGGAGAGAGAAGAGTGGGTTTCTCATCCATAAAGCAGCAACAGAATAGTGGTAAATGAAGATTAAAGTCTTCCTGATGAATGTTAATCATCTAAACAGGAGGAGGAACTTCTTTGCTTGGAGGGTGATGGAGCCCTGGCCCAGGCTGCCCAGGGAGCTGCTGGAGTCTCCATGTCTGGAGAGATTCCAAAGGCACCTGGACACATCCTGTGCAAGCTGCTCTAGGTTCTCCTGCTCTGGCAGGGGGGTTTGGCTAGATGATCTCCAGAGGTCCCTTCCAATCCCTAGCATGCTGTGATTCCTTGTCAGAGCAGGCTGCCCAGAATGGCCTCTAGGAAGGTTTGGAATGCCTCCAGTGGTGGGCTCCATCCCAGAGTTCATATATCCTGCCTCCATTTATCCACCCAGGGATGACCTATGAGCTGTGATTGCATCTCCATCTCATTTGCAGCCAACAAGATGCCATGGGCAGCACTACTCTTCTGTGTAGTGACAACACATGCAGCCACTTAGCTGCTTGGCAGCACTGAGGGTGCTGATGGGACTCCTCCAGCCCATCTGCTCTGTGGGTACCAAGGACTCATCTCTCCACTGGTGATGACACAAGGCATTATTTATGTGTGGATTCATCCCCATGCTCCTTCTGGAACAGCCATGGCAGATGGATGGCTCTGGAAAGCTACAAATCCCTCACTTAGGCACCTCCTGAGCTGAAGAATGGGGAGGGACTGTGGGCAAAGGAATGCTGGAGGAGATGAAGGCTGGAGCCATGCCTCTTCCCAGCTCAGTGTGGTTGCAGGGATGTCCCCTACACCAGAGATGGGAAGGAAAACCTGGACAAAAATAGAAGTAGGTCTGAAGATGAATTTTAGAGGTGGAAAAAGTGCCAGGGAAGGGGAAGGTCCTGGGGTCACAATGGATGTTTTACAAGGAGGATGCATGCTATGGCATGCAGGGACAAGAGAATGACAGGGCTGAGGTCCTGGCTCATGAATGCATCTGCACCATCACCTGTAGACTTGCCACACTGAGCACATGGTGTTGGGGCCAGCCTTGGTCAGCTGGTGGGGAACTGGAGAAGGACCCAGGGATTGTCATGGCCCAGCATGGTTTAATGGCTGTGACTGCAACTGCTTTTGCTCTTTTTTGGATGTGCCTTTCACAGAATGCATGGTGGGGGTTGGAGGACCTCTGGGGATCATCCAGCCCAAGCCCCTGCTCCAGCAGGCTCACCCCCAGCAGCTTGCCCAGCATCACTTCCAGCTGCCTTTGGGATCTCTCCAGAGAAGGAGACTCCCCAAGCTCTCTGGGCAGCCTGGGCCAGGGCTCTGCACCCTCACACCAAACAACTTTCTCCTCCTGTTGAGCTGGAACCTGCTGGGTTCCAGTGTGTGCCCATTGCCCCTTGGCCTGGCCCTGGGCACCACTGAGCAGAGTGTGGAAGACTTCTTTCACCACTGAAAAGGGTCTTTGCTAATTGTCTGAGATGTTTAATCTAGAAAAGGGCAGAAAGTCATTGGAAAGTGTTTTGATATCTTGAAAACAGAGGTGAAATGTCTTGTGCACCTAAACTCTTCCTTTGTTTCCTCCAAGCTCTGGTTGCTCTGCCCCATGGTGACACAGAGCATGCCATCACCTTGCACACTTGTGCACTTGCATGACTGCAGCCAGAGCCAGGGCCTGGTGACACCTCCTGCCTTGGAGCAGCACTAGTGTGGCAGCAGCACTAGGGCAGGGATTGGCCTCCTGCACTGGGCACTGGGGAGGACACAGCTCCAAGCCTGGGCTCAGCTTTGGGCTCCTCACTCCAAGAAGGACATGGAGGTGCTGGAGTGTGTCCAGAGAAGGGCAAGGAAGCTGGGGAAGGGTCTAGAGCACAGGTGTGGTGAGGAGCAGCTGAGGGAACTGGGGTTGGTTAGTCTGGAGAAAAGGAGGCTCAGGGGAGACCTTCTCACTCTCTGCAACTCCCTGCAAGGAGCTTGGAGCTGGGTGGGGATTGGTCTCTTGTCACAGATGACAAGTGATAGGACAAGAGGAAATGGCCTCAAGTTGTGTTAAGGGAGATTCAGATTGGATATTAGGAAGAGTTTCTTCCCCCAGAGGGTTCTCAGGCACTCAGGCTGCCCAGGGTGGTAGTGCAATCACCATCCCTGAAGTGTTCAGAGGCCTATAGCTGTGGTGCTTGGGGACATGGTTTAGTGGTGAGCATGGTAGAGTTGGGTGGATGGTTGGACTGGATGATCTCAGAGGTCTTTCCCAACCATAATGATTCCATGATTCTGTGGCAACCTGCTCTGTGTGACCCTACTTTAGCAGTGGGGTTGGGCTAGGTGATCTGCAGAGGTCCCTTCCATTCCCCACCATGCTGGGATTCTGGGATTGTTTGACAAGCTCTCATGGACACAACCAGGAGGACATTAGGAGTTAAGTGCCCCACTGCTAATTAAACCCCACACCAAATTGATTTCAGTGTGTAATTGAGCCATGAGTGAAGGCACCAAAGGCAAATCCTCACCTCTGTCCTTGCACACCTCAGTGCACAGGCAGGGGCTGAGCCTCCCACTCATCTTCACCCCAAACTGGCTCCTTTCCACCAGACTTCAGAGTAATTAAAGCATTTGATGCACTGTAATGGTCTCACTAATGAACTGTCCCTGTTTATTATTAATGAATGACACTGCTCAGCATATGCTGTGCTGCTGAGATGCTCACAGCTGAGCACTGCTGCCTGACTCTCCCCTGCTAACTCTCAATTCCCTGCTCCAAAGCTGGAGCATTCCCATTTTTTTCCCAGCTTGCAATGAGGGTATGAAACATTTTTACTTGTTGAGTCAAAAATACTTTAAATTGGGAACATTTTAATAGCCTAGGCAGCCAAAAAATATCCATATACATGGAGGCTTGGGTCACTTTTCATCCCTTTCTAGGTTTCCATAGGCCCTGGAAAACTGAGAGCAGGCACATTCCCAAGGGGAACAGTTTTGCATCTGTACAAAGCTGAAGTGATTGCAGGCAGCCCTAAGATATATTTAGCTAAGTTTCAGCTTGTTATGTTGCTGGGGCATCAAATAACAATGTTTTCAGGAGAGCTGTGATCATTTCCACCTTTCCTGAGTGAAGGTGAGCAGCAGTGCATTAAAGATTCATGTGTGTTGAAATATTCACCATTTCAAATCATTACACATCCCCCATCAGTAATTTGAAATATTGCAGCCATGGGGTCAAAAGAGAACCTGGGGAAAAAAAACCCCAATATAAATCTGTGGCAGCACTAAAAATCCAGCTTGGTTTTGCCACTCTGCTGCACAGAGCCCTGGTGAATCCCAGAGTCCTGTTTCCTTCTCATTTCATGCCATTTATTGTCAGAGGGACCAGCTGGGACCACTGTGGCTGAAGGATTGGAAGCTTGGCTCTCATAGCCAAGAAGGTCCAGGTCTGGAGCCCTCAACACAGAAAGGNTAAGAGTGTGACCAACAGGTCAAGGATGGTTCTCCTCTCCCTCTACTCTGCCCTAGAGAGGACACCTCTGGAGATCCCCTCTGGCTCTGCTCTGCTCCAGGCTCAGCAGCCCCAGGGCTCTCAGCCTTTCCTCCTGCCACACATGCTCCAGTGCCCTCAGTATCTCCCTAGCCTCTGCTGGACTCTCTGCAGGAGTTCCTTGTCTCTCTTGAACTGAGAAGCCCAGAACTGGACACAATACTCCTATGGCCTGAAGAGGAGATTACTTCTCTTCACCCATCCCATCTCATTGAAGTCAATTTTTGTTGGCCATGGTGGCTACTTTCAGGTTTACTTTTGGCAATTTGAGGGCATCCTGTGGGATTGTGGCCATTTATTGAATGGTATTTTGCAAAGGATCTATCACCCTTGAGATCTCTGGATGTGATTTGAGTGGAGAAGGTTAAGATTTTTAGCTTCCAAGGCTTGAGAAACTTCCTCTCACAGTCTGCTGGGGCTTTCCCTTTCGTGCATTTTGATGTGGTAACGTTCTGAACAAGGGGGAATTGTGCCTGGAACAGTCATCTGCTTTTATCCCAACAAACAGAGGACTTGGCAGTGTTGGGTTAAATGTTGGACTCAATGAGCTTAAAGGTCTTTCCCAACCAAAGCAATGCTATGATTTGATGAAAAATGTGGTTTCTTGTTTTTTGTGGTAGGTTTGTTTCTGGACAGCCTGAGCACCAAAGCTTGGCCTTCTGCTTCTGGAGAAGGGCAGAGGTTGAGCTGGGCTTTACAGCATGTGTGTCCCTTTGTGTTAAGGCTGGAAAGAAGTCATCATGTAGTGCCTTGAAACTGCCCTGAAAGAGAGAGAACAGAATAAGGGAAATTGAGGCAAATGCCATTATTTTCTGAAGTCCATCTCTGAATACAACAGAAGAATTTTACTTGTGAAATGGCAAATCATTTCCCTGTTGGAAAGCATCTTGCTCACACAGTTTCCTAGCAGGGAAACAATGCACACAATTCACACAGCAGCCAAAGAAAACACGTGCTGGGAGGAAAGGAGAGCTTCAGAGACTTGGTGTGACCATGTCCCTGAGCTTGCTGAATGCTGCTTTAACTCAACATGCAGCCCTAGAGCCCCAGAAGAGATCAGTGCAAGGCCTGGCACCATGGCCTGGATCAATAGGTTAAAGCTTTCCCAGTCACTTTGTGCCATTAGGTCAAATGAAGCTGATTTTTTTTCCTCTCAAACCACCTTGCAGCTTTCTGCTCTGGTAGCAGAGAGAAAGGAGCTCCCTGGGACCTGTTGTGTTTGAAATGATTTCCTATTTGACAGAGTACTAAGAGGTGTGGAAACAGCCTTGGTACTGATCTCCTCCTGATGAGGAGAGAGGCTTGAGCAAACTTGAACATAGGAAGCTCTATCTAAACAAGGAATTTCTTCACTGTGAGGGTGCAGAGCCCTGGCCCAGGCTGCCCAGAGAGCTTGGGGAGTCTCCTTCTCTGCAGAGATTGCCAAGGCAGCTGGAGGTGATGCTGGGCAAGCTGCTGGGGGTGAGCCTGCTGGAGCAGGGGGGATGCACTGGGTGATCTCCAGAGGGATCACTTAGAAACCATTCTGTGTTTCTATGATTCTCTAACAAGGAATAGAGACCAACAGAGTTAATTGCAGTGTTTTATTTCACTGGCTTATCAGAAGATCATAGAATCCTAGA
>VWZO01012380.1:0-37167 GCA_013396975.1 Bucco capensis
CAACCCCTGACACACTGTGATACTGTGAGACAAAACTGGAGTTTGCCCCCCGTGGGATCTCCAGCACCAGAGCCTCTGTGACACAGTGGCATGTTGGGGCCAAGGGCCTCTGGACCACAAGCCCTTGTTCACAGGCTGGTCCCCTGCAGCACCTCTGTGCCTGGATACCACAGCAATGGGCAGGAAGCTCTGCAGAAAGCCCAGTGCTGGTGCAAGTCTCAGGGCATCTCTGAGTCACAGGAAGAGTGGCTGCCTTCAAAAGAAATTGAGACAGGCTGTGAGGAGCTGGAGTGTGAGCATCCAGCCTGTAACCCAGGGTGGGAGCCCTGTCATCCCTCAGCCTCCTCTCCTTGGTGATATCTCCTTGTTTATTGTTTTGTTCACTGTTTTATCCCTTTGTGTAAGCAAGCTTGAATTGTCCTTCTCAGAGCCAGGGGCCCAGTCTTCCTTGGCTCACTGCTCTGTGTGGAAGTGCATAACATTATTCACTTGTGACCATATTAAAAACAATCTCAATATACATCTGGGCTTCTCAGGGCTGTCACAAACTCCTTGTAATGATTAAAAGCAATAACATGTTCTTAGTTGTTAATCAACGGTAGGTGAGACACTTCCTCGGAGCTTTTGTGTTGCTCAGGGTGTTCTCACCTTCCACCAAACCCATCTCTGGGCTTGGCCCCGGGCAGAGGTGATGCCTACAGGATGGGAGGATGGGGCTACGTCCCGGGTCAAGGACAATGCCTGGTGAGGGGGGAAGATGGGACTGATCCAGGGAACAGAGGCTGTGCCTGGGGAGGAGGGACAGGCTGGGGCTGAGCTCTGAGGTAATGGTGATGGTCAAGGAGAGGGCAGGGGGGACAGGACAAGGCTGATCCCGAGGCAGGGGTGATGTCCAGGGGGCCAGGATGGAGCTGAGTCCTGGGTCAAGGAACATGGCCGAGGGGCAAACGGGGTAGAAAGATGGAGTTGAACGCGGGGCAGGGGCAATGCTCGGTGGGTAGAAAGGGCTGATCACGGGGCAGGGGTGATGCCTGGGGGAGTGGGTGGGGCGGAATGGGGCTGATCCCTGGCCAGGGGTGGTGANCGGCAGGAGCCTTCGCAGACGCTGCGGGGCCGCTTACCTGCCCCGCTCCAGCCACGCCATGGCCCGCAGGGTCGCCGTCGTCCTCCTGCTGTTGGCCCTCAGCTGTCTCCTGGGCATCCTCCTGCTCTGCCTCGGCTCCGGGGACGCGCGGAGCCCGCCGGGCTTCAAGGTCAGCGGGGCTGGCACGGGGGGCACCGGGCACGGTGGGAGGCGGGACAGCGGGCACTGGGGGAGGGGGACCTGGGTACCGGCGGCTGGAGGAGCCGCAGTGGGCACCCCGAGCTGAGGGATGCTCCGTGCGGGAGAGGGTCCGGCACCCAGGGGATCCCCACAGGGTCTGGAGGTGAGGGTCCCCGAGCTGCGGGGTGGGGTCGCAGGGAGCAGCCCGCGCTGCCAGAACCAGCTGCGGCCACCCTTACACCCAGTCCCGGCACCTTAGACCTGCACTTTGGGAGAGGATTCTCTTTGATACACTGAAAAATAGCAGTGGCCTGTCTGGATGTACTCCCCTGGCAGAGCAGCTGTGTCAGCATCTGCTCCTGCAGCTCTGTCTGGGCTGGGGTACCCCTGCACCCCCCAGCACTGACCAGTATCGCCCAGCATTGACCAGCCTCCTTCAGCCTCCCTGGGTTTTGGCTGCATCACCTGAGCCAGCTCTGCTCAATGAGAAGGCACTTCTCTAGGAAAACGAGCTGCTGTTGTTTTCTTTTTCATTGTAAATTCAGATGCTGAAAGATGTTCCTTAACAGTTTCTTGCTGGCCAAGTCCTCTAGTTGACTCTTTTGCAGGCCAAGTTTTGTTTTTTTAAAAAGCCATATTTTTTTTTCTGTGGCAGAATGAGCTATACTATAGGGAGCAGGCTCTTGTCCTGGAAAGTGGTTAATCCAAACCCCTATTGTCTCATCCTAAGCATTCTGCTTGGAAAGTTTCTGAGCCAGTCTGAATGCCAGATGTGTTGCCTTCTCTCTAGGTTTGTCAGATATAATGAAGATCAGGTTGAGAAAATGAGCTGCCTTAGCCGAGATGATACTCACTGCTCAGAGCATAACTAGCAACAGCTGACTCTTTCCCTATGAGAATCTTTCTTTGCCACCCATTGCCACATGCCATCTTGGGTAGTGCTCTTAGCTGATTTCAAAATGGTTTTTCTCTCTGGACATGAGGGAATTAGAGCTGTACTGAGAGCCTTATGTGCATGACTTGGATGAGACTACGAAACCTTTTTCCTCCTGGTTCCAATCTGGAACTGTTTTTAAGCCAGATGCATTCCCAGAAATTTAATTTTTGTGCTTTTTTGTACTTTTTGTCTCTCTGGGTGGTAGGACCTTCCAATCTGCAGGCAGACAGTGGTTTGGGGCTGAGTACCCTTGAACACTCACTCATGTGGGTCCTGGCCCTGCCCTGCCCTGCCTAAGGCTGTGCACCCTGCCCAGAGACCTGGGGTCTTCACTGTTCTTGGCTGTATCAAGCACAGGTGAGGACCACTGCCTGCCACAGCTCAGCACCAGTGTCCTGGTGGTGCCTGTTCCCATGGGGCTGGCACCAGGTAGGCACCAAGGGGTTTGCTTTTGCACAAAGCTCAGGGCTAGTTTGGGGATGCAAAGTTTTGTCTTAGCCTAACTCAGCCCAAAATATGCTGACACAATTGAAGAGGTTGGTCCTGCTGTGGGGGACCCCAGCCACATCCTGCCCACCCATCTGGGCAAGACATGGTCCTTGCTGGCTTGGTCTGTATTAGCAGCACCTGTTGGGTGATAGCACTGTTCACTGCTGAGCTATGGCTCTACGTCTTCCCTTTCCAACTCCTTTGATGGAATGTAGTCCACAACACACCCCAGATTAGTAATCCTGCTGCTGGAAGGACTGACCCTTGAAGCACCATATTCCCCTTCCCTTGTGGGAAGGGCTTATGGTATCTTTACCTGATGGCTCGGAGCTGCTGCCTTCTCTTGACAACCCTTTTTTTCCTCCTTTTGGCAAACATCTTCAGTGGCTGTTACAAAGCACTTTGGGCTCTTCTCCTGCCAGCTGTCCGGGAGGAGCTGCAACTCATCATAACCTACCACAGACCTGGAGGCCCTGCGGGTCTCATCACCCTCAAGTGAGATGGGATGTTGGGCAGGGCTGAGCCATGGGGCAGCCCAGAGAGCCCGTGGGGTGAAGGGCTAGAGGCCCAGGCACAGGTATGGGGCATAGTGCCAGGCTGCAGTGAGTTATGCAGTTCTTAGTATCCCCCTCTTCCTTCTCCCTTGGCATGTGGAATGTTTCTGGGCAGAGCCATGCACTCATAAGGAACCCTGTACCCTATGTGTGACCTTACTGCTCTGTTGCCTTTGGGGACATCACTGACTTCTGCATCCTCTGTGCAGAGGATTTGGAAATGAGCAGCCCAGGCTCAGGCTGACCTGAGTGCTGCTGCAGTGGGGCAGAGCCCATGAGGCTATAGATGACCAAGGAAGCAGCAGGGCTGGTGGTGGCGTGGGGACACTTGTCCCATTGCAGAGCCATGACAATGACCCATGTTTCCTCCCAGCCATGCGCCATCACCAGGGTCTGGTCGGGGGATCCTGTTGTTAGAAAAATCCATCACCCCTGTGCCACCAGCAGATGCTGGGGTTGGGGACTGTCCCACGGGCTGGGGCCAGCCTCATGAACACGTGGGTGAGGCCCCACCAAGCCCTGGGGCACTGGCAGCCAAGCCTGCCGGGGTGGGTGAGAGGGATGATGGGAGCCAGGCACCAGCGCGGGAGCATGCCAGTGCATCCTTGTGTGCCTCCAGCTCTCATTTCCAGCCCAATCGTTGGCAGGCACAGGACACCTCGACTGGAAGAACTGAGGGCAGCACTCACTCTGCAAATCACTAATGAGATGGGCTTTCCATCAGGTTTTTCCCTCCTGGGGTTTCCCATCTGCAGGGCCCCTGCAGATGACCTGTCCATGCCCCCTGAACAGCTGCAAGCCCACAACTCAGCCGCGGCTCGTGCCCACATCGCAACTCTCTCTGCACTGAATGACGTGGTGACTCTGATGCCCTGGAAGGGAGGAGAGGTGCAAGGGCTGGGACAGGGACAGACAGGGACTGGCACCATCACAGCCCTGCTGTGGGTGACCTCATCCCATGTGGGTGCTGGAGGTCTTTGTGTGCCCTTGGGTCTGGAGGTGGGGAATGGGATGTCTCCTGCAACCCTGAGGACCCTTTTGGCTGTCTAGGTCTGCCTCAGCCCTTTGTGCGCACGCACCTGTGCACATGGCTTCCACCCCTGCTCACCAACACCAGTGGTGCCTGGGAGCATTCCCCTGTGGGGCAGGCTAGGGTCCCAAACCCTGTGCCCCTTGAGAATGGGGCAGAAGGGGCTGGCACAATGCCATGGCAGCTCCTCTAATGCCAAGGCAGCCAGGAAGCAAGCCATGGCATCATGGCTGGCTGGGTGCCAGGCACTCCCTGCAGCTGGCAGCACCCACCATGCTGCTGCCATTTGTGTTGCCGCACATTGTTACCTTGGCTGGGCCCAAGCGCTGCTGCCTCTACTGCCAGGGCCAGGCCACTGCTGGTTCCAGGATCCTTCAGACTGTCCCTCACCCATGCATCCTTCTGCCCACCTGTGCCACCCCACACCTGGCAGCAATGATCTCTGCCTTCTAAGGCCTAAGTCTAAGAGGAGACACCCTCATCCTAACCCACAGGTGTTGGCAGCAGCAAAAGGCAATGGGATGCACCTGCATTGGGCAGCTCATTCTGCAATCTGTCCCAGCAGTGTCACTGTCACCTCAACATGACTCTCCCATGGGGTTTTGCCCTGGGCACAGGTTCAATGCCAGCTCTTGCCACTGGCTACTCCTGTGCAGGCAGCAGAGCCGCAGTTGCAGCCATGTGTGCACCGCTCCCCTGGGCTGGAGCAGGCAGCATGGCTGCCCCAGGCACACACCCACGCACACGTGCCTGCATAGGCACACACTCGCCTGTGTGCCCACATGCACCCCCACATGCACACCCACCTAAATGCATGTGCACAGATGCACATGCTTCTATGTACATACAAGCACGTCAACACAATCATGCTCTCAATACAGAAAGGACATGGAGCTGATGGAGCAGGTCCAGAGGAGGCCACGAAAATGATCAGGGGGCTGGAACATCTCTCCTACAAGGACAGGTTGAGGGAGCTGGGATTGTTCAGCCTGGAGAAGAGAAGACTTCGGGGGGACCTACTAGTGACTTTCCAGTACCTAAAGGGAACTTACAAGAAGGCTGCAGAGGGCCTGTTTGCAAAGGCCTGCAGTGAAACGACAAGGGGCAATGGTTTTAAATTGGAGAGGAGTAGATTTAAATTGGACATTAGGAAGAAGTTCCTCACCGTGAGGGTGGTGGAACACTAGAACAGGTTGCCCAGGGAGGTGGTTGAGGCACCATCCCTGGAGGCATTCCAGGTGAGGCTTGCCAGGGCTCTGGGCAACCTGATCTAGATGGAGATGTCCCTGCCCAGTGCAGGGGGGTTGGACTAGATGACCTCCAGAGGTCCCTTCCAACCCAAACCATTCTATGATTCTATGATTCTATGTATACGCCACCCATGCACACCCCCACACAGCTCCTCACTTGGGTTGGCATGCACGCACGTGTGTCCATGCCCAACACCCCCATACACACACCTGCTGGCACACACATCACATGCATATATACATCCATGCAAAACCCTGCAGATATGCACCTGTATGTGTGAACACCCCACATACACATGTGCAACCCTACCCTCGTGTACCACCCCATGTGTGCACCCTGTGCCAGCTCTCAGTGGGGCTGGCAGCAGGGCCCAATCAAACCAGCCCTGGTGAAGGCAGGAGGAAATACCCTGAACCGAGTTTCCCCCCTCCCCCCTCATAACAAGGCACAGGGGGCTTGCTGTGCCCACTCTGGATCTGGCTGTTTGTCCAAGCTGGCATCACCATGTCTCTTTCTGCCACAACATCAGTCTGGCATCCCCAGTGCTGCTCCTCCTGGGCTGTCCCCATTCCTAGTGTGTGGCACTGGGTGTTCCCCGTGCTGCAGGTTGTCCTTACTGCCTCCTGTTCCAGCGTTTCACAGCCCCTGCCACCCTGTAGGTGGCCTCATCTCCAGCCTTGTCCCCCTTTGTGGCCTGCAGACCTCTACACATCATCCAGGGCTGGAAAACACCCTTTGGGTTTTCATTCTGAGGTTTGAGAAGGGACCTGTCAATGCTTTCCCTTTAGGGACAGCATTGTCACCCTGCTTATGCTAATGTCACTTCAGGTGATATCTGGCATGATGCGGTAGTGGTGCAGTGCCTTGCAAAGGCACTGGGGACATCTGTATGGTGGCTGCAGGACTTGTGGACACATGGGTGGCAGAGGTGGGCAGGAGGATTTACTGTGGATGGAGACACCATGGACCCTTCATGGGGATGCCACCACCAGCTCACAAGGGCTGGGACAGTGAAGGGGATGTGCCGAGGAGACTGTGGGGCTTGGAATGTGTGGTGACATGCCAGGGGGTGTCCCCTTGGACAGGCATCTTTAATGGGGCAGACTCAGCATCCTGTACTGCTTGTGTTTGTGCCTGGTGGGTGATTGCCCATCCAGTGGTCAGGCTGGGGCCCATGGGGCCCCAAGGTAGAGGGTTCTATGGCAAGGAGGGACTGAGGGGACACCAGGAGTGCATGGCCCATGGCACGCTGGGCAGAGGATGGGGCTGAAGCAGCCCAGCACCCAGCCCAGAAATGTGCCAAACTAGGGGTCTTGCTTCCCAGCTTTGTGCTTTGCAGCAGCAGCTAAGGTGTGTGTGGGTTTGTTAGAGCCCACTTCCTTCTCCTCTCTGCAGGGCTCAGCACTGCTAGGAGCTGGTCCCTCACACCTTAACTCCCTCATACCAGCCCCAGTCTGGCCGCAGAGGGGGATTTTTGGCTGGCTTGTAGCTTTTGGTCTTTGGCATGTGGCAAGCCACTGACAGTTAACAGGAGCCAGAGAAGCCTGTGGGGTGGCTCACCCATTGAAAATTGTTCCCTGGAGGTACTGCTGGTATGAAGCCATGTGTTCATGTGGGAATGGGGGTTATCTATAAGTGTCACTGCCTGTGCCTTGACACTTAAGTTTTGCTGCCTGAGCTGGCCAAAGCCAACCCTGCAGCCACCCAGGTTGGAGCCTGCTCTGGGGCTGGTGGGGACAATGACTGGGACAGGGATGGGACGAGGGCACCCACCAGACAGGGCTGGGGTTGCTCCTGGGTGCTGGGGAGCCACCAGCCAGGGCACACACCATCAGGTCTGGGCAGCAGATGGAACATGCCAGGTTTCATGTGGTTTCACCCCAGAGATGCTCAGCAGGGCCAGTGCTGGATTCTGCCCTGCTTTTTCCCTCCAAGCTTCCTTTGCTGCAGTCAAGCAGCTCTGGCAGGGGCATGGAGGGGGCCAGGGCAGGCAGCCCTGAGCCTGTGGGAGATGAGAAGTGAGGCAGACATGTCCACGCATGGGGCTGAAGAGAGTGTGGGGCAGCCCCTCCCTGGGAGCTGGGTAACCTTGTTAGGCAGGAGGGAGTGGTGTTATTTATAGCTAGAGAATGGCCAAGCCATACAAGGGCAGGAGGGATGAGGCGCTTGGATGCCCTTCTTTGGTGGCTGCATTCCCAAGGGGCCACTCCCAGGTATTCCCACACACACACACACCACACACCCCCACCCCCCCCACAACCCCCCCCTCGCACTGGCACCAGGGACCTCCTGGAAAGGCTCAAAATGGATGCTTTCTGGCCAGAAGAGATGCTGAAGGAAGAAAGGAGCAAGTGGGGGAAGAGCCTCCTGGTCTGTGCTCAAGAAAGCAAAGGGATTGCCATGCCCAAAACACCAACATCCCAATGCTGTGCCAAGCAGTGTCCTGGGGTGGCCAGTACCCTTGGTGGGGATAGCACCTGCTCCCAGCCCCATCCTACACAGGGCCTCAGGCAGGCAGGTGTAAGCAAGACCATGCCCATGCCGGGCTGAGCAGTGCTCGCCTCTGCTAGACAGTGTTACTGAAGCTGCTGGGCAGGGCACTGCCAGGGCAGAACCAGCCAGCCATGGCAGGTTGTTGAGCCCTAGTGCCTTCCCTTGGGATGCCCTGGGGCAGCTGGGGGTCTCCTGCCTCTGGGCCTGACCTACTTCCTCCCCCTCTGCAGTATGGCATCGTGCTGGACGCCGGATCCTCACACACAGCCATGTTTGTCTACAAGTGGCCTGCAGACAAGGAGAATGACACCGGGGTGGTCAGTGAGCACAGCATGTGTGATGTGGAGGGTAAGGGCCTGTCACGTTCCTTGCGGGCAGGGCACTGTGATGGTGTGAATGCCCCTTCCACGCCCTTTCTATGCCCAGCTGCATCGCTGTGTATTCACCAGGGCAGTGAAGTGTTCTCTGAATCTCCCTCATCTCCCTCCAAGGCTTGCAGCCATGTATGCCTATGGGGTTTTTTTGTTTGGTTGGTTTTTTGTTGTTGTGTGTGGTTTGTTGGGTCAGGCACAGTCTGACAACCACTTGGGGTCTCCTGTGGCCCCTGGTGCGATAAAACTGTGTCGACAGCAGAGGGAGCATTAAACTCATTACCCACGGTGAAGTGTGGGGAGTGATACCCATGTTCCTATAATCCTTGTATGGGTAGGATGAGCTCATTAGCCTTCTGGCAGTCATCCTAGGAGAAGGACAACTCTGATTCCAAACCTGGGCAGATGGATCTCGTTTAGCCCTGTAAGGCCTTCCAGCTAAGAGGTTAAACCTCCATCCTAAGGACTTCGCTGCCAGAGTCCAAGCTTGCTAGGCCCTGGCAGATGAACCTTAGGACTAAAGGGTGGGTCCAGCTCTGTGCATGCTGTGTCTCACCTAAAAAAAATCCATAGCACAGGCTCGAGGGTGCTATCCGCTATCCTCTTTTTATCAGCGTGCTTGGAAAAGGCACTGATGAGGAGCATAGGTGGAGCCCTCCCTGGATCTTCATTCGCAAAGCCTAGCCACGACGATGACATTGAACCTCCAGGACACAATTTAGCTCCTTTCCTAGCCCAGTGATGAGTGAGGGATGTTTTTTCACTCTCGGTTTAAGCATTTAAGCTGTTAGCCAGCATGGATGCTGTGTGGGCAGGGAGACATCACTGGACTCTGGATGGATGGCTCCATGCTCACAGAAAACTGAAGCACCTGCCTTTTGAACAGCTGGGAGGGGCAAAGCTGTCCACCAAGCATTGTCCCACCAGGCATCTTCTCACGAAGCATCATCTCACCACTTGCAGGGAGCAATGCTCTTTCCTCTCTGCAGGTCCTGGCATCTCCAGCTACAGCTCCAACCCTCCAGCTGCTGGGACAAGCTTGGTGCACTGCCTGAACCAGGCTCTGAGAAATGTGCCCAAGGAGAAGCACGTGGGCACTCCACTCTACCTGGGTGCCACGGCCGGCATGCGCCTACTCAAGTGAGTGCTTGCTCTGACGGTGCCAATTGCCTAGGGGCCCTGCCATGCCACCCTGCTACCTTGCCACCCATGGCAGGGGTGGAGATGGTGAGGGATAGCTGCGATGTTGTCCCTTTGCCAGGTGAAGCTCCTAACCCACCCCCAGCTGCCCAGTTCTGTGTCCATTGCAGAGGTGCTCCTGCTCTGAAGAGCAGGAGATGCTCCACAGGGCACAGCCAGCACATTGCTGGCTGAAAAGGAGCTGGCGTGGGGCCAGCACTATGATAGCCCACTCAGTATTTGCCAGTCCGATGGGTTATAGCAGGAATCATCCCTCGAAAACCAGACAGAGGAGTGAGTCATGCCTCCCTCACCCAGCCATGGGGTATGACTCAGGAGGAGGGAGCACACCTCCCTCCCTGCCGCTTGCCTCTTTCTCCAGCAGAGACAAGGGTCATCAGCTGGGGTTTTGGAGGACATCCCTATAGGTACCTGAGCAAGGACTTCCTGCCTCCTGCCCCATGTGCTGTGGTGGAGCCCCAAGGGCTGTGCAGTCAGTGAGGGCTCCACTCATGGCACCCCAGCACAGCCCTGCCACTCTGCCCTCTTGCTTGGCCCACAGCATCACCAACCTGCAGGCTTCAGATGCTGTCCTCAGCGCTGTGGCAGCCACACTGAAGTCATACCCCTTCGATTTCCGGGGGGCAAAGATCCTGTCAGGGGAAGAGGAAGGGGTCTTTGGATGGGTCACCGCAAACTACCTCCTGGAGAACTTCATCAAGGTGGGCAGGGGATCACAATGCCTGGCACAGATGACTGTGGTGGACATTCTTGACTGGCAGCTCATTGCATTCTTATGCCTGCTCTTGTCTTCCTTGCGCAGCGTGGGTGGCTTGGGGAATGGATACAGCCCCAGAAGAAGACCCTGGGGGCCATGGACTTTGGGGGAGCTTCCACACAGATCACCTTTGAAACCAGAGACACCATAGAAGACCCCAGAAATGAGGTGATGCTGAAGCTGTATGGCCAGGTGTATAAGGTGTACACCCACAGCTTCCTCTGCTATGGAAGAGACCAGGTCCTCAAGAGGCTGCTCTCAAAGCTTTTCCAGGTAGCAACATGTGCTCAACAGGGATGCCATCTGCCATCATCTCACAGTTCCCCCTTGCTCTGGTGTTTATACAGGAAAGCCCCCCCCACCCTGGCTCTAGGGTAGCCCCACATGGCTGGCTTGACCTTTCTCAGCCAACTCTTGGGTTTTGCCCCTGACCTCCTCCTGTGGTCCCAGGGCTTCCTCCCATCCTCTCCATAAAATGTTGCACACCTTGGCCACCGCTAAGACATCCTGAGTCATCCTGACACACTTTGGCAACAGTCAGCTCTGTCCCCCACTGCCCAAGCTCCTCCACATCTCCCCAGCATGGAAATGGAGGCAGGCAGGCAGTGGTGTCATGGCTGCTGTGCAGCACCAGGGGGAGCAGGGGCTATGACATGGCTCATGTGTCCTTTGTGTTGCTTCTCCAGCAGGCTGAGAGCTATCAAGCAACCATCTCCCATCCCTGCTGGCCCATGGGCTACCAAAAGAGCCTGCCATTAAGCAGTGTCTATGACAGCCCCTGCACAGAGAATGAGAGGCCAAGCCTTGCCCTCAACACCACGGTCACCATGGTTGGCACTGGGAACGGGAGCCTCTGTGCCCTACACGTCAGCAAGCTCTTTGACTTCACCACCTGCTCGTTCTCCCGCTGCTCCTTTAATGGTATTTTCCAGCCAGAAGTCTCAGGAAACTTCATTGTAAGTCAATGTAAAGACAAATTGTAAGACATGGAGCAGGGCAGAGGCCTGGCTGGTGGGTGAGCAAGTGTCCGTAGCCCCCCAGTATCACATAGCAGCAAAGCCAGACCTCAGCTCTGCAAGGGCACTCACTTGTGCCCACCATGCTGGTCAGTTATTGTAGTGAGTTTGCTCCCGGCCTCTCCCATAGCTGCCTGCTTTCCTCCACCAGGCCTTCTCTGCTTTCTTCTACACGGTGGACTTCATCCAGACAGTGATGGGGAGATCTGTGCACTTGCCTAGTGACCTGAAGGATGCTGCTGAGACCATCTGTGCCACCAGCTGGAGTGAGGTGGGCTCCCTGGGCATAGTGGGAAGGAGAGGGCTACTTCATGTGGGGCATCACCCAGGCTCTGAGAGCAGTCCTTGGAGGAGGCCGAGTGTCCTGGCACCCATGCAGTAGGGGGACAGTGAGTTATAGTTCCCACATAGGACCAGGAGGGGCTCAGGTGGGTATTGGCAGCACCTTGGCCAGCCAGATGCAACCACACAGAGCTCCAGGCTACAGAAACAAAGCCTGGGCTCTGCTGGCTTGACTCCTTTCTGTCTCCCTCCATGCATCCCATCCAGCTGCTCCAGAAAGCCCCTAAGCTGGAGAAGAGGCTGTCAGATTACTGCGCTGTCAGCATGTTCGTTTATTTGCTTACCACCAAAGGCTACAACTTCAACAACTATTCCTTCCCCAACATCGCCTTCCAGAAGAAGGTGGGTAACACCAGAGCATATACCCATTCCATGGTATCTCTTTGGAGTTAGGCCAAAAAGCCCTGCAGGAGAGATGATCCCACACCAAGAAAGACCCAAGCAATGCTTGGAGAGTGTCCAAAGAAGGGCCACAAAGACGATTAAGGGCTTGGAGGGGAAGTCATATGAGGAAAGGCTGAAATCACTTGGTCTGTTCAGCCTGGAGAAGAGGAGACTGAGGGGAGACCTCATTATGGTTTATAACTTCCTCACCAGAGAGGGAGGGGTGGGTGCTGACCTCTTCTCTCTGGTGATCAGCGACAGGACCCAGGGGAATGGCATGAAGCTATGCCGGGGTAAGTTCAGGTTAGATGTTAGGAAGAGGTTCTTTACCCAGTGTGGTGGAGCATTGGAGCAGGCAGGGAGGCAGTCATGGCACCAACTCCCATGGAGTTTAAGAAACACTTGGACAATGTTCTTAGACACATAGTGTGACTTTGGGGTTGTCCTGTGCCTAAATAGCAGTTGTACTCGATGATCCTTGTGGGTCCCTTCCAATTCAGGATATTCTGTGATTCTGTGAATGCAAAGAAAGAACAGAGGCAGGATGGGACTCCCAGTGTTTGGGTGGATCTTCTGGGAAATGAAAAAAATGAGCTGAGCTGCCTATAGGGTGGTCATGGAGTCAGGATTTTCATGGTCCTCCAGCCCTTCCTTGGCCTCTAAGACACCAGATATCTCAAAATACTTTTTGCTCTGGTTTCTTGCGAAATTATGTCAGGGCAAGATCCCACCTTTGCCATGTCCTCTCACTGCCATGAGCCACATGGTATGCAGCAAGATCAGGACTGGCCTGAGCTGATGAAATCCTTCTCCCATTGGAAGAGCCCATCTCAGCCTGGGATGGTCATTGCTTTGCCCCTGGACTGTTTGGACGCCTGAGTGAGTGAGGGCTCAGGATGCTGTGGACTGCCCCAAGCCCCTCTCCTCCATTGCGCTGACAGTGAGGGGTCCCTGGAAGGTCTCTTGAGGCCACAGAGCTGAGTTTACCAGGGTGGTGATCATACTACGCTCTTCCCACAGGCAGGAGAAACCTCCATTGGTTGGGCCCTGGGCTACATGCTGAACCTTACCAACATGATCCCGGCAGAGAAACCCTCTTCCTACAAAAGCATTCTGTATAACTACTGGGTCATCCTCATCCTCCTCTTTGTGGTCACCACCCTGACATCTCTGGTGACTGCTGCCTGCCTCCTCCGGCACAGCAAGTCCTTCACAATCTAACAGCAGGGACAGGGTGGGCCTTGTCTACAGCACTATCCTTCCTGCTGGAGTCTCCACAACACATGTGATGTAGCAAGTGCTTAGAGATGTCCTCCTCCAATACCTGACGCTGCCAGTTCCAGAAGGAAAGCTGTCCCTTTTTGCCTTCCCCTTGCTTTCAAGCTGTAGAAAGGGAGGGACAGAAGAGGACCACTGGCCCTGCAGGTGAATGGCTTAAGGGTTTGTTTCCCAGTGCTACTCAGGAATGGACCTTGGACCAGGCTCAGGATTTGGATGTTCAGAACTGGAGAGTGTTTCTGCTGCCAGACCTAGGCTGGACTGGGCCAATGAGTCCAGACAATAGCAGGATTTACTCTCATGAGCATGGGGTGGGTAGGAGGTATTACTTACACTAGTCTTTATAGCTGACCTCACTAGCCTGTCCCTGGAGCATCAGCCCTGCCTCTTGGAGAGCTCTGGACACCACCCAGAGTTCATGCAGTCTCTGGCTGATGCACAAACATCATTGAATTTCCTGAGGGCTACATCATGGCCTGACCTTCCACAAGCCTCACCACAGGGGCTTTGAGTAGGGGCTTAGCAACAACCAGATGTGGGGAGCAGGCAGCTTCCCAGGTCCTCCTTCAGCAACCAGATACGGTACCTTCCCTGTACCTTTGGTTCCCAAGCCAGACTTGCCTTTTCCACAGCCAGAGCCTCCTCTGTCCTCCCAGAAATGGCACAAAATGCTCCTGTGGCTCCCTGTTGAGTGGCCACAACAGCACAGAGGTGATGGGCTCGCTGTGGGAGTGAGGCTTTGTGTTGCTTTAGGATTTAAGCCCTCCATCACCCCACGCCAGGCAGCTGGGAGGATGCACCTTCATTTCCAACTGAGTAAGTACAGGGACATACAAACATGCAGAATGCTTGGTTTTGTTTGAGTTTTTTTATAATCAGAAATAAATCTTTAACCACTCCTATAGCTTTGTGGCTCTTCATCAACAACAGGTTGGCCAAGCTTGGCTGTCTCACAGGGGTAGAGACAGTTATGGGGTCTACTTGGACAGAGCTGCAGGTCTCAATCCCTTGTGGTCTGCTCAGTGCTGAGACACCATCATGGATTTGTATGCTCTACCAGCCTGGTGAATTCCCAGAAGACAGAACAAGATGGGCTTGAAACCTCACTCCAGGCTCAGGCCTGCCCAGAGGTGGAAGAGTTTCAACCAGTTGTCCAGTTGAGTTTCCCAAGTGCTAGAGGTCCAGTTAGTTCAAAGGCATGAGCAGACAGTGCTTGAGCTGACTCTGTCCCACACATTCACTATGGTGCTCATGACCACAGCTTCTGCACAAGTAAAACACATAGGGAGCCTCTCCTCCCAAGGCACCAGTGGGCTGGTACCCAAGCAGGGCAGAAGAGCAGCCCACAGGGTTAGCATTTTGTTCATGCAGTCACAGGCAGCTCAGAGCCACCATGGCATCCAGCTGCTAGACAGCTGTGCAGAGCAATCCTGCCCCACCAAACACATCTGGAAAGAGCCTCCTGCCCCACCACCCTCCTCCACATGCCCCAAGAGAAGCTGCTTTAGCCAGAGTTGTGGTTTCTCACTGCCCTCTTTGCTCTTGTAGGCAGCATGAGCTCTACTTCCCACTCCAGCCCAGCTCCCAGTATGCCATGCTTGGCTTAACTCGCCTGATCCCTGCAGCCACTTTGCTTTTAGCTGTCCTGGTGGCTGCTCCCCATCCCTCTGCACAGGCCAAGTGTGATGCCAGTTCAAGTGATGTTCTGAGCCCCCAAACTCAGTTTCTTCCTCAGTCCCCGTGTCTCCCCAGCACAGGGACTCCTTCCCATGCCAAGGCTTGGGGGCTGTCTCCTACTGTCACAGAGGAGTCATTTCTGGTCTCAAAAGCTGCTGCTCTGCTCTAAGAAATCCAGGGTGGGTTTCTCCTTCTAAGAAATTCAACTGCAGCTGAATCACAAACACCAAGAGCAGCTCGTTTGCCCCAGTCATGACTTGAAGTTTACCATTAGGAAAAAATAAAGCAAAAGAGGCTGCTTAATCTTCCTACATGCCACTCTGGGTGAACGGGATTTGAGACAGTATCATTCCCTCACCAACTGGTTATGGATCTGGATGGAGAGTCTGGGACTGGCTGGGTGACATGCCCTGACAGCAAGGCAGACACTACACAGAGTGTCTTGGGCAGGTGTGTACTGCCATTGTGGGGGCAGAGAGGACACCCCAGAGGCTGTGCGGCTGCAGGCTTAGCTCAGCTCCATTCAGACAGGCAAGAAGAGCCTTGCTGCTACAGAGGAAGGGACACAGTGACCGGCTTGTCTCCAGAAACAGAGAACATGTGGCAACATCTCTGCCACCTCACAGCTTAGCCTAGACCCATCTGTGCCTGCAGCCACTCCAGGGTTCTGTGCTATGAGACGGTGGGTGCCATGGCCTCAGAGGGATCAGAGCTCTCTGCTCCAACACTTACTGCAGGGGCTGCTTCAGGGTGACATTTACCACTCTCTTCCTGACCCACTGCCAGCCTTTGCTTCGTCCACAATGACCGCTTTCAGCTCTTGACTTTTATTGCACCCCCCAGGCAGGGCAGGTGGGAAGGAGTGAAGCAGGACACAGACACGGTGTGCTGTGCTCTACTGACTACTCCACAACATCCCCATACTTGTTCCTCCTCATAGGCGGTGCCACACTCCCTCTGTTCCCTGGGCTGGGCTGGTCTTCTGCAACAGAAAGAACAAGCTCCTTGGACCCCTGACTATCCTGGTGTGTTTGCCAGAGGCAGACAGAGAACCACAGAGCATTGGTGAAGTGTTTAAAATCTCTTCAGCTAGGTCCAGTTTTGGGAGCTGAAGGTACCCATGGCAGAAAGCATCAAGTGGCCAAGGGAACCACTCAGCAACATATATCTTGGTGCCCCTCCAGCTCTGCCGATTGCACAGAGCAACCGAGGTGTGGAGTTTACTACCACCCTCCATCCCCTACCCTCTTGTTTGTTTTCTGGCAAACAGGCACCTCATGTTTGTGTAGGCAGAGCAGCAGGCAGAAGCAAGTGCTCCCACACCATGCCACCAACCCTGCTCAGGCACCTGCAGGGCAGGTGATGGGCTCAGAGCACAGAGGGATACGGGAGTCAGGAGACCAGGCAGGGTGCTCCACCTGCCCTAGCACTCCTGCCAGCCCAGGCACCTGCTCCCATCCCTCAGCAGCAGGGTGCCAGTGTGGGACTTAAAAGGGATTTTGGCAATGACATAAACAGCCAACAGCTTAATAATGAGACAGGAACAATTGAGTGTTGCAATAAGGAAGAACCAGGCATGACAAGCCCAGGGAAGCAGGAGAGAGAGAGACGTGAACATACCTGCAGGCTGAGGCACCCTACCAGCCATGGCAAGCTCCTGTGGGGACTTGCCTGTCTCCAAGTAAATCCAAAAGTCAGAGCATTTCTGCGTCTCAATTCTTGTTACCACATAGCTAGCGAGGGACCCTGTGGCTGAAGAGACCAAGATGCTCCTGAGAGCACTAGCAACAAAGGCATTTACTAAGGGCTGCAGTGGGGAAAGCACCTGCCAGCTCATGAGCTGTGAAATGTCCCTGAACTCTTCAGAGCCGTGGGGAGCAGGGATGTGACAGAAGCCAGAGGAAAAAAATCCACCCACGTTAAGCCCTTCTGCCTACAGCTTGGCCGTGCTCCTGCTGCTGCCCTGCTCTGAGTAGGACCTTGCACGTTTGCCTGGCAGGGGCAGGGCAGGGCACTCACCTCCTGCCATCAGCAGGCTCCACTGCACGCGGTACGGCACCTTCTTGTTCACCAGCTGCTGCACGGCGAATGCGGCTCCGCTGCCTGCCGAAACATGGGACCAGGCGCCGTTATTGGCCACAGCCCCACCTGGGTCACCCTCATCCTGTAGCCCCCGAGGAGCGTCCGGGAGACAATGCGGGGGAGACAGGCCGGGCCGTACCTGCCAGGAAGGTGCCGATACCCTTCATGAAGGCGTGGGACTGGCAAGCTGCGTACTGCTGCAGTGCCTGCCAAGATACTGTCAGCGCGGGGCGCTGGCCCCGGACCCCTCAACCCCAGCCGCCCCCGGAGCCCGCTACCCGCTCGCCAGTTCCCTCAGCCGCAGCCGCCCCCGGTGAATGCTCTCCGGTCTTCTCAGTCCCAGCCCCCTCGGCTTCCGGTACCAAGGCCTCAGCCCCTTCGGCCCCGACCCCCAGCGCCCACTCTCTGGCCCCCGCAGCCCCAGCCAGGCGCACCGGGTGTTTGTCAGCCACGCTGTCCTCCACCCGCCGCAGGCCCAGATTGACCATGGCCGGGCTACCACTGACTCTAGTGCCGGAGATGGCGCTCAGGGCTCAGACGCCCCTTCCGGCGCTGCCACAATGGCTGAGTCGGCCGGGCGCTTCCATCTGCTGCAGGCTGGGGCGGGCCAGTTCCTCTGCTACTGCCGCCCTGGCGGCACTGTCTAGTGAGTGTGGGACCGGGTGGGGGACGAAAGGCCTCGGCACAGCCTGAGCCGCTGCCTCCCGTAGTGTGACCGACGGGCTGGAGGTCTGGGCCGGGAGCTGGGCGTCGGCGTGCCGTTCGGCTGCGTACGTACTAGGATGGGGTACGGTGGGGCCTAGCCCCGGGCCGGGGCGGTGGAGGGACCCGAGCCTGGCCCCGGCCCCGAGCAGGCCATTTCGGGATGTATCCTCTCGCCTCTGCAGCGGTGCCAGCCCGAGGAGCACGGCATAAAGTTGAGGTGGGTGCCGCAGCTGCGGAGGGCGGCCTCTCACCCGCGGGCCCTCCTCATTCCGGCCTGGCCCGCGCAGGGAGGCCTTGGGACAGGGAGCGGCCACGCTGAGCCTGGGGGAGGGGAAGGCCACACTGCAGCCGCGGGAGGGGTCTCGGTGCTCGGCGGTGGATCTCTTCAAGCTGCCCGTCAGCGAGGCGAGGAGCCAGCTCCAGACGCTGGTGTTCGGCATGGCAGGACGTGCGGAGAGCCTAGAGATACACGTGGAAGGTCCGTGGGTGGATCTGGAAGGGAGTAAAGGCAAAAAGGGAGGGGCAGAACTTGCCACCTTCGGGATATCATTGCCCTAACCCAAAAGTGATGCAGCTCAGCCAGTCAGGGGAGAAGGCTGTACCTCCTTAGCCTTATCCAGGGTGGAGTGGCCCAGGAGGGCTGGGCAGCAGAGGTGCTGCCATTTTCCTGTTTGGCCTGGTCAGTTCCCAGAGCTAGCCGAGGTCTGCACCTGGCCACCTCTGGCAGAAGAGATCGTATGTGGGACTGGAGGATGCAGTGTTGTTTCTCTGTGCAGAAACACAGCCTTGTCCTCATGGCCAGCACCACACCATTATCACAGTGTGTGGGAATTGCCTTACAGAGATCTGTATTTTAGGGTTCTGGGAAGATCTTGGGACAATGAAAGCCTGGGTGGGGGTTGCTGGGAGAACATGACTTACTTTGGCTGTGGCAGGAAGGGAGCTTGCTGGAAGAGGTTTAGTGTGCTGTATGCCATACTGGGGTGCATTGTCACAAGTTCTGACTCTGATTCCTGTCTCAGCAGTGATGGAGACACTGGCATCTTCCTGCAGCCCTAAGAAGAACACTGTCCAGAGCCAGCAGCATTTTTTGCCAGGTAGGCAATTGCCAGGGGTTCTGCGGCATTTTTTTTTTGCCTTCTCTTCCCCAGAAGTCTGCTGCTCCTGTGCCTCCAGGACACTGATGAGTCCCCTTGGCTGTGGCTGCCGTCAGCTGCCCTGCTGTTCTGGTGCCATTCCTAGCACGGAAGGGGCCAGGGCTCAGCAGGGTGGCTCTCAGGGTAGCTTGGATGCACTGTGCTCAGGGCAGATGCCAGTCGTCACCAGGCAGGTAGCTCGCTAGCCTCCAGGAGGTCAGGCTTTGCTGCTCTTCCAGACTGGAAGCCATAGCAGGTCTGTGGCTCCCTGCTCCTCTAGGAGAGGAGACCAGGCTTGCCCCTTCCTCACGCACCACGGGTGCTGCACTTGTCAGGCTGGGCTGCTGGAGGCTCACCATGGGCATGGAGGGGCTTATAGAGCTGCCAAAGCAACTAGCTGACCTTTCGCAATCCCTATCCTGTCTGTCACTGACTGAGGCAGACCCCAGCCCCTGGAAGAACAGGGGTGTTGGCTCGTCTTTGCCAGCTAAGAGGAAGATCCGAGGAGAGTCTCTCATTAACCCTGCCTTCAAAAGGTAAGTGCTGCTTCCAGGCCCAGGGCTGGGCTGCATGGGTATCCAATGGACTCTGCTCTGTAGCTGCATGGGAGCAGATGAGGGGTTCTGGGCTGTGGTGCTCCCTCCATCTCTTTCTAGTAAGAAGCCACCATCTGGAGTGGATTTCGAGGACTGTTGAGCTGTGCTGTCCTGTCCCCAGATGACAGCCCCACTGGAGCCTCATCGACAATGTGTGTGCCTAGTGGAGGAGGTTTCACTGCATCCTGGGCCTGCTGACTCCCTTGCATCCAGGGAGGCAAACAGGGCAAGCAGGACCCAGAGGGCTGCAGCCAGCACCTGCAGGCCTGAGTGGGTGGCAGATCCTCAGCTGGTGCAGTGGCAGGGCTTTGGTGGGGACCAACAGGGCAGGGATAACAGAAGTGGCTTTTTTTCCCTGCAGTTCTTCTTGCTAGCAGGGGCCACATCTCTAGCTCACTTGCCATGAATTGGTGGGGTGTTCAAAGAACTTTTGTATTGCCATGTAACAAAAACAATGCCTGCTCTTAACTTATTGCCAGTAAAGATGATTTTAGCCAGCCAGTCTCTGGGAACTGGAACAGTGTGGGTGTGTTGGTCCGTTCTGCTTTTCCCTTGCTTGGGAACCTTATGGCAAATTTCAGCTAAACCTGGAGGGTCAGGAGCTCACAGGAGTTCATTTTCTCACCAGGTTTGTGCCAGTGGGCAGATGGGTGAGCCTCCTCAGCCCCCTGGACAGCAGAGAGAATGGGCCTAGCCATTGCTAGGCTCTGGGAGACAACTGGGATGGCAGTGTGAAGTCATGCAAGGGAGGAGAGGTGCTGAGGCTGGCCACTCCAGGCTCACACTTGTCTCACTTGCAAAGCCTTTACTGATTTTCAGGAGCTCTGACACACGTGATGTGCCCCACTTCACCCCCGTCTCTCTTCCAGATCTGCTCCTGAGAGCTTCCTGTTGGTGAGTTCGGGGGGGATGGTGTCCTCCACTCCCCTCACCCAGGATGATGGGGGCCGGGTTCAGTCCACCCACCACCTGTGCCACCCCCAGAGTCCATTCTTAGGGCTCTGACATGGCTGTGCTGGTTCCTCTGTGAGAAGTTCCCACCTTGAGGTGCAGCTCCTCGAGGGTATCCTGCAGTGCGTGCTGCCCTGGCACAGCCCTACCTTGGGTTTCTCACCTGGGTAGGCTGGCACAGTGTGCCTCTCAGGGAGGCTGCAGGGATGTGTGCTGCAGTACTCTGCCCTTTCTGCATCCTGCAACCCTCTGCTCTGGGAAGCTTTTCCTCCCCAGCCCTTGCCCTCAGCAATCCCCAGCTTTGGTACTGATGGTGCTTGTGGCTGTGGCTCCCTTGCACCCATCCTGGTGCTTGAGGGACCACAGGGCGGGTCAAGGGGGTTCTGACAGGCAGGGAGGGTGGCACAAGTGGTGAGAATGCGTTTGCAGGCTTGATGTGACACAGGCTGGCATCTTGGGTAGGGGTGCCAGCTGCAGGAATTTGGGTGCCAGAGGCATAGCTCATGCTTACTGCCCTCCCAGGTACATGCAGGCAGGGCCGTGGTGGTTGTGGCAGCACTGGGGCAGGTGCTGGGTCACTGCCCAGCCCTGGCCCTGCGCCCACCTGGGCATGTGCCCAGCTCACTGCGGCAACCGGACCACAGAGCGATAGGCTTGGATGATCTCCTCACTGCTGGGGCAGGTATATTTGAACTCCTTGGTTTCGTTGGCCCTGTTGAGGTACCGCCACACACCCCACAGGTCCTTGGGGATCCCAAAGCAGCGGTAATGCTGGCACACAACCTGCGGGCAGAAATAGGGTGAGCCCTTGTCCTGCCCTTTGTACCTGTGTTGTGCCAAGGATGGCTCCGCAGCTGGTTTGTGGTATACACGGGCAAGAACCAGCCAGGAAGCGTGGCAGTGGGCCAGGGGACATCATGGAAGGGTATGAAATCTGTGGAAAGGCACTGTGCTGGGGAGGGAGGTACCAGAGGGTCACTGAGGAGATACAGGGGTTGGCAAAGGAGCAAGGGGTTGCTGTAGGTGCCCAGGGGGAGGCGAGAGCATGGGGCCAGTGGTATCAGGAAGCCAGGGAAAGGAGAAGGGAATGGCACTGGAATGGCCACACTCGCCTGAACGATGTTGAGCTTGGGCAGCAAGTTGCAGTCAGCTAATGTGAGCTGGTCCCCATCGAGGAAGCAGCGTCGGGAGGCCCGGAGCTGAGGGTCCTGGGCCAGCTCATGCTCCAGGGGGGCACTCAGGTACTCGTCCAGCTTCAGCAAGGCCCGCAGCAGGCTCCGCTGCAGTGCTGCAGAGAGGGCACCAGTACTGCTGGGTCAGGGTGGGGCCTCACAGCTCCGCCCTGGCATCCTGCCAGCCCAGGCGGTGCCTGCATGCTCTCTTCCTACCTTGCCCAGGCTGTCACCTGCCCCTGCCTTCCTAAGAGAGCCCTACAGCCACATTGAACTGTTTGAGCAGGTGCAGTGCCTGGAGAGACCCAGCTGTGGCCTGAGGCAGGTGAGGGCTGGAAAGGCTCAGGGTAACCTGATTTGGCTTCAGGGAGGTGGCACCTGAGAGGTTGCATGGGGTGTCCCCCCACCCAATTCCTCACCCTCATCCTGGGCAGGCACTGGATTCTTAATGAAGGTGGAGAACTTGTGGAAGATGTCGTTCCCAGCCAGGTTCAACTGCCTGTACTGCGGGACCAGGCTGGGGAACCTGCAGGGATATGAGCACAGCACAGGAAACAGGCTTGTATGGTGCCTGCCTGTCCCTACCGCCTCAGCCTCTCCTGCCCTTCTTTGGGCCCTTGCCCCCTCTCAGGGCAGTGCCAGCCACTGACATAGGGGGGGCCAGCTTGTCCTCCAGGAAGTCCTCGATGGTGACAGTGTCAGTCTCGGGTTCGCCATTGTAGAGCAAAACTGGCAGCTGGGCACCTGGTGTGAAGTCCTTCAGCACGTCCAGTGCCCTGCAGGAGATGGAGATGGTGGTCACTTGTGCCTGGAAGTGCCCAGGACTCTGCAGGAACCGCATGGGTGTATCTGTGTGTGTGTGTGTTTGAACAGGACACGTGTGCTGTCCCCCTGGCTGCTCCTGCTTCAGTGTGTGCCCATGGCAGCTCTGCCCTGGAAAATTCCCGCCAACCTCCCTCAAACAGCAGTGGCAGCTGGTGAGGTTACAACGGTCTCCAGACATCCCACTGTTCCCACCCTTCCAACAGTGTTGGGAACCTACCACTTCCCCTTCAGTGTACCAGGGCAAGGCTGTCTTACCCTGGCCGTGGCCCCGGCCCCAGGGCTGACAGCCTCTTGGGAAGGGAGCACCACTCACCTCTTCATGTCCACAGTGGTAAGGGTGAAGGGAACCCCTTTGAGCAGCAGGACCATGAAGAGCTGCTGGCAGAAGGGGCAGTGACCCACGCTCTCCCCATCCTCACTTGCCTGTGGGCACAGAGGAAGACCTCAGCTGCCCCTTCACCCTGGCACGGTCCCAGCAAGGGCAGCAGTAGTTGGACAGCCCCGCAGGGTGCAGAGTGAGGGTAGCAGGGTGTATGCCACCTGCCTGGCCAAGGCCAGGCTGGCTGCAGGCCAATGAGCAGTGCTCATTGGTAACCCATGGCACCTGCTGTGCCAGCCAGGGTGCCAGGCCCCAACCCCTGCCTTCTCCTGGGACCTCTGTGCAGAGCAGCCTGCGTGGCACAGCGGGTGCTGGTCCTGGCAACCATGGCAGACCAGGGGAGACCCCAAGCCACCCCAGCCCTGCAGTGCCAAGGGTGCTGGGACTTGGGAGCAGCAATGGTGGTGGCACTGGGGACAGCTGTGGCAGGGGACAGCCCAGCATGGCAAGAGCTGTGCCAGAGGAGGTGTGATGGCAATGGTGGTGACCCTGTCACCCTCATGCACAGGCCTAGGCAGCTGGACAAGCTGCTATGGCTGGGCAGGGCCTGGCAGGTACAGGCAGATAGATATTGCAGTGCCCAGGTAACTGGGCAGGGAGCCTTGGTTTAGGGGCACGCCATCCCACACCCCATACTAAGCACCCACAGCCCCCATGCTATGGGGTGGGCAGCAGCATGCTCTGACCTGGAGACAAGCCCCATGTGCCCACTGCTTGCCCAGGGCTCCACAGCTGAGCACTGTGGTGGGCAGGGGTGACTGGGGCACCCCAGCCCAGTAATGCCAGAAGTCGCAGCCAGAGGTGCCCATTGGCCTGGGGCACCACTGGATCCCATGTCCCCCTCACCTTGACAAAGAGCTGGATTTGAGGTTTCTCCTCCATGCTGGGTGGTGGCTGCCGGCAGTGGTGGTTCTGGTGTAAAGTGCCTGTGCTGGAGCCACAGCACCTCCCAGCCCACATTCCTCCATCAGGTGCACCCGCTCGCACCCACGCCTGGCCCCACAAACAGCCAGGGACGCCCTGCCATGGGGCCCTACTGTGGGGCCCTGGCCACTACCGCTGCTGGTGGCCCCAGTCTGGCATGGGTGACTCACAGCATCACCAGCTGCCACAGCTCTTGAGTGGGCACCCTCTGTCCCAGCCAGCCCCACCACCCACTCTGGGAAATGCCAAGTGCTGGGTACAGCCCTGTGTTTTGCCTGGCTCCCTTTGCCTATAGCAGCCTCATGCACCTCCACCCCAGGGTACGGTGAACCCTCTTGCCCAGACTGGTCCCTCCCCACTTCCCCAGCCCTGGCACTGCTGCCCACCACATGCAGCCTCACTGGCTCCAGTTACTATTTTTTTATTTAAAATGATCATTATTTTCACATTTCATCTTTTTTTGTTTCTTTTGCTAGCGATGTACAGGCTCCTTCAAGGCATCCCCACCCCTGGGGTGTGCCGTGCCTGGGGCCATGCGTGGCTGGTGGCCAAGGAGCTGTAAAGGGAGATGAGGTGGGAAGCAAGACCAAACTCAAGAAAGTGAATTGTGTTAAGGCAGTGGTCACCCCTGCCGTGGGGCAATGCCCTCCTGTTCCCATGCCACTGCCACCCTCAGGCTGCCCCCAGGAGGGTTTGTACCTGAGCAGCCACAAGCCCAGAGCATGGAGGCCACCACAGCCACCCAGGCTGAGCCCAGAGCAAGGAGGACACTATGGCCACCCAGGCTGTATGGGCATGCCATGCTGGGGACACAAAAGTATCTTCGCTAACAATCGAAAGCCATGGGGCATGGGGACAGTGGTATGGCAGTGGGTGCAAAGGGGAGGGCTTGGGGGACTCTGTGCCTGGGGTGCTGGTGCCCTCCCAAGGCCCTGAGCAACAGGGCAGTGGGATGGGCATGGGGTGAGGATGAAGCCCTGGCAAGAACAAAGAGGAGAGCACTATGCCCACCCTGGGGTGCCACCACCAAGGTCACAGCTGGGGCCCCAAAGATGACGCTGTCCTGTCTCTCCCTGCTAGCAACGGACCAAGCCTGATCTGGCTTGTCCCCAGTGCCCACCCAGGAAGGCACAGCATGCCCAGGCAGGGAGCAGGGGGCACCATGGGTCAGAGGAGGTTGCCCATCTGTGCTATCCACCTCATCCCAGCCCAGCCAGATTCCAGTATGCCATTAAAAAAAATATGGTCTGAAAAATCTGAAAATAGAGCTTATCTCCCCGCCCCCCAGTTTTTCCCCCTATTGAAAATACTGTATATTGTATCACAATCTAGGTGGCATACAGGATGGCAAGCTGAGGGGCATGAGGACAGTGGAGGGTCAGCTGCCACCTGGGCCTACCCCTGCTCCTGTGCCCCTGACTGGGGCTAGGACTGGCCCTAGTGCACCTCCCCACAGGGTGGGCTGCCCCATGGCAGCAAGCTGGGGTGCCCAGTACTGCTTGCTGGTGGGCAGGAGCCAGCCCAGGGCCTCCAGCCTAGCCTGTGCCATGGAGGCAGGCAGGGTAGTGGGACACACAAAGGTAGCCCAGCCCTGGGTGCTCCCTGGGAAGGAGGCGACTGTGCATGACCAGCATGGGGTGCTGTGAAAGCCTGGGGCATCCAGGGCATCACAGGCCCTGCCACCACCTCATCTCTGGGCATGGCTGTGGGTTGCTGCAGAGCCACAGGCTCAGGCACAGCCCCGTAGCCAGCAGGACTCTGCAGAAACGAGGTGCACTGCTGGCTAACGGGGTGCCCACTGCCAGCCCCAGTGACAATACCAGCCCCAGGTGATGTTGCTGGCCCCAGTAACACAGCTGGCCCCACCAGCCCAGGCAGTACTGCCAGGCTGTGCCAGTGCTCAGCCAGGCTGTCTTGTCCTCATATCTCAAGGCCACCCCACTGCCATTCTGGGGTGCCACAACCACTCTCAGAGCACAACTCCTGTACAGGGCCAGATGTTGAACAATGAGTGCCAGGACAAGGAGGGAGACACAGTGAAAAAGTGGCACAGCCGTGGTAGGGGCAATGGGAGGTGAAGGCAGGCAGGAGGCAGGTTGAGGAGCTCTGGGAGGAGGGACGTGATTGGGGGCAGAGGGGAAAACCAGCTGGTGCCAGCATGTGAAATACCCTGTGACATACCCCTCTGCCCCACCGTGTGCCCCTCCGCAGGGGCACCAATGCCTGGCCCCAGGCACGGTGCTGAGTGCCCAGTGCATGTGTGGCAAGGCTGGCAGCAGTGCAGGTGGGTGGAATGCGCTAGTGGGACTGAGGTTCCCATCTTGGGCAGGCTGGAGGTCACTGGTGACATCCTGTCAGTGACAGAAATCAATTGTGGGAGAAGCACCACAGCTCCTGCCCCTGGTGCCAGACCCTGAGCCCCGCACTGTGCCAAGCCGAGAGTGATGGATACAAGGCAAAAGCAGCTGTCCTCCATCAGCCCTGCCAGGACCAGGCCTGCAGTGGTGCTAGTGCCAGAGGCTGGGGGTGCCCTCACAGCCAAGGGTCCCTGGAGTAGGTCCAGCATGGGTGTCCAACTGAAGGCACTGCTCACAGGCCTCATTCCTCTCACAAAGCCTGCGGCATCAAGCTATGTCCTTCTCTTCGCAGTCTCCATCTATCGCATGTGCTGGCTGGGGGACCCAGCCAAGGATGGTGGCCCACAGCACCATGCAGTGACAGTACCCCAGAGCTGAAGGGGACAAACGCCATCTGGCGGGCAGTGGCTCACAAGGTCCATCGAGGCTGGTGCCGTACTCGTCATGTCCTCCCTGGCACATGCCTATGGCCACGGCAGCTCCGCTCAACTGCGCAAAGGGAGGGGAGAGGCGAAAAAGGGTTTTGTGGCTTCAGAGCTGGGGGACGTGTTTGTCCTGGGATCTCAGCACAGCGTGTCTGTGTTGAATGAGAGCTGAGCCTGTGGGCACAGAGATGGGCAGGATTCAGGGGCTGGGCTGGGCAGGGGCTGCCCACTCTGCCTAGCACATCCAGTGCTATTAGGGACCAGATCCAACCTGGGACCCGGGGAGAAGACACCTCTCCTCCCAGAAGCCTCTCTGGTCCATCCCTGGCCTCACTGTGTCCCCTTCCCCAGTGCCTCAGCACACAGCCATGGTGGCCCATGGCAGGGACCAGGGACATCGAGATCTCAGGACAATTTCTTACTCTCTCCTCCTCAAAGCTGATGAGGCCTTCGTCATCCGTCTCCAGGTCCTCCTGCTCCTCCACCACAAGAGCCCGCAGCTCCGTGGGGGCAGCCCGTGGGCGCAGCAGGCTTAGCACGCGCTCCAGGGGTGACTGCAGGGGGCAGCTGGGGCTTGTCTCCTCCTGCTGTTCCAGGTTGTCACTTTGCTTCTTAGCAAAATTCACAAACACCTAGGGGGGTAAGGGGCAGGAGGTTGTGAGGGACCCCCACGAGCATCTCCACCCCCTGGCCACCCCTCATCTGCTATTTCTGTCTCTGAAAACGTCTCAGTGCATCCCAGTGGGCTATGGCCACCACCAAGTCCCTTGCCTAGCTCCATCTCCTGTCCCAAAGGAGTATCTGCCAGTCACTTTAGCACAGCCACTCCCCTCCAGGCATAACCACCCTCCAGCCACCCACACCCAGTCTCACGTTGTCCAGTGTGGTCTGGCTAACAGAGTAGTCTTCGATGCCTAGCACGTCCACCACCTGCTCCATCTTGCTGAAGATCTGTGCTAGTGAGATCTGGTCTGATTTCAGCTGGTACTGGGTCTTGGTGTGGTGCCGCTCCTGTAGGGGACACAGACATGACACCCAAGCTCTCACTCTCAGACCCCCTAGAGTCACCCCATGAGGGGTTCCCCAGAGGTGTCCCTTGTGGGATGAAGGCTGTTTGCATCCCGAAGTGGGGGCTGGCAGGAGATGCCACCACCACTCCCATATGGAGCTCACCTTGAGGACAGCCTCAGGGAAATTGCGGTTGAAGAACCTCACCACCTCCTTGACATTGAGGCTGGACTTAGTGCGCACTGTGATCATGTAGCCATCACCAAACCTGCATGGGGACAAGTGACCCTGTTAGGACCTGCACCCCATCCCTGCACTTCTGTGGGAAAGGACTGACCCCATGGAAGCGGACAATGGTCTGTAGCAGCAACTGCACCCACCAAGACAATGCCAGGATGATTAAGCCTGTCCCCTGCCCATCCTCAAAAGCAGCTCTCACACGAAGGGCTGACATCTCACTGTGGGTGCCATGTTGTTACTCTGTGCTGGGGCCCAGTCCCCACCCACCTCACTGTGCTGGACTCCCACCAGGCTCTTACCTGTTCTTCAGGTGCTGGATGCTTCCAAGACACTTGAGCCGCCCATTCACCATGATGGCCAGGCGGGTGCAGAGCGCCTCACACTCCTCCATGCTGGGGAGACAGGGCAGGCTTCAGCAGGGTGGCATGGGAGAAGAGTGCCAGGGACTGCAACAGGGGCAGGCAGGGAGCTGAGCTACCCAGGCCATCACATGAGTACAACAGACCCACCACCAGGGATGGGAGAAGATAGCAGAGGGTGTCCTGGGTTCCCTCTTGCTCTCCAAGCCCTTGCAAAACACCATCTCCCAGAGTTCAAAGAGCCCCCTCCCACCCACACAGCACCTCACATGCATTACAGGTGCAGCCAGCAGCACCCCAGACCTGTGGGATGTGAGCACCACAGAGCGACCCGTTTTGATGACATCCAGGATGAGGTTCCAGAGGAAACGACGTGCCTTGGGGTCCATCCCGGTGGTGGGCTCATCCTGTAGGACTGACAGCACCCTCAGACACACCAGCCCCACAAGGGACCCTGCCACCCCCTTCCTGTCTTGAGTCCAGCTCAGGACACCATCCCACTCCCCAGGATGCTCATGGTGGAGCCAGAGGCAGGCGGCTCCCACCCATGGTCATTTGTCCACCCCAGCCCAGCAGAGCCCCAGGGACACAGGTGGGTGGGAGGAGGACCCCATGAGCAGGGTGCTGGAACCCAAGACACACCAGGAAGATGAAGGCTGGGTATCCAACCAGTGCAATGGCTGTGGACAGCTTCCTCTTGTTGCCTCCACTATAGGTGCTGGCAGGCTTGTCAGCGTACTTGGTCAGCTCCAGCTTCTTCAGGGCCCATTTGACCACCTGCAAGATGTGGGGGCTGCCATCACTCTGCCAAGGCCACAGGGCTGGCAAAGGGCAATGGGCAAGCAGTTGGGCTCCACAGCATGGGCTAACTGCCAAGGGGATCACAAGCGGTCACAACGGCCCCTATGCCCAACCCCAGGACTTTGTGTGGGCATACCACTGAGGCAGTATTGTCACTGGTTCCCCTGAGATGTCATTCCCATGGCACAGCACCAGCCCATGGTTGCTGGCAATCGCTTGTTTAGAGCCCTACCCGCTCCTCATCCTTCCAAGGGATGCCGCGCAGGCGGGTGTAGAGCTCCAGGTGTTCCTGGGCCGTCAGCTCGTCAAAGAGTGCATCAAACTGGGGACAGTAGCCCAAGCTCTGCTGGACCTGCAAGAGCTCCTTCAGGATGCTGCAGGAGACAACAGAGGGGCCAAGGGGAGAAGGAATTGCTTTTCAGGAGCACCCCATTGCTTACTCCCCTTTCATGCGCTTTCATACTGCAGCCTTTCTTCCACCAGGTAATGCACAACAGGCAGCCTTGGCTGAGAGCTGGTGTCACTTGCCAACCCCAGATGATGGTTAGCCCAGCAGGACATACGGCTGCAGAGTCACAGAATCCCAAAATCACAGCATGGTAGGGATGGGACGGGACCTCTGGGGATCATGTAGCCTAACCCCCCTGCTAAAGCAGAGTCACCCACAGCAGGTTGCCCAGGATCATGTCCAGGTGGGTTTGGAATCTCTCCAAAGAAGGAGACTCCACAATCTCTCCAGGCAGCCTACGCCAGTGCTCTGTCACCCTCAAAGGAAAGAAGTTTTTCTTTGTGTTCAGGTGCAACTTCCTGTGTTCCAGTTTGTGCCCCTTGCCCCTTGTCCCACAGAGCCAAATAAGCAAACTCACACCGCTTCAGCCTGGGAGACCCCCAAGCAGACTCCACCCCATCCCCAAGACAGCAGGCAGCCCCCACCTCCCACCTAGCCTATACCCTCCAACCTGTGCCCATTAACGAAGGCTTCTCCACCCGTGGTGCTCTCATCCCCTGTCAGCATCTTGAAGGTGGTCGTTTTTCCTGCACCGTTGACTCCCAGCAGCCCGAAGCACTCCCCAGGCCGCACACCCACACACAGCCGATCCACAGCCAAAATGCGCCCAATCTTGCGGGACTTGTACACCTGGTGGAGCAGGGTATGGAGGCTCAGCCTGCCAGGAGGCACTGGGACCCCTGGCTCTGACCCACATCCCTTGGATGGGATGGTTCTGAGGTGTCTCCTTGCAGCCCCAGCCCATCCCCTACCGCCACCACCTTGCAGCTGCACCTTGGTGAGGTTTTCAATCTTCAGCATGTCGTTGTTGGCATCGCCTCGCAGGACACGGTGCCGCTCGTTGGCCACATCAATGTCATCCTCGATGGGTTTGGTGGAGACTGGCAGCCGCCTGTGGGAGCACATGTGGACAGGGTGGGGATGCACGCATGCAGCCACCAGCTCCCATCCCATCCGGGACAGGCAGCTCCCCAGCTCACACCCACTGCATGGACAACCTCAAGCTAAGGGGTCTTGAGGCCAACTCCCCCTGGCCTGACCCCCACTACCCGGCCACACTCACTGGGGCTTCCGGAAGAAGTTGTATTGGCACATGATGGTGATGAAGAAGCCAACAAAGCCTTCAATTGTCATGGCCACAAGCCCCCGTGTCACAATGTCCCATTCAAAGGGCGATTTCATTTTATCAAATTGCCCTAAGGGGAAGGAAGAGGAAAGAGCAGCTGAGGACACACTGGAGACAACCTAGTCATAGGTCTTGAGCTACCCTGTGCCAACGACACTGTCCTGCTCCCATGTCCCCTCCTCTGCAACAGCTGCCTGGGCTAGTCAGTGCTGCTGGCACCAGTGCTGGTTACACGATGTCCCATCATAGCTCCACCATGGCCTCACCACAGCTCTGCCATGACCCCACCACAGGCAATGTGCAAGAGCAGCAGAAATGCACAACTCTGCCAGGGATCACACCTCGTCTCCCCATGGAGCTGCTGTTCGGAACCGTTTCTGGCACCATGCCACAACCAAACCTCAACTGTGTCTCTTCCTGCACCCCAGTCTAGTACATGTTCCCTGTCTTTTTCCTCCGGGTTACTCTGCGCCTCAGGAAGCCCCACGGTGCAGGCAGAGGGGATGTGCCAGCACCATGGTCCCTCCCTGAGCACCATATACCCTGGAGGAGCAAGCGGGGGAGGGAACAAGAGGCCGTACCAATCTTGGCATAGTATTCGTTGATGTACTCATTGTAGGCCATCTCCATCAAGCCATGGCCCAGGTTGTAGTTAGGGAATACAAGGAAGCAGCTCTTCAGGTAGCTGTTCACCACCTTCAGATCCTGTGGGGATGGGCAGAGAGGACATAACCATCAGAAACACCCCTGAGGACTGTGAACACCTGGTAGCATCAGGATCCTCACCAAGATAAGGCCAGTCAGGTCTCATAGCCAACCCTGGTGGAAGCAGGAGTTTGGAGCAGAGACCTTCTGAGGTCCCTCCTAGCCTGAGCTGTGCCATGACACAATGGCAGCTTCTCCCTTCCTGGTGGACCCAGGCAGAGCTATGATTCCCATACCTTGTCATGCTCAAAGAGCTGCAGCAGGAATGTGGCAACAGTGGCCGTGATGCCAATGAAGAGGTTGATGACGATGAGGAAGACATAGGCAGAGCTCGGCACCTCGAACCAGAAAGAGGCAGGGTACATGATGGGGGTGATGGACCAGCTGGGAAGGCAAGCAGTAGGAGCACACATCAGTATGCGAAATGTTGAGCCTTTGGACGACCAATCTCCCAGCCCTGTCCTTATCATGCTCTCCCACCCCTGCCTTCACAGTGCACCAGCTAAGGCAGCTGCAGAACATTGGCAATATGGGCTGCCCAAGGCCAGATCCTGCACATTTAGCCACAGTGCAGATGGGGTACCTACCAGCACATCCTGACAACCTTTCTGAGCAACATACCCATAGAGCAGGAAGAGGGAGAGGACAGCAGGGAAGTTGGTGGGAGAGGTGTATGCTGGGAGGTCAAACACAAACAGGATGATGATGCAGCATGTGGCCGGCACCAGGTAGTTCAGCTGGAGAAGACAGAAACTTCTGTGACTGCCTACCCACCCACCTTGCTCTGGGGGTCAGCTGGTGGGGCCATGTGCCACCATGGTGCTCACCATGTCCCACACGTAGTTGGCCAACCAGTAGATGACAGGGTCACAGCCGCTCACGAACTGCAGGTGTTTGGCCTTGGTGGCCTTTTCAGCCACCAGGAACACTACAAAGCTGGCTGGCACAAAGGACATGGCCACAATGATGAAGATGGCAATCACCACATCTGTGCCTTGCAGGCTGCATGCGGAACAAAGGGGAGAGCAGAGCCCCCATCACACACAGCTGCCTGGGGAAGGGCCACTCACCCTGGCATTGGACAGTTGTCGTGCACAGGGCAGGGCATGGCATAGGGATCTCCACATCAGCACCACCCAGCCCCTCCTAATGCAGCCTCAGCATTCCCCTGCAAACTGTGAAGGCGACCTCCCTCCCTTCCATGGGACAGCCACCCTCCCCCAAACCTGCTCCCCAGACCTACAGGTAATCCAGGGACAGGCTGGCACTCGTCTTGTTCATGGGATGGTTGGTGACTGTGATGCCTGCAGGAAAGCCCACGAAGAAACACAGGAGCGTGAAAGTTGGCTCAGGACAGAAAATCTTGCACCTAGCCTGCCTGGTGCTGGCTCTGAGCAGGAGGACAGGTTTCCTCCCTGATGCTCAGCAGGAGCTAAGCTGCCTAAAGCAACCAAACGCTTGGAGGCCAAGGTTTCCCTCACCAGCTCCAGAGAGCATTCTCAGACACACTACAAGCCCAGGTGCTAACAGGCAACACCTTGAGAGGTTCTGCCCCAGTCCAGACCCTGCTTAGCCCACATTTCATAGCCAAGGTCTGTGACCACATTGCCTCACACAGTCACTAGCCTGCTTGGTCCAAGAGGGGACACTGCACTTTAGAGCCTGGTTGGACCATGCCCTAAAGCTGTTCCTCCATGTGCAGCTGTTTCTGACATGCTTCTGCTCTTAAACACCTTCAGGTCCTCACCATAGGCAGCAGGGTTGCCTTTGCTCTTGGGTAAGTTGGCTCGCAAGATGGCGTTGTTGAGAGCGTTGAGGTAGGTGGGCATGCTGTGATAGCCCTTGTTGTTGTAGAAGACCTAGAGGAGCAGAGAAGAGTTGTGAGAGGTGGCAAGAGAACTGTGCCCATGGAAAATGTACTTGAAGGGATAGATGAGATGGAGTAGAACAGGGTGGGATGAGGTAAGGTGGGAACAGCATTGGATTGCTACAGAGGATTGCCAGGCTCCTGCCTGCCTTGCCTGTCTCAGACAACGTAGGGGTGAGAGGCTGAGCCAAATGGTCCCAGCAAGGCAAGGAGGGAACACCCTGCCCCAAGGCCAGAGCCTGGCCTGCTATGAGGGCTTTTGTGTCCTGCTGACTGAGAGGAACCATGAGATGGATGTGGAGACAGTTCAGAGAAAGGGCATGATGTATAGCTGGAGAAGGCAATGTGCTCATGGGTTGTGGAAATAGCAGGCAGCACTGCTGATCATGCTGGGCCAGACCTGCAGGGATGGGATCTGCAAAGTGCTCCATGGGACAAGAGCCCAACCGGAGTCCTTGGTGGAGAGCACTGCTACAGAGCAGTGGGTGACAGGTCCATGCCACACAGGCAGCGCTGTCAGCCCCCTTCTCCTGCCCACCTGTGCCAGGGCTGACAGTGCCCACCCATCTCCCAACTGCCACAGGGTGCAGCGCAATCCCACCTGGGCTGTTCTCCGGACAGCGATCTTGCGCACCATGGCAGGAGCCCTGGCCCCGAAGGAGGCTGGGATGGATTTCTGGATATTGCCAAAGGTGAGCGCCCCATACCTGTGGGACAAGGCACCGCCGAGCAGCTGTGACTGCTGTCTCCCACCTCTGGGAGCAGGGCCATGCTCAAGCATGCTCCTGGCTCCCATCAGCACCCTGAGCAGGTGTCCCCAAGTCCCCAGTCTTGCTCCATGGCACAGGGCAGATCCTCTCAGGCTTCCTTCTTACCTGTGCAGCCGGAAGCGGTCTGAAGTGTAGAGCAGATATTCAGAGACATTGCGTCCTGTGATGTCTGCCAGTATGTCTCCCGTCACCACCTTCATCTGCGGGGGGTGGCCTCCCACACCACTGGGGCAGGAGAAGCCAGTCCCCTGCATGGAGCACGTGCACTTGATGGGCTCATGGATGATGCGGGGCAGGGCAGGGGCTGAGGTCACGGTCTCTGAGGAGAAGAGAGGGCAGCTCACAGCCAGGCTCCTGCCTGCTTCACCTGCCTGGGACAATGCAGGGGTGAGAGGCTGAGCCAAAGTGTCCCCAGCAGGGCAAGGAGGGAACACGGTGCCCCAAGGCCAGAGCCTGGCCTGCTTTTGTGTCCTGCCGACTGAGAGGAACCACGACATGGAGGTGGAGACAGTTCAGAGAAAGGGCATGATGTATGGCTGGAGAAGGCAATGGCTGGGGACCACAGTCCAGTGAGGATGACACAAGGCTGGCCACAGGGCTCTCAATGGTGGCACCATCCCAGGCAGCAACACCAGCACTGCTGGGGCTGAACAGGGAGCAGCGCTACAGGGCCAACACCAGCCCTGAGCCAGAAGTTCAGCCCAGCAGTGCGATACTCTGCTGTGGCCAGGCTGGACCAGTAGGCACTTCCAGGGGTCCCTGGAGCTGCTTCTGCAGTGGAGATATATCATCTCCCTGCCGAGGATGAATCCCAGGCCTGGATATACTTGAGAACTAAGTGCAAGTGATACCTTTGATAGCAGAGGAGAAGATTGTGGAGTTCCAGGCATGGAGTAGGTCCTCATCCACTGAGATGGGGTAGACAGATGGAGCTGGGGATGGAGGTGGTGGCACAAAGTTGGAGAGCGGCAGGCCCTGGGTGAAGGAATCGATGCACATGGCATCAAAGTACTTGGCCGCCAGCATCTTGGACTCATTGCTGTTGAGGTTGAGGGTCTGCATGGGCTGGTCCAGTGTGTTGTTGAAGGCCATCTTGAGCACGCAGGTGGCCCCCACACCAGAGGGCAGGTGGAAGGTGTTCACCAGCTGCTGGGGGCTGGCATCAGGAGACAGCCGGATGCTGTAGAGAGGGGAGTGAGTGGGAAGGAGCAAGGCACAGGAGACATGGGTCTCACCACTTTGGCCATCTTCTGTTGGAATGTCCCTGAGGCCTTGGTACTTATCATGGCATACACAACCCATGGCTGGCATACGCCGAGCTGCCAATCGCAGCCAGCACCAGGGCTGGCACCTCCTAGAGACACCCTGGAAAGGATGGGGGCTGCATTCTGCAAGCGGACATGGCATTGGCAAGCATCTGATCCAAGCCTGAGGCAGCCCCAGCGCCAGCCCCACTGTGGGCCATCCTCCTTGCTGCCCCCATCACAGTCCCAGGGATGGAGACAGGGATGGGGATGGGGCACAGGATGCGGGTCACCAGCAAGCGGCAGCTCTCACCGGTACTCACGACGCTCCTCGTTGGCATAAGGAATGAAGTTGCCTTTGGGTTGGGTGTAGTTGTGGTACTGTGATGGCGAGAGGATGAGGGGTGGCAAGTCACCTACAGGGACAAAGACAGGAACCCCCTCACACTTGCAGCACTGTCATGCACAGGCAGACTAGCTGTGCACCCACAAGCCTTGTCCTCATCCTGCCCCAGTCAGTGTCCCCACCAGCCACGTGGCAGGCAGGAAGGGCCACCAGAAGCCTTTGGCTTGCGGATGGATGGCTCACACACACCTATTTCAGGCACAGAGAGAGCCACTGTCATGGCCACGCAGACGAAGAAGGCAGGCAGAAGAATCTGTGAGAAGAGGGCCTTGGTGTTGCGCTTGGCACAGTGGAAGCGCTTGACAATCAGCCCATGGAACTGGCGCAGCTTCAGCCACGAGCCCTCCAGCTTGAAGCTCCCCTGTCCAGCCAGGCTGCAGTCTTCCACCTCCACCTCTTGCTCTGGGAGGGGAGAGGGACATCAGCCTCCAGCATGGCTGCTCCTACCACCGCCTTGGCCCCAGGGAGCTGAGCCAGACACTGAGCCAGGTGCAGCAACGCTGAGGGACAGGGTGGTGCCCGATGGTGGTGACCACTGAGCCATGGCAGCACTGCAGTGTGAAGTGAAGCTGCTGTCTGGTGGGTTTCTCTCAGCCCAAAATGGGAAATTTAGACAATAGTTTTAAAAAACCCACCTAAATCGGTGCTTTTTGGAAGAATCCCTCTATTTTCCCATCAGCTTTCCCAGCTGGCAAGGAGTCAGTGCAGTCAGAGATGGGGAACAGGACATGGGTGGGAGTACCCAACAAGGCAGAGGGTGTGGGGCTGAGGTTTGGGGAGCTCTGCCACAGCACGGCCTCAGTTCTGCTTCCCATAACCCAAACCACAATACTTAGAACAGGCCCATCTGGGAAGCCAGAGTGGCACTTCTCTGAATTAATCATGACAAGAGCTGCTGGCATTTGTGCAAGAGCAGCAGAAAAAGGATTTATGAATAAAACAGGAGCCTCATGGCACCTGTCTGCATCCTCTGCCCTCCAGCAATCCCAGCATCCAGGTAGCGAGAGCCCCAAGCCTGGGTACAGAGGACGAAGTCACTAGCTGCAAGATGATGCCACACCCAAAGGCCAAGAGTGTGGCTAAATAATGACCTGCTTCTTGAGCTGAGGCATAAGAACGAAATGCACAGGCGATGGAAGCAGGGACAGGTGGCCTGGGGAGAGTACAGGGAAAAGGCTAGGCAGTGTAGGATTGAGATCAGGAAGGCCAAGGAGCAGATGGAGCTGAACTTGGCAAAGGAGGTGAAAAATAATAAAAAAGGGTTCTATAAGTACATTAACCAGAAAAGAAAGGTCAGGGTGAGTGTTCCCTCTCTGCTAGGTATAGAAGGTAGCCTAGTCAACGGGGATAGGGACAAGGCAGAGCTGCTCAATGAGTTCTTTGCTTTGGTCTTTACTGGTAGCCAAACTTCCCAACATGACCGAGACTTAGTAGCCCTGGATGACAGATGGGTGAAGGAGGAGCCTCCCGCTGTATTTGAAGAACAGGTTCGGGACTACCTATTGAACCTTGACCAGAATAAATCTATGGGCCCTGAT